>CM060311.1:30273407-30279774 GCA_030674185.1 Monoplex corrugatus | reverse complement strand
TCATCATTATTGTTATTGTTGTTTTTGCAACAATTGTTATCATTGTTGTTGTTATTACTATTATCATCATCATCATCAAAAGTTCAAGTCGTAGTAGTAGTTGTTGTAGTTGTAGTAGTAGTAGTAGTAGTAGTGTTGCTGCTGCTGCTTCTGTTTGTTATCATTATCGTTATTATCATCATCATCATTAACATAATCAATATCACCATTATCATCATTACTATTATTGTTACTGTTCTCATCATCATCATCATTATTATTATCATCAATATTTTCATTGTTGATGATGGTTTTGCTGTTGTTGTTGCTATGTTTTTTGTTCTGATTTTATTCGTTTGATTTCAATCTAGAAAGAAGTTTAATGTTCCCAGCTAGCTTTCTGCAAAGGAGTAGAAATCTGTTTGTGCTTTCTTCTTTATTTTGGTGTGTGTGTGTTGTGTGTGTGTGTGTGTGTGTGTGTGGTGTGTGTGTGTGTGTGTGTGTGTGTGTGTGTGTGTGTGTGTGTGTGTGTGTGTGTGTGTGTGTGTGGTGTGTGTGTGTGTGTGTGTGTGTGGAAGTGTGTGTGTGTGTGTGTAAGTGTGTGTGTGTGTGTGTGTAAGTGTGTTTGTGTGTGTAAGTGTGTGTGTGTTTGTGTGTTTTAAGTGTGTTTGTGTGTGTGTGTGTGTGTTGTGCGCGCGTGTGTTGTGTTGTGTGTGTTGTGTGTGTGTTGTATGTGTGTGTGTGCGTGTGTGTGTGCATGTGTGTGTATGTGTTTGTGTATGTGTTTGTATGTGTGTGTGTGTATGTGTATGTGTGTGTGTGTGCGCGCGCGCGCACGCGTGGATACAGCTCGTGTGTTCTTCTTGTTTAGTTTTCCTTTTAACACATACGGACTCGCATAATTAGCATTTGTGATGATGATGATGCTTTGAATTTCGAACAACCCGTTTAAGTCCACCCTAAACCAACGGTAAGGATTTGGTTCTTGTCCATCCAGTTCAGCACATCGTTTCAGATCTCCGTCTACACCTTGTTGTGGTTTAACGTGTGAATTGGGGATAGTAGGACTGCTCACAGATGTACGTTTCTGTAGTGCAATATTCATCACATCTGAAAAAAAAGGTTTCTGTTTGTTAATTCATTCTGTCTTGTCACAGGGAACTGACTGTTTGAAATGCAGTGATACTGCAGCGTCGACCAGTTTATATATCAAGAAGGTCATCTGAAAGGCTAACATCTGGAAAACATCCTCAAGATCTATGGGAATGGAGATATTGCACATTTGACAATTAATAACACAATTGCATCAACACATTGCTATTAAAAATTTGGTACACTACAACAAACGCATGACAGCGACATTAACACTCACTGTATTAGGTATTTATGTATGAACATTTTAGATACAACACATTTGACAATTGATAACATGAATGCATCAACACAGCGCCATTGAAAAATTGGTACAAAACAACAAACAAATGATAACGACATCAACACTCAATGTCTTCGATATTTGTATGTGAACATTTGATCCGCACAAGCGAAATGATACACGCCAACGAATAATCTTACTGTGAAACTTTCACAACTGTTGTTGAAGTGGTTCAACAGATAAGTAGCTATGCTAGTCTTCAGCGCTTGTTGTGGGTCGTCATAATAGACAGAAGACTCGTCCTTTAGGAGGATGTTCTTCCGCAGGTAGGCCTACTGCATGGAGAGGATTTCTCCTCTAGGTCTGATACCTGACAGCACTAGCATCAATACCAAAGGCCAACAAATATTAACATCTCATTCGTAGCTACAACTATTTCTGGTTTGCTTCAAGTTTGCCATTTCTTGTACCACATTTCGTTTTGCAGAAGGACAAAGTCTTCAACAGAGAAGCTCTTGAGAGATGATATTTTGCGAAGCCACAGTCCTGAAGCAAAGGAATTTCTGCTTGGCTCGCCCATGTGTGTTGCATACAGGAAGGCAGAATCCCTGAAGACTACTTCTACAGCCAGATTGCATCAGGGAAAAGGCCACCCTGTCAAAAACTGCTACACTCACAGATACGTGCGAGATGGGTTGAATGAAGTTATACATCAGTATTGTTATCTGGAAAAATTTCACACAAGACAGGAGGTCCCTGAAGCAGATCGTGTGTAGCCAACTGACAACTTCGAGGAGAGATAACTGCTCTTCACAAAAGAGAAATGAGAGCTAAGACACGTCAAACTTCAGGCTAGCCAGCTAACAACATACTTTATCTTAGATCACTACCAAAGTGACTTCCCTTCCCGTGTGGGCTTATTCAGGCACTCTATACGACGGGTTTTTTAAAGCAACAATTTTACTTCTGTTCATCTCCTTCATAGGTTTTCAGAAGTGGTCCAGACAAAAAATACATAACTTGGAAAGACGATAGATGCCACAAGTCCTTACGCTCTGGTAATGTCAAACAAACCAATGAAGAGCTCAGTCATATCATTATTGCGGTCCGCCATAATGTGAATGAATCATTCCTAGAGACTTCATCGTTCACATGAGAATGGACCATGTCATTTGACCAAGTGTCATCGTTCACGTGAGAGTGGACCAGGTCATTTGACCAAATGTCATCGTTCACGTGAGAGTGGACCAGGTCATTTGACCAAATGTCATCATTCATGTGAGAGTGGATCACGTCATTTGACTAAATGTCATCGTTCACGTGAGAGTGGATCACGTCATTTGACCAAATGTCATCGTTCACCACCAACGTCCTTTTCCAGCAGAAGGACAAGTCTAAGAACACACGGTTGTACCCACGCTACAAGCATAGGTTGCACTGGATTATGTTGTTATGCGACAGAAAGACAGAACAAACGTGTATGTCAAACGCTACATGAGATGAGTGACTGCTGGTTTCATCACTGACTACAACACAGCACGATGGATATCCTTCTAGTTCAGAAAACCAAGGCAATCAGATACAACCCCTGTGAAAATTGAATATCGCCCATCCACAAAACAGCAAAGACGTTTTACAAGAGAAGCTCCAGAAAAAAGATATTATGTGACATAGAGCATGAGGGAGAGAAAGTAAAAGCTGAATGGAAATCCTTCAAAGACGCTATCTACAGTTCTGCAGCTGATACCATGGATTTTGTAAACCATGAACATGTGGGATTGACTAAATGACTGTGATTAAGACATCATCAAGCTCATTGACAAACTGCATATTACTCATAAGGAACACATCAACGACAGGATTTGCCAGAATAAGAAGCAAAAAATACCAGCAACAGTGCAGCAGAATAAGAAGCAACTACTGGAGACGAGAGCTGAAGAACTACAGGCTGCGGCCAGTGCCAGTGACATGAAGGCATTCCATGATGGCCTACGTGCAGTGTACGATCACAGGCTTTAGACTTGACACCAATTCATACCTCCAAATGCTTCATTCTGCTGACAAAGAAAGCCGACATCTTATTACGTTGGGATAGGCACTTTGACACACTGCACTGCTGAACAAGGAGTTGACTATCAGAAGACGCCATTGCACCACTCGCAAAATTGCCAGTAAACGAATAATTGACAAACTCACCCCCCAGAACTAAGATTACCGAAGTCTGAAAGTAAACCACATTTGGAAGGCACTACGAACTGATGGTTTTCCAGTAGATATTTACAGAAATGGAACTGAGATACGCCTGAAGACACTGACTACCCTGCATCAGTTTACATGATAGAAGGAAAAGGTTTCTCAAAACTTAAGAGATGCTACGATCATCCACATTTATGAGAAGAAGAGCGATAAGTTCTTATGTGATAATTGTCACGGAACATTTGTCCTGTACATCACACGGAAGGTCCTTGCTAGACTGATTTTAGCAGAGTCGTCAGCCATTTAGCCAACCCCATTATTTCTGATTTTTGGTGTGGTTTTCATGGTGAAAAAAGCATAATTGGCATAATGTTTGCCATGCGTCAGCTGCCAAAGAAGTGTCATGGGCAGAACCAAATGTTTGTTTATCTTACCACAGCGTTTAGCACCATTAACCCGAAGAGCATGTGCGAGATGATAACAAGGCACTAGACCTTGGTGTATGAAAAAAAAAGTGCTCACTCTGTTCCTTCACTCAAAATCATTCAATTACATGTACAACTCAAAAGTGCAAATAACATGCATACTGAGATATGGAGGACAGGAGAGGACTGGAATGAGGGGAGGTATGTTGTCTAGTTGGACATGAAGAAAGACAGATTTTGTAATTGTTAAAGTGTAAGTGGAAGCTCGTTCCAATCGTGTGGATCAGACAATGATAAAAACGGCGACAGACTGTAAAGCATGTGTATCGGATCTTGTAAACAAATGGTATTAAACACCAAATAGAGAGGTCAGATGGGGTGCACATTTACAGGTGATTACAGACATAAGTAGTTGCAGGAGTGTTTAATACAGGTTTTCAACAAAGTTCGATTGCAATCAGAAGCTTGTCCTGCTGACTGCTTGCTTTCAAAATGGCATGCTTGCCAGAATACAAGAGAACGGAGGAACATCGAAATGTTTTTCAGTGCAGAATGGAGTGAATAAGGCATGCATTCCAGGGTTTACATTTGACTCCATCTTCTTTGCAGCAACGCTCAGAAACTTTGACAGAGGGGTGTATATCCAGTTCCACTCTTCAACCTGCAGTCACCCCAAAACAAGACAAAAATGGACAAAACCATCCTGCTCTTTGCAGAATACCGCGCACTGACTGCACCATCACAAGAAGAAATCTGGCACAACATTTTCTGATTTGCTGTGGGCTGTAAGTACTTTGGTTTTAATTTAAAATCAGTTTCAGCAAAACAGAAGTTGGATATCGGCCAACACCACCTCAGGCTTCTCACGTAACATCACCTTCAATTATTATCAACAATCAGGAAATCATGACTGTTGACAAATTCAGCAATGTGGGCAGTAAAGTAAGCCGCAAAGGATCTCATCATGCTAAGGTAAAACTGTGCATCTCCAAAATCAGAATACCTTGGCATAAGTCTAGTCGCAAAGATAGCCGTAGACAGAGAAGTAATTCTGAGTGTCCTGCTGTTCTACTGCTAGGCTTGTACTACCTACTGATGGCATATTGAACAGAAGGACCGACTCCACACAAGGTGTCTGCACAGGATCAGCATCAAGGCGTAGCATGATGGAGTACCCAACATTCACGTTCTAAGGAAGTGTGGTATGCCACGTGCAGTGTGTCTAAACATCAAATGCCAGTTTCTTTGTGTGGGAAACATTGTCTATTGGAAGACAACCGTATTCCAGAGATTCTTCTGTGTGGAAAACTGAAGCAAGGACACCATGACCAGGAAAGACCACTGGTTTGGAGTTTGGAGTTTGGAGTTTGTTCAAGACAGATTCACTGCGCTTCACCCAAATCTGCCTGCGATTATCTGACAGACTTCCTGAGCCTGCACAAAACACTGTGTGCTGTCAAGGTCTTGAAATGGGGAGGCGGGGCGGAGGGATCTATGAAACACTAAACTGACATCACCAGAATGATGGAAACATTAATATGGGCAGCGAACAAGCCAGACTTAAATGCTGCAAGCTGGAATTGAACCCAAGATATCCGATCTCGAGTCCATGGTTCTACCAATTAGCCCACATAAAAATTGCCAACAGCACCAGTGTTCCCATGTGGTCTCCCATCCAAGTACTAACCGGGCCCAAAGTTGCTTGACTTCAGTGATCCGACGAGAACCGATGTTTTCATGAGGATATTCTTAAGGCCACCTAGATAGTATCCCTACCTTCTGGAAATTCTGTGCTAGAAATTTCCTCTTTTCTGACACTCTCTTTGTTTGTGCCTTGTTCCTTTGCTTTCTGTCAGTTCTTCCTATCATTTTGTGCCTTGCTGGTCCATTCACCTGTATGTGTTCGATAAAGTATTACCTACTTTTTCTTACGATCGATAATTGGATACATGGATAAGTGCATTTTGGGGTTTAGGGAGATGAGATATACGGAAGCAGTTTTAGGTAATTTATGCCCGTTCTGATATTTTTTGGTGTTATTAGATATGCTTGAATTTGTATTCTGGTGTGTTTTTTTAAAATCCCCTTTGGACGGAGTGGTCGGCGACGGGGGCATGTCCTTGGATTGTGTTTTCGAACAAATAAATAAATGTGTACTTAATTTTCTTTTCTCTTTTTTTCTGTTGAAGTTTTGTATGTTTTGAAGCGGATATAGGCCTGATATGGCTCTCCGCAGTCGGATGGGTTTTACAAAAAAATAACAATAACTTTCATTGGATGTGACATGCAACATGGCAACTGGAAAGACGTTTTCCCCAAACAAAGTAAGCTGGTAACAGTGGCACATGCAGGGTACAATCACGTTTGAATAGTGCTGTTATCTAACAGAACA
>CM060311.1:30240907-30265907 GCA_030674185.1 Monoplex corrugatus | reverse complement strand
TCCAGTTGGTTGATCAATTCTTCATGTCGTACCCGATCGAAAGCCTTGGTATAGTCAACAAAGCATAAATACAAATCCTTATTCATCTCAATTGACCTCTCTATGATAGTTCTTAGGATGTATATGGCATTAATAGTTCCTTTCCCTTCCACAAATCCACACTGTTCTTTTGCTATTTCTCTTTTGATTCTATTCCTTGTCCTCATCATGATTATTCTTAACAGGATTTTTGTTACATGACTCATCACACTGATTGTGCGATGGAGTTCGCATTTTATAGCCCCTGTCTTCTTTGGAAGTGCAATGAATATTGATTTCGACATATCTTTGGGGATTTTTCCAGTGTCGTAAATTTCATTTAGGAGGAATCTTATTTTTTCTATGCCAAATTCCTCCAGAGATTCAATCCTCTCTGTAGTAATATTGTCTGGTCCTGGGGCTTTTCCTGGTTTCATCTTTTTCAGTGCTGCTCTAACTTCATCTTTCATTATCCTTCAAAGTTCTTTTTTATAATGTGTTTCTGTCATCCTCAAAAAGGTCTTTAATGTACTCTCCCCATCTGTCCAGTATTTTGTCTTTTTCCATGATAAGCGTGCCATCTTTCGATTTTAAGCAACCAGTTGATCTGCATGTATTTTTCCTGTGGACAATTTCTTCAATTCGTCTGTACATACCTTGAGGATCCATTTTGTGTCAGTTTTCTATCTGTTTGCATTTTGTGTTCAGCCAAGCTTCCTTAGCTTCATTGCACCTATACCTGATTTCTTTGTTGATCTTCCTGTATATCTCCTCGTTTCTCTTTGCCCTCCTCCTTTTCTCCATCAAACCCAGAATTTCATTAGTCATCCAGCTCTTATTTGCTTTTCTATCTGCCTTAGGAATTTCTTCACAAGCTTCATTTATCGAATTTCTCATCTTTGTCCATTGTTCCTCACTGTCACCAACGCCTTCCAGAGCACTGAAGATGTTTTGAACATGTACATTAAACTTTTTACGTATCACTTCATCTGTCTTTAAGAGTCCAAGGTTTAGTTTGATGTTGCTTTTGGTCTGTTTCCTTTTCCTCAATTTCAGCCTAAATATTCCCACTACAGGATTGCAGTTTGCTCCTGGTAGCATTTTTGCTGACAGTAAAGAATTTCTAAATCTTTTGTTGATCAGGATGTAGTCAATCTGATCTTTGGTATTATCTCCTGGACTTATCCAAGTCCATTTTCTTCTATTAGGCTGTTCAAACCAGGTGTTTCCTACTATGAACTCATTCATCTGTGCTCATTCTATAAGTTTCCCTCCCCTTTCATTTTGTGTACCAAGGCAGAGTCAATATATCCTCCACCCTATCCTGTCCCATTTTACCATTAAAATCTCCCAGTATGACTGTAACTTCTTGTGATTTACATTGGACCTTGGCCATCTCTAATACTTCGTAGAAGTTGTCGATGTCTTCTTGAGTACTTGCGGATGTTGGTGCATACACCTGTATGACGTTGATATCAAATGGTTTGCCTCCCAATTTGACCAGCAAAACTCTGTCGGACACAGCCCAGTATCCTTTAACTGCTTTTGATTTGTCTTTATCCATTATGATGCCTACTCCTCTTTCATGTGAATTACCACCAGAATATATCAATGTGTATTCTCCTGATGTTATCATGCCTGCCCCCTTCCATCTCACTTCCCCTAGTCCAAAAATACTGATGTTAAGCCTTTCCATCTCCATTTTGATGTTGTCTATTTTTCCCTTCTGCAACAGTGTTCTGATGTTCCATGTTGCTATTTTGGTGTTTCTAAGTTTGACTTTAGGTTTGACTTTGGTCGCAGTAGCTGGCTGACGGTCTGGTGTCACCTGTGCAGCATGACAGTCCCTACCGGACAAAGGTGCTCCACAGGAGAACCTATCAGGAGAACCTATTGACGTCGTTAACTTCATTCTTCATCTTTCTTTTGTCCATGATTGTCCTGGGGAAAACTACGATGGTGGTTTCCCCTTGCCTTCCATCGTTTTTTTTTCAGGGTTAACTCCCTTAGCCTTACTCTCTCCCGAGATGTCCACAAGACTGTGGAGTTATTTATCCATATTTATATTTACATATATATATATATATATATATATATATATATATATGAATCCACCAAATACAAAACAAATAGAAGAAAAAGACTACACATTCCCCGCTGCTTCGTCCAGTGGTAGTCAAAGGGTTAATCAAATATCCTACTTGAAGGTCTACACCAGGCGTTGTGGACCAATATGCCTATTCATCTGTTGAACCGACTGGAAAGTCTGTCATCATCACATAATTCAAAAGCTATTACATAAAAGAAAAGTAGGAGAGTCGAAAATTTGCAATGTATGTCTCCCAAATGCCAAAGTTACGACATATGAGTATACAAGTTTGTGTTGAAATATGTTAAGAAACAGAGGTTTTTGCTTTTTCAGCTATGCAGGTATGGAATCGAATTTGGATAAATTTAACAAATATTACTTTCATTGCTAGCGTTCATATAGGTAGATGTATTCGTGTACGTTTTATAGATAGAATGCTGTTTACAAATGCATGCCTGAAATTGCACTTACCATTACTGTCTGGGAATCGTGTGTCTGTGTTAAACAAGGTTTCTGTTTTGTCCGAAAACAAGAGCACATATTCATTGTTCATATTGTTACAAACTTTATCATGTAGAGAAACCAAACAACCTCCTTCTGCAACAAACTCGACACATGGAATATGATCATTACAAAGCTGTATTCTTTAAACATTTGAGCAGTGGAAGACGATGTATAGTCTTCTAAATTCAGTTTGTTTCGAAATAGATGAAAATATAAACTATCAAAAATCAAAAACATGAAAATTTTCCCCATCTCCTGTCATATAAAAAATCTTGAAAAAGAAAATTTTTTTCCAAGACGATGTCAAATACAATTTTGTCACCAGAAATTAAGCTCTTGGTGGGTCAGTTATGGGAAAATGTGAAACCATCTTGCTGTCTTCCAGTGGTTTACCTTTTGTTTACCACTGTGCCTCATGATGTGAATACTGCCCGGTAAACTTTGGGGACTTTGGTTCCCAACAGACGTGTCTATAGACAAATTTACAGCTATTGTTATTATTATTATTATTATTATTATTATTATATTATTATCATTATCATTATTATTATTATTATTATCGCTATTATTATTATTATTATCATTATTATTATTATCATAATTGTTGTTGTTGTTGTTATCATTATCATCATCATCATCGTCATCATCATCATCATCGTCATTATCATTATCTTCCTCTTCATCATTATGCGCGTGTGTGTGTGTGTGTGTGTACGTTCGTTCTTTAATTTAACGTCTGTTCACTATGAGTGATATTAGATGGGGGAAAAAATGGAGGATGAAAGGTGGGCGAGTTGCATTGTGGGGAGAGGGGAGACAGAGTAAAAGACATAAGTAAGTGTTTAAATAGAAAAATGGAACAAGATCTTAACACTAACAATTAACATTAACAATGTGAAGGAAAAATTTAACGCTAAAATACTAACTTCATAAACTTAAAGCAATACATTAACAGGACTGTGAACCAATGATTCTGAAATTTTAACTGATAAAGACTGATCTGAAGTTACTTCTTTAAAATGAGTTTCAGAATAGTTTTCTTGTGTAAATATTTTTGGTAAAAAGGAACGTAGCATTTTGCAGTAAAATAAACAGTGAAACAGTGTGAATTGTTCTCCGCAAATACACTTGATATTTTTACAATATTTTGTTTTCAACGCGTTTAGCTGAATACGAAAATGAACAGCAACAATCGATCTCGAATGATATATGGAAGAATACTGCAATTTTTTACATACATTTTGAAATGAAAGTTTTATCATTTGTTGTGTCACAAACTTTTCATTGAAATGTTCATGAAATCGAATCCATGAGGCTGATTCTAGCAAGTTGCAAGCTTCTTTTACGGAAGTTTTAATACGTAATTCTATAGTATTATCAGTGTTGTGTGCACCTTGTTTAGCTGCTCTGTCTACTACTTCGTTGCCGTGAAGACCAACGTGAGAAGGCACCAAGCATAAACTGATATCTATACCTTTTGTCCTTAAACGATGTATAAGATGATTTGCCTCAGTAATTAAGTCAGGTCTTTTGTCTGTATAAAAGATTGTAAGGCATATAATACAGATTTTGAATCAACAAAGAGAACTACTTTGAAAAATACAGGTTTAAGGTCTACTAAATAATGCAACGTTTGTATAATAGCGACTAATTCCGCTGTAAATATAGATATATTTGGCCCAATGAAAAATGACTTTTGTATTTTAAATTTTGGAACGTAAAACGCTGCTCCAGCATATTTATTTTCTAAGACTGACCCATCGGTAAAAATATGGAGGTGTGTACGGTATTTTTCATCGACGTGTTCTCTTGCTGTGCATATCGAAATGTGAATGTTTTCATATTTCTTAGCATCTGTATAATCAATATCAAAAGTGGCTTTAAGCAATTCCCATGTAGGGATAGGCCTTGTGGATGGTGTCTCAGCTATTTCATCCAAATCTATGTTAGACTGTTTGACTAAGTCAGATACGTAAGTTGCAACAGTCATTTGTGATGAAATGTTGCTTGCTCGTTTTGGAAAGTCAACATCAGATCTTAGTTTAATTTCCTTGCTCACAAAATTGTCCGTTTGTGAAGTAGTTCTGATTGCAAACTTTGCTGTAGCTAGCTCACGATAGCTGTTTAGAGACAGAATTCCAGCAACTTTGTACGTTTCCAGATTTGAAGCGTGGGCTGGTACACCTAGTGCAATTTTAAGACTTTTGCAGTCTAAACTTTGAATCTTCTTTAGTAAATATTTGGGTGCACTGAAGAACACTTCTCGTGCGTAAGATAATTTAGATCTTACAAGTGCTGTTGATAGATGGAGAAGTATGTTTGTATCCCTTCCTCAGGGTAATCTGCTTATTATCTTTAAAAAATTTAAGGCTTTTCTTGCTTTTGTTAAAATATAATCAAAATGGACATTCCAGTTTAATTTCGATGTTATAAAGACTCCCAGAAATTTTACATCCTGTTTGTAATGGATCGCTTCACCATGCAGTCTGAAAGTAGGCAAGTTATTTAAAGTACCACCAGGATTAAATGCATCATGTTAGTTTTTTTCTGCTGACAACGACAGACCATTTTCTAACATGTAGTTTCCAAGACTATCAAGATCAGATTGATACAATTTCCTGATGTAATTCTGCGCTCTCTGGGGAGTTGTCTTTTTTAAAGTAATATTCATCCAGATGCGTATATCATCAGCGTACTGTACCAAAACAACACGATCTGAGAGTACTTTAGGAAGATCATATATAAGGATATTAAATAAAATAGGTGCTATCACTGAACCTTGAGGAATTCCCATGTCAAGACATCGTGAAGAAGAATAACTTGTTCCCACTCTTGCCTGAATTGTTCTATTGGCTAGATAGGACTTAATATAATTATACATATTGCCAGATAGACCAATAGATTTCAGCTTGTATAATAAACGTGTATGCCAAACTTGATCATAAGTTTTTTTCACATCAAAAAAAGTTGCTAAAAGACTTTTCTTACGGGCAAATTGTTGTTTTATCTGAGTTGTAAGTTTAACCAGGTGCTCAACTGTGGATCTCCCTTTTCTGAAACCTGCCTGGTTTACCGGAATAACGTTATTTCTATCACAGTAATGTATAAGTCTGTTTAAGACCAATCTTTCCATTAGTTTGCTCGTATGGGACGTCAAAGCAATAGGTCTGTAACTGTTTTTATTGTTTTTAGGCTTTCCTGCTTTTAATATGGGTATAACAACAGACTTTTGCCATACCTGTGGTACAGTTCCACTCACCCAGCATTTCTGAAAAATTTTATGTAAGAAAATAATATAATTTTCTGGAAGATGCTTAATCATTTCATTTGAAACTGCATCGACACCTACCGAACTCCTTTTGTTGGGTAGAGACAAGATAGTGTTTTTTAGCTCTTCTAAGGTGATCGGAGAATTAAACCAGCGATCATTCTGAGGTATTGGATCAATGAAGATAGGGTTGTTAGCTGCCATTTCTCTGTAGTGTTTGCTGTTAGGAGGCAACCCGTCTACTTTACTATTTTCAGCAAAGAGTTCTACAAAAGTTTCAGCTTTTTCCATGTCAGAAGGAAATTTGTGACATGTATCAATCATTATTGGACACGTGGGTAAATTGGCTCCGTTTTTCATTTGATTCATTTTTGTCCAAACTTTATGGAAATCCTTAAAATCTTAAATTTCTTTGGTGCAGTATGATGCCCAATAATCTTTCTTTGTTTCAGCAATGCTTTTATTACACTGGATGTTAGCTTTTTTCATTTCCATGTGATCGTCGGGTTTTCTGCTTTTGATGTAGATTTTGAATTTATCTTTTTTATACTGAACTGCTTTCTCACATTCCTCTGTCCACCAAACATTACCCAAACGATTATTGGACTTATAAGTTTTGAGTTTCGGGATGGAGAGGTCAGCAGCAGCTAGAACTGACTCCTGGAACTTAGAAAACATAACTCTACATTTTCACTTTCATAATGCTTATATTCTTGATTACCAAGAGCAGTCCGAAACAAGGACCAATCAGCGCGCATGTAATTATATTTTGGTATGATGTCAGGAGTGCTGTCTTTCATCCTGATGTTGTCATAAGTTATTGTTATGATGATAGGTGAGTGATCACTTCCGAAAGTATTTTTGTGAGTGTCCCAGGTACAGCATGGTACTAATTCTGGTGATATTAGTGACAGATCGATGGCTGTTGCCCGGTGTTTGGAAACATCAGGAATTCTAGTGACACTCCCATCATTCAAAAGGTAAAGCGCACTGTCAACTATATTTTCTACTAAACGATTGCTTGTAACAGTACAACAATCTTTTTCCCAAAACGGGGAGTGGGAATTAAAGTCTCCACCTATTAGCCATCTACCGTGCTGCAGATCCGGAATCGTACGCAGCCATTTTGTGTTGTGGTCATTTGGACCTGTTGGCAGGTAAACTGACAAAACGTTCATGATAAAAGAATTACTGAATTGTACTGTGGTGGCACAAGCGTGTAAGTGTTCAGTTGTAACAGTACAACAATCTTTTTTTCCCAAAACGGGGAGTGGGAATTAAAGTCTCCACCTATTAGCCATCTACCGTGCTGCAGATCCGGAATCGTACGCAGCCATTCTGTGTTGTGGTCATTTGGACCTGTTGGCAGGTAAACTGACAAAACGTTCATGATAATAGAATTACTGAATTGTACTGTGGCGGCACAAGCGTGTAAGTGTTCAGTTGATGTTAAAACTGGGGAATTAAATATGTGATGCTGCAACTTTTTAAGTATATATATATATCGCAGTGGCTACCTTCTTCCCAGGATTTCCCAAGTCATATATCGGAGGATAATAATAATTTTGGAAATTGGGAAGTTTGGTTGCAATAACATTAAGCGACTGCAAAATTAAAACTTCACACTGATTTGATGAGAGAAAATGTTCCAGGTATGCGGAATTGGTGGAAATAGATATACAATTCCACTGTAAAAACTTGATTTGTGATTGTTGGCGCAATTTTAGTGTTGGCTAGTCTCTTATGTTAAATTATTGGTTATTTGTTTGATAATCACGAAGACTTTGGTTTTCTATGTATGATAAAAATGGCCAGAAAGAAACCATTAATTACTTAGGCTACTATTGAAAGGTAGGACAAAAATGTAAGTAAAACTATGGGGAAAATCCTTCTAATAGAGATAAGTGGTGATTAAGAACAGAAACAAATTACAAATAAAGGAAACAATGGTATACACGCCGTCAAATGTACGGAGATTATAGTCTGACTGAGTCCTTATAGTCTGACGAATTGTCAGAGATGATGTGGAAAAAGTCCTGTGACAGGAATCGTTGATAACTGTAGATCTACTAAAACATATCATATGGCAGCCACCACGGTTCGCAGTTATCAAAATGGTGGAACTGTCCTAGGGGGAATCTGGAGGAGTGTAGCCGTGAAGAACGTGATCGTGTTGTTCTCTTAGGGGTCTCCCAAAACAAATCCCGAGGTTCCCCACTATCACGCTGCTTCCTCTGGCAGTGGGGTGTATATTGTCGTGTGTGTGTGTGTGTGTGTGTGTGTGTGTGTGTGTGTGTGTGTGTGTGTGTGTGTGTGTGTGTGTGTGTGTGTGTGTGTGTGTGTGTGTGTGTGTGTGTGTGTGTGTGTTGTGTGTGGTGATACACCTACCTGTGTCAGAAATGGCACAATGTAGGAAATCAGCATAACTGGGAGGTCGACAGCCAAAACCAGGCACAGGACTGTCCCTTTTGCACACGTGGTACACAGACGTTCGTCACTTTGGTCCAGACAGTCTATGGCACCGTCACACATGTAATTCCTGTATAAAACCATTGGACATGTAATGCTTGTGTAAAACCCTGGCGTTTGTAATTCCTGTATGAGCCATCACACATATACTGTTTTAAGACCAGATATGTTATTCCTGTTTTGAAAACAACATCAAAGAAAAACGTCACACACGCAAATCTGTATCAAACCATCAGAGGCAAATTTTGTATGAAAAATAATCACACATGTAGATCCTGTTACAAACCATACTCATGGAGTTATTTATATCAGAAATTAAATATGATTCTTGTAAAAAAAACAACACACACACACATCATACACATAATTCGTGTTACAAAACCATCACACATGTACATTCTGTATGAAATAATCTCATATGTAATTGACATTTAAATTTTGTATGTAATTCATGTATAAAACTAATATATGCGTGTATAGAGTCTTACTGAATAACAGCAGAGTGAGGCACCTGTACCTGTGCCCCAGAGAATATATTTCAGAGCTACTACAAAGAAGCAAAATCAGCATGAGAGGCAGCAGATACGAGTCCTAAGTCCAAACCAGACTAGCGTTAGGTAGGGATACTACGGGTTTCTCTGATGGTGAGACGGTCTTTTCTCACTGGTCAGGACTTGGCCAGCCCATGGGCTTATGTGCAGGCTAAAGGCTTGTGCCGTGATTACCATATACATGGCACCTGTGACGTGAGTGCATATGGAATTTGTTCCGAGCGCGGAGACGTCGTCTTGACAAACTGAAACTGAAACTCAGAGCCACAGCTCGCCTCAATGCGGGTAGCTCCCAGACAATAAGATGTTGATCTGCCACTGTCTGCCTGCTTCATTCTATATCTAGAGCTAAGAATTGATCGAAACGTGGACAGCTATCACTGCATCAGACAAACCAAAGAATATGAATCAGAAATCACCGGTCATACAGCTGGCCATTGAGAATATCAGGACCATGTGCCCTGGCCACTCAGACAACCAGCTCTATACCAAGGACAGCATGAAAATGGCTTTCAGCTGAGAAGAATGGACATGGACATAGCGGCATTACAGGAGACCAGACCTGTTGCAGAAGGCCATGCTCTCGGGAGAAGGATAATACTCTCTTCTGGCAGGGCAGCCCACTGAGAAACCTCGCCTGCACCATATCAGCCTTGCAGTCAAGAACAGTCTGCTATCATAACAGTTCCTCTAGCGTTGGTTCTCAACGTATCTTTACCTTCAGCCTTTCTAAATCGCTGGAAAACTGAGCAATCTTAGTGTCTATGCCCCAACGCTGTGTTCACCTCTAATAGCATCTCGATGCTATCATCAGCAAGATTCCAGAACATGAGCAGGTCATTTTTATTGTGATATGTGAGCTGGATCGTAGCTTAGCTCATGGCCAGATTATCCTGGACACTTCGTGTTAGCAAGATGAACAACAACGGCTAAAGACTGCTGGAGCTGGTCTTCTACCACAAGCTGTGCGTCACCAACACATTACTCAAGACAAAACCTGGCCATAAAGTCTTCTTGAAACACCCAAGGTTTGCACACTGTCATCAGCAGGACATGATCAGCAGCAGAAGATCTGCCCTCAACAGTGTGCTTCTCACACGGAACTTCCACAGTGCCGACTGTGACACAGACCATTCCATGTGTGGGACTGCTTTTGAAAGTTATTGTTAATGTGCTGAGTGCGCTTCTGCTCGTCTCTCTCCTTCCTTGTTGTTGTATGTGATTTCTACATCGAAAGGTAATTCTGCATAAACATCCCCCAAATTCTAAAGCAACACTCAAAAATTCCTCCCGTGACACTGTGCAGCAAAGTCTGACTAAAGACCCACCACATCTAGCAGAAAGGATGACCACGTATCAACGCCGCTGGGGCGGCCAAACAAGATCTTTGCACAAAACTGGAACACCAGACGGATGGGGCTTTCAAAGTACAGCTGCCCCAACCATGGATGACATTTTATTTGTGCCGCGTAACCCCTTGGAAAGAAAAAATGAAAACAACCGTCATTGGTTTGAAGCTCACCTGAGGTGGAACCTGTCATCGATGCCAAGAGAGTAGGTCTAATCAACTAAAAAAAGATGTAGGCCTACATCTGAAAGAAATAAAAATACTCTCTGGTCTGAGAACATCAAGAAACAACATCAAACAGTCATACGCTGTGCAAACAACTGTTGACAGACCCTCTGTCAGAGATTGCAATTGTTCACCAAAGGTGGCCATGTTCAAGGTATGTGTGAGGGGATGAAGAAAGCCTTTTGGCTCATCACTGACAACATTGCTCTGCTGAAGTTCAAGGAATACAGAATGAACAAAGATCATACAAAGCAGATGTGGAGGTTGGCCAAACACTACCAAAACCTGTATTCCACTGAAAACATGATCGATCACTGAATCAGCCTTTGCCAAGTAACCTCGCCTTGCCTGGATCTGCCTCCAACAGAGGACGAACTCAGCCTACTGAAGATGTTGAATCTTATCGTCTCTTTCCATGATGGCATGCAAAGGATTATGCAGTTTGACGGATCATAATCAGAGCCATTCTCCATTCAAAGTGAAATGACGCATAGTTGCACATTTGCCATGGTGCTCTTTGGGATCTCCCTCTCCTTTTTATTGTTGTATGCTCTGAGGATGGAGCATGTCGACACACTGGCAAGATCTCCAACCTTGCTTGCTTCAGTGCAAAGACCACAGTATGTCAGGACATATCTTTAGCTGATGACGCCGCCTTGACATCCCACACACAGCCTTGTGTCCAGAGACTAACCAGCCCCTAGTGCATGCACGCCAAGAGCTTGGCCTCATCGTCACCATGAAGGAAAGGATATCAGATCATCAGCAAAGACACCAACATCAGCATCTATGATCACACACTGCAAAGATAAATGAATTTACCAACTAGGATCAACACTCTCCAACAATCTATCCTTTGACCCAGAACACGACAGGTGGATAGGGCAAGCTGCATACCGTGGCCAAGGCAAAGCTGTCCAAGAGAGTGTGGGAGAATAAAAATCACTAAAGCCACCAAGAATGGAGTAGATAGAGCCTGCATACTGTGTACCCCTGTCTGTGGAAACAAAAGTGGGACAACCTATATGCACCGAGGATTACCGTCTCAATAACTATTCACGTGCATCTTTATGCTGTGGATCCTGGACATTTTCTGGATGGACAGTGTGCTAAACAAGGGTTTATGTGCAGATTTAAGGCTTTCCCAGCTCATGGGTTTATGTGCAGGCTTAAGGCTTGTGCCATGATCACCATACACATGGCACCTGTGACGATAGTGCACATGGAATTCGTTCCGAGTGCGGAGACGTCATCTTGAGAAACAGAAACTGAAACTAAACAAAGACATCCTGGACCAGGTCAGCATGCCCAGCATGTTTGTCCTCTTCACATGACAATGACTGCATTGGCTTGGCCATGTCTGCCACATCCCAACAGTTATCCTACACAGAAAGCTTGCTGTGGTTTCCCAGCGCACGCAGTGCCCACTGCTCACTGTGTGGGCGTTTGCAAACATGACCTTAAGTTATGATAATGATAAGATAGTATTAATAATAGTAGTAGAAATAATGATAATAATAATGATAATAATAATGATATTAATAATAATAATAATAATAATAAGAAGAAGAATATAATAATAACAGTAATAATAATCCATTAGTCATTATTATTTTATAGTATAGTAATAATAATAGTAATAATAACAATGACGACGACGACGACGATGATGATGATGATGATGATGATGATGATGATGATGATAATGATGATGATGATCTTCATCATCGTCGTCGTCATAGCCATAATTATCAACATCATCATAATGACATTTTTACAGCGCCAGATTTTGATATACATACTCGTACAATGTAAACCAAATCAAAGTGCACTATCTCATCATTCACCAAAGCATTCACTCGAAATGACAAAAACTGATGGGAACAAAACAAAAAACAGACCAGGAGTGGGGAGGGCAGGAGGGGAGTAGGACAAAAGAGTAAGCACACAGAGAGGAAAAGCATCCCTCTCATAACATCAATTGTCCAGTAATACTTGAATTGATTTACTGGACACCGCTGATGTCAATGAGGAAGGGAGACAGCAACAAATTACTGTGTCTGGCCACTTGCTGTACATGCAGACATCCCCATTGTAGAGGAAAAAACGACTAACTTGACTGTGGTCGGACAATACAGACAGACAGACAGACAGACAGACAGAGAGCTGCTACAGCAACCACCCAGCCACAGCCATTAACCCTTTGACTCCTGCACCCTATCTATTAACCACAAAAACTTAACCCTATGACTCCTTCACTCTATTCACCAGCTTCCTGCAGGGAGCTTGTGGAAAGCGTGAGGGAGTCAAAGGGTTAAGTTTTTGTTTTGCTAGCATAGTTTACAGTGTGGGATGCTGGTGGACAGGGTGCGGCCTTCATGTGTGTCAGCTGTGCCCAATCAAGAATCACCTTCTTCAACCACAGCAGCCGACGCTGTTCCACACCCAGCTGATCCTTCAGTCAGGTACATCTGTCATCTGATCAGAGAGACAGAGCCATACACAACTTGCTGTTTGAATGAGTGTAAGTTTCAGTTTCAGTTTCTCAAGATGACGTATCCACGCTTGGAACGAATTCTATATGCACTAACGTCACAGGTGCCATGTGTAGGTGATCATGGCACAACCCTTAAGCCTGCACGTAAACCCATCAGCTGGCCAGGTCCTGAGGCCCTACCTAGACTATGTTTTACCTAGAATATAATTTATACTGGTATTTTATCAGCTTCCACTGGAATAATCTAGGTTGCATGTAAATGACATGTGTATGTGTGTATCTTACCTTCAAAAAAGGAATTTACATATAAAGTAAATAAATAAACAATTAAAGGTCTGAATCACAACACAGCTACCTATTCTGTATAAACTCGTCTAAATGAACGAGTGTAATAGTTTTGTTGTTGTGTGTTTGCAGGATCACACATTGTTTCTGGATACTTGACGTCATCTTCTGTCTAGAGAGTTCTTGCATCATTCACTGCTTCTGCTGTTGCATTGTTATCCTGACTTTCTGTTGCTGTTGTGCCATCTACCCACTACTTAGGTTCTAGTGTCACACGTTTCCGTTTGTGGGAAATCGATTATCGCTTGTGTTGTTGCGGTGTCATTCACTAACTGCAATACTGTGGTGTCAGTCAATGCTTGTGTTGCTATGGTGTCTACTACTGCTCCAGCTTGGGCGGTACAGACAGACAGACAGACAGACACTGAGACAGACAGACAGACAAAGACAGAGACAGACAGTGAGAGACATAGAGACACACAGACAGACAGAAAGAGAGAGAAAGAGCAAAAGCGAGAGAGAGAGAGAGAGAGAATGACAGAGAGAGAGAAAGAGAGAGAGAGAGAGAGAGAGAGAGAGAGAGAGAGAGAGAGAGAGAGAAGAATGACAGAGAGACGGGTGAATGCTTCAACAGTGCAATCAATGATAGCTACGTCTGTCTAATTAAACAAATTATACACCTGGTTGAGGAATGGGTTGGATGTGGAAGTGCATCAGCTGTAGCTTAACAAACATTCTTGTGTGGCAGTCCTTGCCAGAGCCGACACACATGAAGGCTGATAGCTGTGGCTGGGTAGTTGCTGCCGCAGCTTTTCTTCTCTCTTTTCTGTATGACCACAGTCGAGTTCGTTTCTCCTCTGCAATGGCGACGCTTCCACGTGGAGCGTGTTGCCAGTCACAGTGATTTATAACTGTCACTTTCCTCGTGTCCACATTGATATTAACGGATTTCAGTCACGCTTGTAAACGTTTCTAAATCGAACCAGTGGACTCTTTGTGGCTGGGTTACTGCAGCAAGCTTTCTGTACAGAGAGAAGAGTGGCAGAATGGTTCAGATTTTCGCCTGCCAATAATTAAACTCAATGTTCAAGGATTCGCTCCCCATAAAGGCTTCGACTTTTATCCTCAGTTTGACTGGAAAATCGAACTGAACGTCTAGTCTTTCGGAAGGGGACGAAAAACGAGACGGACCCGTGTGCCTTCTGGCTGTGCACTCTAAAGATCACACGGCAGTTGAAAATCGTGAAGAGCAGGGCATTTCCTGACTACCTTGGTATAAAACATTGGAGAGATAGGTTGATTTCCCATGTCCCAACCCTTGAAGACCAATTAACCTTCTTGCCTTTCTGAAGTCTTGGTAAAAAAAATGTGAATATGAATTTGAATTTGAAGCAAGGGAGAAGGGATGGGCGCCGCCATCGTGGTGCTAGCCCCAGGAAAAGTTGAGGTCAGCTTATGGTTATGGAACTATTAAGGTAGGACCTCAGGACCTGGCCAACAAGTGGGTTTATGTTGCAGGCTTAAGGCTTGTACTGTTATCATTCTGGATTTTCTTCATCACATGGCACCTGTGACGACAGTGCATATGGAATTCATTCTGAACTCAGAGACGTCATCTTGAGAAACTGAAACTAAATAATAGAATTCAAAGGTTATGCTGTCTCATCATGGTAGGTATTCTTGCTGGGCGATTGAATCTATTAAAGGAGTTTCAGTAATTATGAAGCTCAAATTCAATTAAATGCAGAAATATATCACAATATTGTATATTGTCGCCATTCATACCCACTTTTTGGTAAATGGGATGAGTTGTCCATTGGCGCAGACATGGTAGGACTGAAGTATAGAGATATCAGTGGGAATGTCATAGCCTATCTCATCACTGCCATCTTCACAGTCACTGTGTCCGTCACATACCAAGGCATAGTGAACTTGACTCCCCAGCATGCAGTTAAACAGCTTGAAGTTATTGGGAGACCAGGGCAATCCTTCTTTGATTTGGGGGCACTTCTGAAACCAGAACACAAAAGAACCATCTGTGCAATTTTTAAACCTAACCATTTGAGGCAGAGCTGTGTTGCTGTCATTGCATGTGGTCCCAGAATGAACACGAAGTCTCTCAGATCGTGGACTGTTTACTTTTAGGTCAGTGGAGTTGTCATGGTTCTTCATACAGAGAAAACCAGCCACTGTAGTGTTGTGGCTACATTCTAATCCATGAAAGGTTCTGACTGATATCTTTCCATGTGAAAAGAACAGAGCAAACTTGGAGTCTAACGGGATGTCTCGCTGTGGCAGATCCCCATGGTTCATGATACCTTGTCCCCATTGCCATATGTGTCGATACTGTGACTCCATCTGTTGAGATTTGTGGAATATGCGTTTATAGGTTAGATCAACAGCAAGACACATAGCAGTGATACCAGTACGTGCAATCACTTGAGCCAACAACTTGGGCTCTGCTGGCGCTGGTAGGACTGCTAATTTACCACCAGACTCCTGCTCGCAAGGTTGAGGCATGTCCTTTGTGGATGTGATGACGACTTGAAGACAACGATCATGGTGGAGAAACCAGGGATAACCACAAGACACTGACCTGTTGGGACAGTCAGCAGATTCATCCTCTCCACCTATACACTGCTGCACTTTGTCACACAGGATATAGGCAGGGATACTGGCAAAGGAATAGTCATACAGAGCATCTTCAGCAACTACAGGAGCCACATGTCTGAACTCCATGTGTGGTTGTGCTAAAGCTGTGGGCAGGAGATGTAGAGGATGGGTGGAGTAATTGAGGCTGAAACTGGACGGAGCATTCTCTACAGTGAAGAAAGGCCAAGGCATGGTTCTGATCCACACAGTAATGTCACCATGAGGCAAAAGCAGAACAGCAGTGGTCAGATCAGGATGACGAAACAGCAACTTATCCTCAGTGTGACGATACCCAGCATGCACTTCAAGACGTTCGTACCATTTGAAGTTGAAATCATTGAAGTGTAAAATTATGCTGAGGTTGTCTTGAGCTGGTGTGACAATGTGCCAAGAAAGTTCGAGGATACACCAACAACTCTGGGCAGGTTCAGTCCACTCCACACGGCCTTCAGGCCCTTTAAGGCATGTAGCATGGGTGTGGATTTGAGTCCAGTTGCACTGAATGCAGCTGTTTGTGTCTTCTGCTGGTCTGGAACTGATTGGGATTGTCCAACTGACCATATCGGACTCTGTGATAGTTGAGAATGGTTGACTTGAATCATGCAATGTGTAAGACTTTGTCAAAGTTGAGAGAGGTAAGTGTGTAGCATCAAAGTTTGATTTATCAGATGCATTGAAGGCCGAGAGAGATACACCTGCGCCACTGACTGTAAGAAAGTTATTCACAGTGTCAGTTCTCGCACCATCATCAGCGGTATGGTGAATGAAACCATCATGTTCACTATGATCCATGTTGTCGTTCTTGGTGACTGCTGTAAACCCATTGTCCACCATACCCGTCTGTTGCTGTTGTTCCAGTTTATGGACCCAGACTGCTGTCGTAACATATCTCGACGGGTCACTGGTCTGATTTTTCTTTACACTGTCTGTTTTCCTGGAGTTTACAGAGACTTCTGTGTGTTCTTCATTCTGACTGTGGATGTTATCAAACATTGACCACACTATCATCATCAGTATGACTAATTTCAATGATGATTGCAGTTTCTGTTGACGTTTGTCTCTGCTTTCAGGTTTATCAAATGCCATTGTTTGTGCGTGGTCAGTGTCAAACACGTTCTTAGTTATGAAGGGGAAAAATCAAAACCTTTCTGTGACTGGTTCCACCCAGCTACTCTACAACCACGAACAAAACACTACATCTACACATTATATGACGATTAACACACACAAAAGCAAGGCACTTTTTTGTATTCCCGCCTTCCCCTCCCCACGTGCATATGCACATGATATAAAACAATAAACAATATTACGCTCTATATGCCTTTGATTGATTAGCATTCACACCATCAAACAGCAACGTCGTGATTGTGGAATAAATGACCTGATAGTCGTACCTGGAATTACTAGAGCAGAAATCAACTTGTAGTACTGCTACACTCTTACAAAGAAAATAACTGATTTGAGCTCCTGACTGTTGAATTACTGTTGCAGAATTGCACGTTGGATTACTAATTTAACATCATAGTAGTGGCACTGATATACTCTTACAAGGAACGAAATAAGCACGCAACAAAGTTGACACAGTTGCATAAGGAACGAAAACAGAAAACAGTCACTACACAATGACTGATGACAAACAGCATTGACAACGACAGTTAGACACGACTGCACACACAGCAGGGCTGATACTGACAATTGCTCAACATTATGCTGCACGTACCCTGCAAAACAATTGATTTCAGACACACATGGCAACAGTAATATCAGGGATGTGCCGGACAAAGCCACCACAATAGTCAACAAGAGCGTTTTCTACCTAAGTATATTGGGTGTGTAGATAAATCATTGAAACACTGACTTTCTCCCTTAAGTTTTATTAACAATGGTCTGAAAAAAATCCTCCAATTTACTAACCAGATAAGATCAGCCACATTGATCTGAGGAAGAATGCATATCAACTGCCAAAACAAACTAAAACTGGAAAAGAAAGTATGAATACGACACGATCACACTTCGAAATTAACGTCAGGTGTGACCAGAGAGGTCCCGGTATGGAACCAGCAAGAGAAGAGAAAGATAAGCAGCCAAGAACTACCTGGTGAGAAAACCTCCACGCAGACTCACTGAGGATGGGCCTAACCTGGAGACAGCTACAGGGAAAAGCACAAAACAGACGACTATGGAGGTCTTTTGTTAACAGCCTATACCCCAAGAGTGGAAGGGCCTAAGTAAGAACGTCTGTAAGAAAATCACATCAACTAACTTGTGACTCAACTTCACAGGGACAGGACTTCCGAACAAATGACGACACAATGTGTACAGCAGAATCATAGGCCTTCGGAGCTGAGCCTACCTAAACAGACACAACACCCACAACATCCGAACAGCATGAAACAAGCAAAGCATGGAATGCAGATAACACCAGGACACCACACGAAGCTAAGAGATTCTTACCCCTTGTCTAATCACAAGAACAGCCTGCCTACATACTGCGCAACTCAGCACGCCTGCTCCCCCCCCCCCTCGCCCCCCCCCCAAAAAAAAAAAACCCAAACAAAATCACACACACAGCTCATTTTAGATCTTCTCTCCCTTTCAGCCAAGACAGACAGGAAAAGAACGACAAGTTTCACAATCTAAAATGTGCATGTTCATCTGGGACAGTCTGTTTTCAGTTTAAAACAGAAATGGTACTGGAGCGTGATTAACAGACAATAAAGAAGCCCATTCTGTTGAGGGTGTATAAGCGTTTGACTGACTATATCTCCCCAACACTCAAAAAGCAAAACAAAGCAAAACAGAAAAACCAGGCGCCTATTTTCAACCTGACAGAACTTTGTCATACAGCTCATGCGTTATAATTTTCTTGTGCAATATTCCTCCAGCACTAACGGATCCCCACACCCGACATAGAATTTTAAGCTTTATTTCATCTCATATAAATGACATTAGAAAACTACATTAATTTTATCCATTGACCACTCTTTTATATAAACACTTTTTCGTCAATTTACGATCTTTTATGCTGTCTTAGCTCTGCGTCTGTATGGAAATGTATACAATTTGAGAAAGAGAATGAGAGAGAAAGAGAGAGAGAGAGAATGAGAGAGAAATAGAGAGAATGAAAGAGAGAGAATGAGAGACAGAAAGAGAGAGAGACTGACATTGACACTGACACTGACACTGACACTGCTTTGTTCTGAAAGCCACTGGTCGTACACTAACAAAGATGGATTGGGGACTGGATACACATTTTTATATAACCAGTTTAATATTTTTTTTCCACAAATACATATTTTTACACCACCAGTTTCATATTTTTCCAGCAATACCTTGTATTACATTTCAACAGCAATACAAGCCTCATGATTATTGTAAATCACACCACATACATCATTCTCTAATCAGGTTGTTGGTCAACTTCTTCTCTGTAACGGAAGATATAACAGGTGTATATTGCTACTTTTCTGTGCTTTTTCCTGTAGCTGTCTTCGGGTTAGGTCCACACGTGGCGGCTGCTTGGATCTTTAACAACATTCCCATTTGGACTGGTGTCATGCAAAATGTAATTTGGTACATATATATATGTGTATACACATGACGGGGTTAGACACTGGCATGTCTGAACAGATATCGGGGAAAATGGACAGCTCTATGTATATATATTTGTCTGATGTTGACATACATAGGGCATAAAGGACAAAAGCAAATAAAATGGATGTCGTTTTCCAAAGAGTTTTGACAGAATGGACATGCGTTTTGGATTACAATTTCTATTTTAGTGTGAAATAAATGTTCGTGACAATTTTGAGCACATCCTATTGTTGTACTTATTGTGTAATATTTCAGAAAATGTCATAATAGTTTGCCGTATAAACACAGCCACGCCACCAGCTTATTGTCCATATTTGGACAGTTCAACTGCAACAGAATAGAAGAGGGTGAGACGGTGACAGCGATAGAGACAGACAGAGAGAGGGGGAGAAAGAGAGAGCGAGAGAGAATTCTTATATTGTTCTAGGAGTCCATTGTACTTAAGCTGTTTCATGGATAGACATGCACTCAACTCAAATACAAATGTGATCTTTTGCAATTTCAGAGAAAAAAAAACGAATGATAAGCACAAGAAAACACTTCCTATATGTTCATTACTAGGATGAAAGTTCAAGGAAGTATGAACGAACAAACGAACGAATTCTTGTCCTATCAAGGAAAAAGAATAAAGACATTAATGCTTCTTTTACCCCTTACCCTTATTCACTAAAGGATAGTAAAAACATATGCAAAATAATGTGTTATCAATGATATTACATTAATACTGTATACACACACAGTGTTCAGCTGACCATACATAACAAAGGTACATTTACCACTTCTCATACATGGCATTGTAATGTTCTCGTCGAAAGAAATATGCTTCGAACCTTCTATGCAACATTCCAAGGATGAAGACAGCCACTCTAAAGAGGAGCACGCAGGTTTGGCCGGTCATGGCCTTTATGTGTACTTCTTGGCACATCGTTATCATACATACTAGCCCTGGGGAAAGATTATTTCCAGACATTGCATGAGATGATTCAGTGCTTCATTGAAGGCACTTTGACGGTCACACCACATAAATACAGACTATGAAGACTTTTGCACACGAGCTGTAAGATCGTTACAAAAGTACTTCACGATGTTAGTATCAGAAAGAAAGTACCAGGTTCTGAGGCAAAGAAATCAGTGTGTTTTTGTCATGGACCAGGTACAGTACTCCTTCTTTTTGTTCTGATCCTATACCCACCGAAACTGTCAGGGAAACTGAGGAGACACAACAGGAGCAACAGGCATTTTGGTTGCATTGAAACTGGTCCAGGTTTTTATGTCTGCCAACTAGTTGTACTGTCCTCTGTTGATCTCAGCGACGGCCTCACCCCCCCCCCCCCATCTCT
This sequence comes from Monoplex corrugatus, assembly GCA_030674185.1. Taxonomy (NCBI): domain Eukaryota; kingdom Metazoa; phylum Mollusca; class Gastropoda; order Littorinimorpha; family Ranellidae; genus Monoplex; species Monoplex corrugatus. Next base: position 30,245,067 of record CM060311.1, on the reverse strand, counting down.
AAGTAGCCTTAAGGATGATATTAGACAGCACATAATGACAGGTGACATGACCAAACCATGCAAGCTTGTGTCATCTCATAGTTGTCGGAAACGGTTCGTATAAAATACTTTACGGTTAATTTTTTAAGAGAATACATCGTAGTTTCGCTCATGTCCAGTCAATTATATCTTGATGTCACGTTGCTTTAAATTCTGCATTGGCATAGTGAAAACAACATCATTCCCAACTGGTTTAATAACAGGTTACAGTCAGGACCTTGTCTTCTCTGGCTTAAAGCTGAAGCTGAAAACAAAATATTCTAAAAAGAGTTCTCACAGTGTTTTGAAACACTTCTGATCCGCAAGAAGTCAAAGTACCTCCAAATTGCATAGAGCTGTCCATTTTCCCCAATATCTGTTCAGACATGCCAGTGTCTAACCCCGTCATGGGTATACACATATAGAATATCAAATATGAACCGTAAAGAACCTGCAATTCGTATCAGAGGATCGCGTTTATAGAAACATGAAAACACCCAGCATGCACGACCACCAACGATGCAGACTTTGTTACAACATTATGGACTGTGGTAAGCTCGCCTAACAGTCTTATGCGTAATGCACAGTGAGTCCAGTTAAGTTAGGCGAATACCGCTATCATCATCATCAGGTGCCCTGCCGCATGGCGTTGGCGATCATGGCGATCATGTCTTCAGCCACTCTCCAAGTCCGTCTAGTATTTTTCCCCTGGGTCTACCCGGCGCCCTCCTTCCCTCCAGCCCTCCCGCCGCGACGAGGTGCTCCAAATCCCCCTTCCTCACAAAATGGCCCATAAATGTTGCCTGTCTTTTCCCAATCTTCCCTATGAATGATCTACTTGTGTCTGCCTCCATCAAGACTGTCTCGTGTCTTTTCTTTGCTGTCCATGGAACTCTCAACATTCTTCCCAGAAACACTATCTCGGCTGCCTCAATCTTGTTCTGGCCCTGCTTGTCGACTGTCCACGCCTCACAACCGTACAACAGTATTAGTTTCTCTATAACGTTCAAGAACTCTCTTCCTGATGTTAATTGATAGGCATTTGTTGGTAAGAATGCTTGTCATCTTCCTGAATGCTGTCCTGGTCTGGCCAACTCCGCTGGCTATTTCTGATGTGCATCAGCTGTCTGATGAAATGATCACTCCCAGGCATCCAAACTTACCAACCCGTCTCAAGGCTGCTCCATCTGCTGTTATTTTGCATGAGGGGATTTCATGTCCTCCACCGATCACCACGATTTTGAGTCCTCCTGCTGTCCAGTTCCAACCCCTTACCTCCGCTCTCTATTTCCAGTATATCCACAAGGCTTTGTAGGTGCCTTTCATTCTCTGCAATCAGCACGGTGTCATCTGCGCATCGAATGTTATCTACCATTTTTCCTCCAACCTTTAATCCAGGGTCTTCCTCTTACTGCTACACATTTAGAAAACCGATATATATCAATAGTGACAATTTCTAATGGTTTTAGACAAGTGTTCAGATTCACGTTATCAAAAGAAAATTTTCTTAATTGTTTTCAATAATGTTGTCAAAGAGTCTAGATCTCACATGTCACGACGGGTTTTCAATTATACACTAGGCGTAGTGAAGCATGATGGACATCTAAGACAGAGATCTCTCTTTCTGTATTTACACCAACAATCTCATGGAAACCGAAATGTGATTTCAAAAAAGAAAGTTGAGATTTCCATGGACAGCAAAAACAAAAAACAAAAAAAAACAAAAAACAAAGAAACGAGACAGTCTTGAAGGAGGCAGATGCAAGATCATTACTAAAGAAGATTCGGAAAAGACAAGCGACATTTATAGGAAATATTATGAGGAAAGGGTACTTAGAACGCCTGGTCACAACAGGAAAGCTGGAGGGGAAGAGAACACCGGGTAGACCCAGGGAAAATATATTAGATGGGCTTGCAGGGTGGTTAAGGACAGAGAGGGTTGGAGATGTACTTGCAGCAACAGGGGATAGATTCGTGTGGTGGGCCATGGTCGCCAACGCCATGCAGTAGGGCACATGATGATGATGATGACGATGATAATGATGATGCTAATGATGATGACAATGATGAGGATTATGATGATGATGATGATGATGACGATGACGACAACGACGATGATAACATCACGTCAAATGAGAGTGATAATCATATGCACGACCAAAACACCTGTTTCTGTGTTTGTACAAATGTATAATATCAAGAAACACCCGAGGGTGCTGAGGGGACCCAGAACACCAATAGCTCGCTTACTCTCCAGACAGTCACCTCCCAAGCTCCCGACGCCACCCAACAGTCATTTCATCAGCAAAGAGGGGCTGTCCATGCGTTGCATGACCCATTCAGACCCAATCATCAGTTACTTTGTTTACAAACTGAATGGCAAGGTGGGGAGATGACAAACCCCGGGACATAGCCACACAAAACGCACCATGCAGATCCAGCCCAGCCTCCGGACCAAGACAGAATGGAAGAGCTCCCTCTCTCGCCCTACTCTTGGCCTTCATCTCTCTTTTGGGCAGCCCGCACTGCCTACCACCAGCTCGAATTGATGCCAGCTCCTTTCCATTTAGTATAGTCTAGCCCGTAATCAGTCGGAAGCTTCCAACGTTGCCTTTTTTCAACCGTAGATGTTTGAACAGCTCGCGAAAGAGGCCAGGCATTATGCTCCAGACACAGCCCATTTTACTGTTCAGCTAGGTCTGACATGACCCGAAAGGTATCCCAAGTTTGCCGTCTTTCCAAGCAGCCAATGAGTGATGTGCATACGTACGACCGAAACATCTTTTTCTGTGTTTATACAAGTTCATATTGCACATAGTGAGAAAAAGATCTTCAAGATGGACATGGAAGACACAGAGATACCTTTTAAAGCGCTCACTGAGACTTTGTGATGCAGACCCTTCTTCACCTGTCTTACTTTAAAATCAACAGCTTTAACAAGCAGCAGCGCTTTCGGAATGTCAGTCTCCAACACGAGTAGCGAAGGACGCTCACTGTCATCTGGGTAATGTCCGACTTGCAATATCATCATCATCACTATCATGTGCCCTGCCATATGGCGTTGGCGATCATGGCCTTCAATATGCATCCATCCCTTGTTGCCGCAAGCACATCTTCCACCCACTCTGTCCTCAGCCACCCTGCAAGTCCGTCCAATATTTTCTCACTGGGTCTACCTGGTGCTCTCTTTCCCTCCACCTATCCTGTTGTGCTGTAATTCCCCTTTCCTCATAAAATGGCCTATAAATGTTGCCTGTCTTTTACTAATCTTCGTTATCAATGATCTTCTTGTGTCTGCCTCCATCAAGACTGTCTCGTTTGTTTTCTTTGCTGTCCTCGGAACTCTCAACATTCTTCTTAGAAACTGCATCTTGGCTGCATCAGTCTTGTTCTGGCTTTGAACCATCATATCGAGATACCGCCTGCACGCGTCATATCGTCATTACTTTCCCAGCATTGAGTGAATTAACAGACTCAAGATCCGAACCAGCATATAGGTGTAATGAGACCTGCTATTTCCTCAGCCGCAAAAGTTGACTTTTTGTGCACGAGTGGTGGGAAGTGTGTCTGCCATGTTTCAAGTCGCTGAATGATAAACAGATGTGTCATGTTTTCTATGCATGGGGGGGGGGGGGGGGGGGGGGGGCTATCATTAACTGTTCATGGAGGGAATTCTGAAGTTTTCACTCATATCACATACCTCACTAAAACGTTTGTTGTGTGTGTGTGTGTGTGTGTGCATGTGGGGTGGGGATATGCTAAAAATAAAGTATGGTCTCCAACCAAATATTTTCTCAATAACACTGAAAGCGAATGTTGTCTTAGACTAAATATTCGGTTGGTGGCCCTGTAAGAGTTAATACTACATGATCTCATGTTTTCCGATCATTTGTCCATTTTGGGCCCTTTCTGTAAAATATAATGCCACTTGATCTGAGAAATTTGCCTAGCCTTTCTTCTTCTCTGTTCCAACTTAAAGCTCTTTTTTTTTCTGTGAATCTTGCTGTTTAAACGAACTTTGTTCATACTGACAGTATCCCAATTCTGATTTAGTGCGTTCTTGTAGTATGTTGTATATGGGTGTTGCTGACAATGTGTGCATTGATGCTATTCCATAAAAATGGTGAACATGTGTTGTATGG
>CM060311.1:30226048-30240807 GCA_030674185.1 Monoplex corrugatus | reverse complement strand
GTTGACACACAGACGACCAGGTCATAATCTAGATTAAAAAATAGTTCACGTACGGAAAAATGGAAATATCTCAAAATACCTAAACTGCTCACTTCAACACCTCAGAAGCAGAGATGGAATAACTTGGATTATGTTTTGTTGTTCTTTGTTTGTTTGTTTTCCTTTTCTGCTGCAATAGACGTTTTCTGTTTGAAAAGCAGGTTATTTTTCGTTGGATCGCCACAGTACAGCGCCATCCATTTTAGAAATATTTGTTCTGTATGTGTGTGTGTGTGTGTGTGTGTGTGTGTGTGTGTGTGTGTGTGTGTGTGTGTGTGTGTGTGTGTGTGTGTGTGTTTTGTTTTGTTCTCGTTTTGTTTTGTTTGTTTGTTTGTTTTGATTTTTCTCTTTTTTTAAACTATGAAGGCGAATTTCTACAGACGTTTCCCAGGTACAACTCTCCTATTTTCCGTGGGATCTTTAACATGCACGCATTGCTCTTTTCTGCATGGGACATCAGTTTATCATCTCATTTGAAAGACCAACACTCAGGCCATCACTCAAGGTCTTGCGGAGAAGGAAGGGAAGAAAAGTCCTTGTCCAACAAGGAATCAAAGCTAGCGGTCTTGCATCATAGGTGGTGTGTAATCCCTCCTTACCTGGCTGACACTTCTTTCTGTGGGCTAGTTGGTACAGCCATGGACTCAAGATCTGATGTCTTGAGTTCAATCCCAGCCTGGAACACTAAACACTGCCCTGTTCGCTGCCCATCTTAATGTTTCCATCATTCTGGTGGTGTCAGCTTAGTGTTTGATAGGTCCATTCTCCCCTTTCTCTCGTTTCAAGAAATTGCCAGCGCACAAGGTTTTGTGCCAGCTCAGGAATTCTGTCAGATAATGGCTGGCGGATTTGGTGGAGCGCATATGGAGCTGTCCGAGCACGGTGAATCCCTCTTGAAATAACTCCAATAACCCCAACTCCTTGTAGGCTCCGACTGTACCTGATCCTGACGATTCAAGTGCAGAAAAAACTCTAAATGTTGAAGTCTTTTTCTATTGTGATCCTTGGATAACGTGATCAATTAATGAACGGATGAACAATATACATGTACAGTATATAATATATATATATATATATATATATATATATACACATGTGTGTGTGTGTGTCTGTGTGTGTGTGTGTGTGTGTGTGTGTGTGTGTGTGTGTGTGTGTGTGTGTGTGTGTGTGTGTGTGTGTATGTGTTTGTGTGTGTGTGTGTGTGAATAATTTTTACTATTTGTTATCTATCATTTATCTATCTATTCCCTTTTCCCTCTCAGGTGGACTACAGACTATACCGGCTATTGATAACGGAGACATTACTTTCAACATGTTGATAGGCAGAGGAGGCTAGTGCAGTATTGATTGCGGGTCCTTCTGTGATGCGAGACAAGTTTTATCCTTAGTGGCTAATTGTGTTTTCATTCAGTCCTCACTTATTTCTATTTTTTTAACTTATTTTATTTGATTAGTTGTTTTGAAGATGAGATCTATTGATACAGACGTCATTACAGTGTAGCCAAATAAGTTCAAATGACAGACTGATACAAGTACCAGTATACAAAAACCACAGGCTGGGTAAGGCCTGAGGATCTGGCCAACTCATGGATTTATGTGCAGGCTCAAGGCATGTGCTATGAACATTTTGGATCTTCTCCATCACATGGCACCAGTAGCGTAAGTGAATATGAAATTCATTCCCAGCGCGGAGACGTCATTTTCAGAAACTGAAACTGAAAGTAAAACTAGTATAATTTAAAGCAGTAAGAGCAAAGAGACAAACTTCGAACTGTAACTGGCTTGATACTTCCTTTGATCTGTCAATCGATGGATGCCACAAACCTGAAATAGAAGCAAGTAAGGAAGCAAGCAAGCAAGCAAGCATGCATGCAAGCAAGTAAGCAAGCAAGCAAGCAACTAACAAAACCAACAAAACCAACCCAACCAACCAACCAACAACCAACAAAACCAACAAAACCAAGCAACCAAGCAACCAGCCAACCAACCAGCCAAGCAAGCAAGCAAGCACGTAAGCAAGTAAGCAAGCAAGCAAGCAAACAAGCAAGCAAGCAAGCAAGCAAGCAACCAATCAACCAGCCAACCAACCAACCGGCCAACCAACCAAACCAACCAACTAACCAACAAAACAAAAAAGAAACCCGATTTCAACAAGCAAGCAAGCAAGCAAACAAGCAAGCAAGCAACCAACCAACCAACCAACTAACCAAGCAACCAACCAACCAACCAACAAAACCAACCCAACCAACCCAACCAACCTACCAACAAAAACAACAAAACTAACCAACCAACCAACCAACAAACCAACCAACAAACCAACCAACAAACCAACCAAGCAACCAACAAACCAACCAACAAACCAACCAACCAATCAAAAAAGAAACCCGATTTTCAACAACTTTGCGCTGCCAGCATCACGTTTGTGTTCTTTCTCTAATAGAATAAATAACAAAACAAAGGGAAACTTTGCCACCAAATATTTAAAAAAAGAGAAAATAAAACTTTTGAAAAGCTGGAAATGTTCAAAAGCCTTGTGGGCCTCTTCCTTCACCGTCTGCATGATTATGTCACAGCTAACGACAAAGATGGCCATCTATTCTAATGCCTTCTGGTTACCATGGAGCTCTGTGGTCATCACTGTTCTGGTCAGTCACGTGTCCTGTTGCTGCACTTGATAGAGTTGACATCGTTGTCAGATGTGGTCAGCTATCTGGTCCTCTCGACCATGGGGACAGGTTTGTGAAAGGCGCCAATCCTGCAGGACAAAATGGCAAAATTCAGTATGAGTTTGACAGGCAAAACAGGACAGATATTTTATCATATTTATGAGTCCATTATTTGTGCGTCAAAAACAGACCCAATAAACTCGTTTAAAGGCTAAAAGTGTACATAATATAATATAATATTATGAAAATAATATAATATAATATAATATAATATAATATAATATAATATAATATAATATAATATAATATAATATAATATAATATAATATAATATAATATAATATAATATAATATAATATAATATAATATAATATAATATAATATAATATATAATTATAATATAATATAATATAATATAATATAATATAATATAATATAATATAATATAATATAATATAATATAATATAATATGATACGATACGATACGATACGATATATGAATATATGATATATAAATTAACGTAACGTAACGTAACGCAACGTATCATAACATAACATGACATAATATGATATATATATTATATATATATGATATTATATGATATTACATTACAATATAATATAATATAATAACTAATATATATGACATGACATGACATGACATGATATGACATGATATGATATGCACTGTGGGTATGTGTGTGTGTTGTGCTGATAAAGGTGTGTGGGAGGGGACGGCAGTAGTGGGGTTACCACTGAAATCAGCCCTTCACCCCCTTCTCTACTTGTGGGGCTATGTCCGTAAGCAGCAGAGACACAAACAGAGATCACGACTATTGAAACGGCTGGGCGTTTGACTTATGATGCATATCTCATCACATCATCATCATCATCATCATCGTCGTACATCATCCATCATCATCATCATCATCATTATCATCATATGCCCTGCCGCATGGCGTTAGCGATCATGGCCTTCCTAACGAATCTATCCCTTGTCACTGCAAGTGCACCTCCCACCCTGTCTGTCCTCAGCCACCCTGCAAAATGACATATCTTAACCTATGTCACCACATAATGTGCACCTACTGGTATCCATATTCTTGCATAATCATGTAGCTGAATAAAAGTTGTGGGGTTGATATAAATAGTAGTGTTTATATATCTTTATTTTCTATCTTTTCTTAGCCCTCTGGTATCCATATTCTTTGCATAACCATGTAGCTGAATAAAAGTGGTGGGGTTGATATAAATAGTAATGTTTATGTATCTTTATATCTTTTCTTAGTCAAACTTAAGTGAATAAAAACGCATGCATGCGTGCACACACTCACGATACATACACACACATACAAACACACGAACACACACGTACACATACACACAACCAAACACATACACACACACACACACATACACGCACGTACCCACATGCACAAATGGATCAACACAGCAATGCAGCAAAAACGGATACTACCACTACTAGTAAAATGGTATGCAAGGAAGAGAAATGAACAGAATTAAATGTTTTTTCATACATCAGTGTTGGGTGTACCTGTCTGTCTATCTGTCTGATAACCTATTTATCTATGTATCGATGTATGTATGTATGTGTGTATGTATGTATGTAGTATGTATGTATGTATGTATTATATGTTGTATGTATGTGTATGTATGTATATTATCTATCTATCTATCTATCTATCTATCTATCTATCTATCTATCTTTCTATCTATCTATTATCTATCTATATGTCTGTCTATCTATCATCTATCTATCTATCTATATGTCTGTCTATCTATCTATCTATCTATGCATGTCTGTCTGTCTGTCTATCTATCTATCCATCCCGTCCTCCCTCCCTCCCTCCCTCCCCCTCCCTCCCTCAGTCTGTCTGTCTGTCTGTATCTGTCTATCATCTGTCTATCTATCTGTCTATCTATCTATCTATCTACATGTATCTATCTATGTCTGTCTATCTATCCAACCCGTCCTCCCTCCCTCCGTCTGTCTGTCTGTCTATCTATCTATTTGTCTGTCTATCTGTCTGTCTGTTTTCTGTCAGTCTATCTGTCTATACGCACACATTTACAAGCACGCACACACGCACATATAGAGACACACAGAAACACACGTACACTGCACGCACACATACACAAAACACACACACACACACACACACACACACACACACACACACACACACACACACACATACACACACACACACACAAACAGCAAGACCAAGAAGAGCCACGAGCATTAATCTATAAATTTTGGAGATATTTCTGAAAGAGATATATTCTGATGTGCTTTTTGACAGGAAGCAGAAAACCTGCCTCTTTGTCTTAAATACCTGACATATGTCTCAATGTTGAACATTTTAGTGTGTTTTGGGCCGGAAGGAAAGTCAAATTCGTCAGTCTTGCGCATAAATGGTATTCTGCTGAAATAACTTAAATGCATTATCAGCTAGAAGCAAGACCTGACGGATGTCTCAAGTTCAGTATCAGCCAAAGAACTGGAATCTTCGCTGTCTATCATAACCCTTTGACTCCCGCACCCTCTCCACCAACTGCAAAAACTTAAACCCTTTGACTCCTCCCTTCACCTTATGTCACATAGAGTTAAGTGTTTGCTTTGCTAACGTGGTTAACAAAAAGGATGATGGTGGATAGGCTGCGGGAGTCAAACGGATTGATACCTTAGACAACCATTCTGAAAGCGCAGTTTAGTATTTCATAAGTCAGGTTCTCTCTACCTCTCCACCCCATTTCAAGCCCTTACCACAGCATGTGGTTTTGCGCAAGACACAAGGAGTCTGCCAGAGAAATACTGGCAGGCTTGGAAGGAGCGCATGTGAGATTCTCCGAGTTTGATGAATCGTCTTTAACAATCTCCACACTGCCACGAATACGACTATCGCGAAGAACTGAAACTCTCTAAGAACTGTGAGAAAGTAGTCCAAGGCTTTTCCTTGTCAGGGCCGATCAGACATGTGACTGCGAGATGTCATGTTTTCCAGCTTCTGAGAGTTATCTTCCCCATCTCCACAAAATGTCAGGGCAGTGGATGGTGTTACGTTTTCCCAGCTTCTGAGGGTTATCTTCCCCATCTCCACAAAATATCAGGGAAGCAATCTGATCCGTTGTTTTTGTCTCAAAGCAAGTGAATTTGTGTCATGGTTTATTATTTGATGTACAACTGACAAAGACCAGCCGGTCGAAAATCTGCGCCTGTCTTGTTGCATCAGTTATATACGCGTTTATCAGTCTCTATATTCTTGTTTTAGGTTTCTGTGAGAACACTGTCAAAGATTAGCTTGTCAGGTCAAATCATCCTTCTTGTTTGCAGAGGAAGAAGACGAAGCCAGTGGAGGGACTGTTGGATGGTGTGTTATTTCTATGTGATTTCGATTGGTCTGACAGACCGTCTTAATCTTTTTTTCCCTCGAACTGGCTATGTCTTTCTTTCTTTCGTTGTTTCTTTCTTTTTCTTTCGTTGTTTTCTTTCTTTCTTCGTTTTTCTTTTTCGTTGTTTCGTTTTCTGTTTTTCTTTTTTCTTCTTTCTTCTTTTTTCTTTTATTTCTTTTACTTTCTTTTTTCTTCTTTCTTTCTTTCTTCTTTCTTTGTTTTATACTGCAGGGATTCAAGATCTGATATCTCGAGTTCAGTCCAGGCCCGCTCTATGTTTAAAAACTGGCCTGTTCGCTGCCCATCGTTTTTTTATTGTTTTCTGGTGGTGTCAACTTAAAGAGTTTCAGCGTTCCATCTTCCCCCAAGGCTCAGGGGTCTGCCATATAATTGTTGGCAGATTTGGATGAAGCGCATGCGGATTTGTCTCAAGTGCGAGGAATCCTTCATAAACAAACTCCTACTCCAAACATAACCAGCTTTTCATGGAAGCTCTTTAAATGCTCAGCTTTTATTTTTCTTCTTGTAATTCATTCCACTTTTTACACGCACGCACGCATGCACGCACAAACGTGCGCGCGCGCGCGCACACACACACACACACACGCATACACACACACACGCAACACACGCACACGCACACTCACACACACACACGCACACACAGACACGCCCCTGCAACGCACGCGCACACACACACTCGCACACACACACACTCCCCCGCACATGCACGCGCACTCACACTCGCACACACACACAAACACACATACACATACACACACACGCACACACACACACACACGCACACACACACACACGCGCGCACACACACACACACACACACACACACACACACACACGCACACACACACGCGCGCGTGCACACACACGCACACTCACACACACGCACACACACACACACACACACGCGCGCACACACACACACACACACACACACACACTGACACTCATAGTGAAAAGACGTTAAATCAAAGAACTAACGAACACTCTGACACACTGACATATGTAGGGTAAATCTTCAACGTCTGAACTACAGAGACTAAAACGGTTGATGTCATTTGTTTTAAAATCGCTGGGCCATGATATGACGAGAGGCGTGCTTGATTTGATCGCCTCATGCGCCATGACACACAAAGACAAATCCTTCAGGGCATCTCCCCCCTCCTCCCTCCTCATTGAGGGAGAAGAGTGGCAGAATGGTTAAGACGTTCCCCTGCAAATTACTAAACTCGAGGTTCCAGGGTTCGTTTCCCATAGAGGCCTCGACTGACTTTTCTCTTCAGTTGACCGGAAAATGGAACTGAAGATCCAACGTATGTTATGTTATGATAGTAGGCTTAGATTACAGCCCTGTCACGCAGACTCAATCCTGGATGGAACTTCATTGCATTATGATTATCATCCTCATCGTCATTACCATCATCGCATTGTAAAAACAGTCTCAGCTTCTTTGGCCATGAGGCGGCGTAGGAATAGGAACCAAAACAACAACAACAACAACAACAAAACAAAGACCTAAAATAGCAGCAACACCAATAATAACAACAACAACAACAAAAAGAGAGAAAAATGGGCGGATCTTGTAAGGCGAGTTTCCATCAGTTCCTTCAACATTCACGCCTGAAACTGCCTCCATTTGGTACTGAATCTGTAATCGCACAGACACGCACGCCGAAGCCCGTATGCGCACGCACATACACATACACACATAGAGTGGGGTGCAGTTTAAGACATGAAAAAATCCACCGATGTGTCCATATCAAGTTAGAACTCGCACATACACTTAACGCGTATTGGCTACACCTCTGTCACAGAACTACCTAAGCATGGTAACCTGTAAAGTATGAACGAAATTGTCACATTTTCCATTCACAGATAAACAAAGAAACAAACAGTACAGATGACCACACATACAATATCACTACTAGTTATTTCACACTGAAAAAGAAAGAAAATAGGGGCAAAAGGAAGAAGAAGAAGAAGAAGAAGAAGAGAGAGAGAGAGAGAGAGAGAGAGAGAGAGAGAGAGAGAGAGAGAGAGAGAGAGAGATAAGGAGGATGAAAAACAAAACATATCAAAGAAAAAAAAGCTGTTATCGCCTCCACCCCCAACAAGAATGAAAAAAAGCGCACTAGGTAGGAGATTGAAAATTCAAGAAGACGACGAAAATGGCTCAGCAGTTTTTCTTTTTTTCCAGTATCTCCTGCTGTACTGAGTTTTCTCCCCTCTCCTCTGAGTTTGACATCTTGCATATACCTGTAACACAGCGGCTGTAATTAAAAAGCAACTAATGCGTGAACACTGAATGGCTGACTGATAATCTTACTTTACTTTTACTTTTTCCTTCCGCTTGTACCGGTGGGCGTCGCGGGGAGATACAGTCGTCTGTCAGCAGCAAGGCGGGTGGCCTGGAGAAGGGACATCTCATAGAATCTGAGGGTGTCTGCCACGAGTCGCTCCATCGTCGTCTTGGTCTTCCTCTGGCTCTCCAGCCAGAGTATCTGGTGTTGTATGCCCGAAGAGCTGGATGGTTTAGGGGCATACGTGTGAGGTGTCCGAACCACTTGATCCTCATATGTTCGATGTGTTGTAGGATTGGTGTTGCTCCTACCATGTCTCATATCACCTGATTTCTGATCTTGTCCCGCCTTGTCTTGTTTACTGCTTTCCTCAGGCATTTCATTTCACAGGTGACCAGTTTTCTCTCGAGGACTTTAGTTAGGGACCATGTCTGGCACTGGTATGTCAGCGTTGGTAGAAAAATGGCGTTGATGAGTTTCGCCTTAGTGCTGGTGGGAATGCTGGGGTGTTTCAGGAGAGGGGCAAGTTGGTAGCTGACTGCGTTGGCTTTCTGGCATCTGGTCTCGATTTCTCTGTCTAGTTTGCCATTTTCAGTGAAGATGCTGCCCAGGTATTTAAATTCACTGGCTTGCTTCAACTGGGTTCCGTTGATGTTGATGTTCAGTTTGTTTGGTCTCTTACTGACAGTCATGACCTCGGTCTTGCTGACGCTGATCTTCATGCCGTATGTCTCGCAGCTTTCATTGAGCTGGTCTGTGTGCTCCTGTAGCTGTATCTTGTCATTGTTCACCATTGCCTGGTCGTCCGCAAACATGAATTCATTGAGTGCCTCAGGGTCTGGGTTTGCCTCCTTCGTAATCTGATCCATATAGATCACGAAGAGAAGAGGGGAGAGATTAAGCCCTGCCTTACTTCCGATGTCACTGGGAACCAGTCAGATGTTCCACTGGCGGTGCGGACTGCACTCCTGCTGTTGGCGTAGATGGCCCGAATGTTGTCTAGCAGCTGGCCCTCGATGTACTGTTCGAGGACCTTCCATATGTTCCAGGTCCCAACCTTTTCGTTTTTCTTTAATCGTTGTCTGTTTTCCTCGCCGCGTCGTTTTCCGCTGTAATCAGTCCGTTTGTATCTCCTTGTATTTTCTTGAGCAATTTGTTTATCCACTGCCGGCCTGCTAAGCCAGTCGCAGCTTCGCCAGTGCCCCGTTGGCCAGCATTACCTGTTTCCACCTCCCACGACGAGGACGAGGGGTTGGGCTTTGGGAGGCTCTGACTCTGATAATCAAAACCTCATATTGTCCATTATAGAAAACAAGTAAATAGACAATACAAACGATCACAATCACTATACCACTACTGTTACACACTGAAAAAAGAAAGAAAATAGGGGCGAAAGGAAAGAAAAAGACAGAGAAAGAGAAGGGGAAAAAAGGGAGAGGGGGATGAAAAACAAAACAAAACAAACAAAACAAAACAAAACAAAAACCAAAACAAAACAAAGTAAATATCAAAGAAAAAGAACATATTACTGCCACCACCCCCAACAAGAACTGAAATATAATAACCCACTTGTTACGAGATTGAACATCAAGAAGAAGATCAGAATGGCTTAGCTGTTTCTATTTTTGCTGTATCTCCCGCTGTCTTAAGTTCTCTCCCCTCTCCTCTGAGTTTGACCCCTTGCATATCATACCTGTAACACAGCGGACGTGAAAAAGGGAACTAGTGGGAGGAATGACTGACTTGGCGCGCGTGAATCTGAGACACTTGCAGTGCGTGCATACGATCAAGCAGTGCCAACGTACTAAACGTCTGCTGTTCAGTGTTGTGTGTTTGTGTATGGGTATTGTGGTTGTGTGTTCCTTATACTGAGGATGGCGGCGATGAGCTATGGTTCTACTTAATCAAATGATGGTGAGGATTTGAAAATATGGTTCCCAGGCAGAGGTATGACTCTAGTAACATTTTGTCGGCTCGAGGAAAAATTGGAAGTCAACTTTTCATTGTGAAAATGTGCTGACTCGAGGAAAAATTGGGAGACAACATTTCAGTGTGAAAGAATCAGAATCAGATGATTTCAATACAAAAAAAAATGGAAATCCTATTTTTCTCGAATGCGGATATGTATGCTGTTTTGCCCAGACTGTTCGGGATGTATATTGCTACACAGTCTGCATGCTTTTTATTCATTTTCAGTTGTATTGTCATCTCTTACATACTCATTTATTCTGTATTTATTTATTCACGTATTTACGTGTATTCTTATCAAAAATTACTTACTGCTTACTTACTTTACTTACTTACTCACTCACTTACTTACATACCTATCTATTTCCTCTTTTCTTTCCTCGGAAGTGAATGACAGACTGGCAGGCTCATGATTAAGAGAATATTACCTTCACCTAGTTGATAGACATCTGAGGCTTTGTGCACTAACCGGGGGGTGGGGGTGGGAAGGGGGGCTTTCTGGTATGTGAGACGTGTTTATACAGAATAGCTAGTGGTATTGTGATTCAGACCTTTAATTGTTTCGTTATTTACTTTATATATATGTACCCTTTTATGAAGATAAGATACACAGACACACATTTTCATTTGCATGTAACCAAGATTATTCTAGTGATAGGCTCATACAATACCAGTATAACATATAGACTAGATAAAACATAGGCTAGGTAGGGCCTCAAGACCTGGCCAGCTCATGGGTTTATATAAGGCATGAGCCATGACCCCCATACAAATAGCACCTGCGACGTCAGTGCATATGGAATTTATTCCGAGCGCGGAGACGTCATCTTGAGAAATTTAAAAACTGAAACTGAAACTACATACTTTGACTTCGGTGGACGCACGAGCTCGGTGTTTCCATGTTTCCGTAAGTCAGCCAGTGATTTGACTTACAAGATCTTTAATCTGCATACTGGATATTTGTATGCCTATATTGACACACGAAGAGGGCTTTAGGCTTAGGCAGTACTGCTTACATGTTGACTGAGAAACGGAAAAAAATCTCCAGATTTTACCTCCCAGGCGAAGGTGTTTGGGTGGATTGAACCTCGAACCTTCCGACTGGAAGTATAAACTTTTACCCAGTTCACTACCACGCCGATCGTGATCATTTATTCATTTACGCCATGTTTAATTATGAAGGGGTGTGAATTATAAAACATGAAAATGTTTTTGCCATAAATGTGTTGGAAAACCTATAAAGCATAATTTGTCGACGAAGCAGTTCAAACAATTTTGCCGCAAGCATATAAACAGGTAATAAACAGAAAGTGCCTGTCTATGAAATGTCTTTAATCTTTTTTTCACAGATGTATATAAACATTCTCCTTTGCGGATGTCAGGGCCTTTTTTAATACAGATGTGTCCACCATCTGGAAACTGTGTGCTAGAAATTCCTCTTTTCTGTTACTCTCTTTGTTTGTGCCTTGTTCCTTTGTTTTGTGTCATCATTTCTGTATGGGGTGGCCATTCACCTGCATGTGTTCTGTAAAGTCTCACATACTTTCTATTTGGATTGTTAATTGGGTACAGTTATTAACTGTATTTCTGGCTTTAAGGAAACGTAATGTGTTGAAAAAATGTTAGGTGATTTATGTGTTCTTAGTTATGCTTACATTTGTATTCAGGTTTGTTTTTTTAACTCCCCCCCCCCCCCCCTTAACAGATTTGACGGAATGGTCAACGCCTAGGGCACTTAGTTTATGTGCGCAAATGCATTATTATGTGCGCGTAATTTTCTTTTCCATAATTTCAGGAAAATCGAGGTGTTTTTGCAGTTTGGTTTTTTTATAGCCCTGATATGGCTCCGCGCAAACAGCCGGGCTTTATACAACAACAAGGATAAGGGCTATACAAAACTGTCGCCAAGCTTTTCAAATTTTCTTTTAATTTTTTCAAATGTGTTGACCATATATTTGTTGAAAATTCTAATAATTATGCAGAATGATTTTTTTTTATTTTGGTCAACAAGAACAGGACACCCCAACAGAAAAGACATATTTCATTATCAGTCAGCATCGAACCTCCAGTCGAAAGATAAGGACTCAAACCTACCTGAACACCTCCCGTCTGGTGGGTGAAGGATGGAGATGTATTTTCCGATCTCCCAGGTCAGCATGTGTGCAACTTGTCTGTGCCCAAAATCCCTTTCGTGTGTATACGCACGCAGAACATCAACCTATGATTCCGTTTCTCACACTGGACAGAGCCGCAGGGAAGTCTTCTTCTCTGTTTTTTTGTTTTGTTTTTGTTTTGTATCTGTGTATTTTTGTTTGTGATCTTACGCTTGACAAAGACCAGTCGGACGAAAGTCTGTACCTGTCTTGTCTTGTAGTATTAAATCATTATCATCATCACCATCACCATCACCATCACCATCACCGTCATCATCGTCATCATCATCATCATCATCATCTCTTCTTCTTCTTCTTCTTCTTCTTCTTCTTCTTCTTCTTCTTCTTCTTCTTCTTCTTCTTTTCTTCTTCTTCTTCTTCTTCTTCTTCTTCTTCTTCTTCATCATCATGTGTCCCCGCCGCATAACGTTGGCGATCACGATCCTCCATATGCATCTATCCCTTGTTGCCGCAAGCACATCTTCCACCCTCTCTGTCCTCAGCCACCCTTCAAGTCCGTCCAATATTTTCTCCCTGGGTCTACCTGACGCTCTCTTTCCCTCCAGCTTTCATGTTGTGACCATGTGCTCTTATTCCCTTTCCTCACAAAATAGCCTATAAATGTTGCCTGCCTTTTCCTAATCTTCTTTGAATGATTTTCTTGTGTCTGCCTTCATTAAGACTGTCTCGTTTGTTTTCTTTTTTAGTCCATGGAATGTTCAACATTCTTCTTAGAAGCCACATCTCGGTTGCCTCAATCTTGTTCTGGTTTTGCTTGTTGACTGTCCAAGCCTCGCAACCATGTAAATCATCGGTTCTATATAACATTCAAGAACTCTCTTCCTGATGTTAGTTAATAGGCATTTATTGGTAAGAATGCTTTTCCTCTTTTTGAGTGTTGTTTTGGCTTGGCCGATTCTGCTGGCTATTTCTGATGTGCATCTGTCGTCTGGTGAGATAATTGTTCCCAGATATTTAAACTTATCAACCTGTCTCAAGGTTGTGCCGTTTACTGTTATTTTGCATGAGGGGATTTCATGTTTTTTTTACATGACTTCAGTCTTCTTGATATTTAGCGCCAACTCTTTACTTTTGCTGTCTATTTCTATTATATTCACAAGGGTTTGTATGTCCCTTTCATTTTCTACAATTAGCACGGTGTCATCTGCGTATCGAATGTTGTTTATCATTTTTCCCTCCGACCTTCAATCTAGAGTATTTTCTAGGTTTTCGCATGATGTTTTCGCTGTAAAGTGAAAACAGATCTGGCGACAAAACACAACCTTGCCTGACTCCTCTTTTGATACTTTGGAAAGAACTTATATCGTTTTCTATTCTCATTGCGGTTATTGTTCCCAATACATATTTCTGATTATATGTAGATCTTTTCCATCAATATTGAGTCTTTCTAGGATGAAAGGATGCAGATGTATTTTCCGATCTCGGGGTCAGCATGTGTGCAGAATTGTCAGTGCCCTACCCCCCTTCCGTGTGTATATGCACGCAGAACATCAACATACGTACGTTAAAGATCCCGTAAGTCATGTCTCTGTACGGTGGCTATACACCTGGCATGCACATCCACTTTTAGTTTCAGTTTTCAACATAATCTCCGCGATCGGAATGAATTCCATGTACATTAATAGTCTCGAAGATCGGAATGAATATATTTATATTCTCCACAATCGGAATGAACTTCATATACATTTATAGTCTCCACGATCAGAATGAATTTTATGTACACTGACGCTTCAGATGCTATGTGATGGATGGGATCCAAAATCATCGTATCATAAGCCTTATACTTGTGCATAAGCCTTACGCACTGGCAAGGTCTTGGGTTTCTGCATAACTTATATTCTATATGTCTACCCTTGTATCATTCATCATCATCATCATGGAATTCTGTCTGATAATTGTTGGTAGATTTGGGTGAAGCGCATATGGAAATGTACCTGTGTGATGAATTCTTCCAGAACATCCAATTGCAAAATCTTGCTGTCTAACACGCTTAAATCATCACTGTCACCTTGAATCACTTAGTCCATCCTCAACCCTTCATCAACACACCACACACACATACATACACACACACACGCGCGCGCGCGCGCTCACGCACGCACACATACACATGCACACACACATAACGCACACACGCACGCACACACGCACACACAACAAACAAAAAAACCCACAT
>CM060311.1:30221048-30223548 GCA_030674185.1 Monoplex corrugatus | reverse complement strand
TACATTCTGACAAACAAAACAAGACATGTGTATTCTGACTAACAAAACAAGACATGTGTATTCTGACAAACAAAACAAGAAATGTGCATTCTGACAAACAAAACAAGAAATGTACATTCTGACAAACAAAAAAGAAATGTGTATTCTAACAAATAAAAAAGAAATTTGTATTCTGACAAACAAAACAAGAAATTTGTATTCTGACAAACAAAACAAGAAATGTGTATTACGACAAACAAAACAAGAATGTGTATTTTGACAATTACAACAAGAAATGTGTATTCTGACAAACAAAACAAGAAATGTGTATTATGACAAACAAAACAAGAAATGTGTATTACGTCAACAAAACAAGAAATTTGTATTCTGACAAACAAAGCATGAAATGCGTATTACGACAAACAAAACAAGAAATTGTATTAATGAAATGTGTATTACGACAAACAAAACAAGAAATTTGTATATGACAAACGAAACATGAAATGTGTATTACGCAAAACAAAACATGAAATGTGTATTACGACAAACAAAACAAGAAATTTGTATTCTGACAAACAAAACAAGAAATGTGTATTACGACAAACAAAACAAGAAATGTGTATTATGACAAAAAAAAACAAGAAATGTACATTCTGACAAGCAAAACAAGACATGTGTATTCTGACAAACAAAACAATGTGTATTCTGACAAACAAAACAAGAAATGTGTATTCTGACAAACAAAACATGTACAATCTGACAAACAAAACAAGAAATGTGTATTCTGACAAATAAAACAAGACATGTGTATTCTGACAAACAAAACAAGACATGTGTATTCTGACAAATAAAACAAGACATGTGTATTCTGACAAACAAAACAAGACATGTGTATTCTGAAAAGCAAAACAAGAAATGTGTATTCTGACAAACAAAACAAGAAATGTGTATTCTGACAAACAAAACAAGACATGTGTATTCTGACAAACAAACCAAGACATATGTATTCTGACAAACAAAACAAGACATGTGTATTCTGATAAACAAAACAAGACGTGTGTACTCTGAAATCAAAACAAGAAATTCGTATTCTTACAAACAAAACAAGAAATGTGTATACTGACAAACACAACACGAAATGTGTATTCTGACAAACAAAACATGTACAATCTGACAAACAAAACAAGAAATGTGTATTCTGACAAAAAAACAAGACATGTGTATTCTGACAAACAAAACCAGAAATGTGCATTCTGACAAACAAACAAGGAATGTGTATCTGACAAACAAAATAAGAAATGTGTATTCTGACAAAAACAAGAAATGTGTATTCTGACAGACAAAACAAGACGTGCGTATTCTGACAAACAACACAAGAAATGTGTATTCTGACAAACAAAAGAAGAAACGTGTATTCTGAAAACAAAACAAGAAAGTGTATTCTGACAAACAAAACAAGAAATGTGTATTCTGGTAAACAAAACAAGAAATGTGTATTCTGACAAAAACACAAGAAATGTGTATTCTGACAAAACAAGATAAGAAATGTGTATTACGACAAACAAAACAAGACATGTGTATTTGACAAACAAAATAAGAAATGTGTATTACGACAAACAAAACAAGACATGTGTATTCTGACAATCAACACAAGACATGTGTATTCTGACAAACAAAGCAAGGAATGTGTATTCTGACAATAAAATAAGAATGTGTATTCTGACCACAAAACAAGAATGTGTATTCTGACAAACAAAATAGGAAATGTTTATTACGACAAACAAAACAAGACATGTGTATTCTGACAAACAAAATAAGAAATGTGTATTATGACAAACAAAACAAGACATGTGTATTCTGACAAACAACACAAGAATTGTGTATTCTGACAAACAAAACAAGACATGTGTATTCTGACAAGCAAAATACGAAATGTGTATTACGACAAACTAAACAAGACATGTGTATTCTGACAAACAAAACAAGACATGTGTATTCTGACAAACAAAACAAGAAGAGTGTATTCTGACAAACAAAACAAGAAATGTGTATTCTGACAAACAAAACAAGACATGTGTATTCTGACAAACTAACCATGAAATGTGTATTCTGACAAAGAAAACATGAAATGGTGTTCTGACAAGCTATACAAGAAATGTGTATTATGCCAACAACCCAAAACATGTTATTCTGACAAACAAACCAAGACATGTGTATTATGACAAACAAACCAAGACATGTGTATTATGACAAACAAACCAAGATATGTGTATTCTGACAAACAAAACAAGAAGTGTGTATTATGATAAACAAAACAAGAGATGTGTATTCTGACAAACAAAAACCAAGAAGTGTGTATTCTAACAAACAAAACAAGACATGTGTATTCTGACAAACAAAATAAGAAATGTGTATCTGAAAAACAAACCAAAACATGTGTATTCTAACAAACAAAACAAGACATGTGTATTCTGACAAACAAACCAAGACATGTGTATTCTGACAAATAAAACAAATTTAT
>CM060311.1:30208548-30216048 GCA_030674185.1 Monoplex corrugatus | reverse complement strand
AGACAGTAAACTAGCTCTGTCACACAATAGACATAGATAGGGAGACAGTAAACTAACTCTGTCACACAATAGACATGGATAGGGAGACAGTAAACTAACTCTGTCACACAATAGACATGGCTATGGAGACAGTAAACTAACACTGTCACACAATAGACATGGATAGAGAGACAGTAAGCTAACACTGTCACACAATAGACATGGATAGGGAGACAGTAAACCAGCTCTGTCACACAATAGACATTGATAGGGAGACAGTGAACTTGCTTTGTCACACAATAGACATTGATAGGGAGACAGTAAACTTGCTCTGTCACGCAATAGACATGGAAAGGGAGACAGTAAACTGTCACATTCCGTGGTACAGTTGCCTTACTATACCACATGGCTTGTGAGATTCTTGTTACATAAAAATTGCTGTCTCATTCGGCTGTTTTTAACTCAAATTTGTGATGAATTTCTGTGATTAGGAAAAAAAAGTTCACATATGGAAGAGTGTTTTTGTATACGTATGCGTTCATAAACGATTTTTCTGATGATATTATCTGATTTTTTTTTTCTTCTGTGAAATGTGGTGTTTATAGGACTGATTTAATTGTTGACTTGTCCTTTACTGCATGTTATGTGCTGTACAGTTCAAAGCCCTCAGGAGTTTCCTGTCTGGGAAGTTACTATTGATAAGTCTTCGTTATAACAATCAACATGCTTACTGTGGGACAGCATTTTCTACTCTTTATCACATCCGTTTCCTTATCGATCCACCCCTGTTGGCAACAAAACGGATACGATGCCAAAAACCCTATCGTACAAATCGGAAGAACATCCTTTAAAGGACTGCGGACTCAAACAGGCGACCAACACGTGTACAAGTTTCTAGGGATCCGCTACGCCCAGGCCCCTAAAGGACCGCTGCGGTTCAAACCTCCAGTCTTAGAAGATCTCCCCCTCTATGTGGATGCGACTCGTTACGGAGCGCGATGTGCTCAGTTTCCACTTCAAAACACGGGCATGTCTGAGGATTGTCTTTTTCTCAACGTCCACGCGCCCGGAGAACCGTGTTCCCGGCACAGCCTTCCCGTCCTGGTGTGGATCCACGGAGGAGGCTTCATCGCTGGATCCGGAGACGTCTTCGAAGGCGACGTGCTGGCTGCGGAAGGTCAGATCGTGGTGGTGACCTTGAACTATCGCCTAGGCGTCTTGGGGTTCTTATCCACGGGCGACAACTCGTCGGCGGGAAACTACGGGTTGCTAGACCAGCAGACGGCGCTGAAATGGGTCCACAAATACATCGGACATTTTGGCGGGGACGTCGGCAGGATCACCTTAGCCGGGATGTCTGCGGGAGCTGCTAGTGCGTCCATCCACTCTCTGTCCCCCTTATCACGTGGTCTCTTTCGTCACGTGATCCAAATGAGCGGCTCAGCCAGCAGTCCCTGGGCCACGATGTCTTCCACTGATGCACTGCAAGCCGCCAGGGTAAGAGAGACAGACAGACAGACAGACAGACAGACCGAGACAGAGACAGCGAGAGAGACAGAGTATAATATATAATTATATATTCCTTCCCCCACTCCCGTGGTCATAACGCAGCGATAGTGTGTTTATTGGGCGGACTTGCACAGTGGCTGATGACAGAGAGGGTGCGGGAAGCACAGGGGATAGATTCGTGTGGAGGGCCATGATCGCCATCGCCATGCAGCAGGGATCATAATAATGATGATGATGATGAGTTGGATTACGTTTGAATAGGCCGCGTTTTACCTGAGAGGTCCACCAGCTCAGTGGTAAGAGGGCCATGCTCCTAACGCAGGAGTTGTGGGTTCAATCCTCGAGCAGATCACATTTGTTTTTACGTGGGGCTGGCAAGCTCTTGGAATACGAGAGCTGTGGACTGTAGGTTTGATTATCTAGAGTTCAGTCCCAGCCTGTCCCCCACACACCACACATGTATAGACACACACACACGCACACAAACACGCACGCACACACACACACACACACACACACACACACACACACACACACACACACACACACACACACACACACACACACACACCTCTCTCCTGTTAGCTGCCTCAAAAAAAAAAACTGTCCTGTTAGCTGCCTGTCTTAATATTCCAATCATTCTGGTGATATAATGCTACCAAATTTGAAGAACAAGGTCTCCCAACAGTGTAAAAATCGCTACTCACAGTTCCGTAGCTTTCGATGGCGTTCTCGCCATCTTCGTCAGCGCTCTAATGCTGTCTGCGTGAATCTCTACTCAGATCTCGCGAACATGGGATGAACCCAGTTCACGAGATCGAATCAGAGAATGGTACACCGGGGCAGGGTGTAACGGCCCCGGTCCCTGTTGAGTGGGGGTTGGTGGCTGCGATGTAGATGGCCTCCTTGACTCCTCGCTGGAACCACTTATTTTCTCTGTCCAGGATGTTGACATTGAATTTACAATTCTGGTGATGTCAGCATAGTGTTTTATAACTCCCAACCCCACCCCACCCCTCCTGTCCCGATCCTCCTACGCTCTTCTTTCCATTTCAAGACGTTGCCATCGCGTAGGAAGAAAGAAAAGGTGATCACAAAGGAATTACTTTAGTGTGATGACCCTTAAATTTACTTTTACATATCATTTTGTTCTGGATCCTTGAATTTACTTTCACGTGTTATTTTATTCTGGATCCTTAAATTTATTTTCACACATTATTTCATTCTGGATCCTTAAATTACTTTCACATATTATTTTTATTCTGGATCCTTAAATTTATTTTCACATATTATTTTATTCTGGATCCTTAAATTTACTTGTACATATCATTTCATTCTGGATCCTTAAATTTACTTTTACTTATTATTTTATTCTGGATCCTTAAATTTACTTTTACATATTGTTTTATTCCCTACCTTTACACTGATGTACAGGCTCTGGGTTCAAGACTGGACTGCCCAACAAAACCAGACAACATCATCACCACACAGGGGCTTGTGGACTGCATTCGTAGCCAGAGACTGGAGCGACTGGTAAGGGCGAGCACTGTGCTCTTTCCCCGCACGGTGGCGCTGTCGTTGGTGGACGTCACGTGGGGGCCTGTAAGGGACGGAACTCTGGTGAGGGACCCGGAGATGGCCACTCCCTTCACTGGATCTTTCTGGCTGGGCTGGTGGACAATGAGGGTGACGCCTTGATCAGCTGGAATGTGGGTTCATGTGGTGTGGTGTGGTGTGGTATGGTGTTGTGTGGTTTGGTGTGGAGTTATGTGGTGTGGTGTGGTATGGTTTGGGTGTGATGTGATGCAGTGTGGCCTGATACGGTGTAATGTGGTGTGTGGTGTGATGCGATATGGTGTGATGTGATGTGATGTGATGTGAAATGGTGCAGAATAGTGTGAAGTGATATGGTGTGATGTGATGTGATGTGATGTGAAATGGTGCAGTATAGTGTGAAGTGATATGGTGTGATGTGATGTGATGTGATGTGAAATGGTGCAGTATAGTGTGAAGTGATATGGTGTGATGTGATGTGATGTGATGTGAAATGGTGCAGAATAGTGTGAAGTGATATGGTGTGATGTGATGTGATGTGATGTGAAATGGTGCAGTATAGTGTGAAGTGATATGGTGTGATGTGATGTGATGTGATGTGAAATGGTGCAGTATAGTGTGAAGTGATATGGTGTGATGTGATGTGATGTGATGTGAAATGGTGCAGAATAGTGTGAAGTGATATGGTGTGATGTGATGTGATGTGATGTGAAATGGTGCAGTATAGTGTGAAGTGATATGGTGTGATGTGATGTGATGTGATGTGAAATAGTGCAGTATAGTGTGAAGTGATATGGTGTGTGATGTGATGTGATGTGATGTGAAATGGTACAGTATAGTGTGATGTGATATGATGTGATGTGATGTGATGTGATGTGAAATGGTGCAGTATAGTGTGAAGTGATATGGTGTGATGTGATGTGATGTGAAATGGTACAGTATAGTGTGAAGTGATATGGTGTGATGTGATGTGATGTGATGTGAAATGGTGCAGTATAGTGTGAAGTGATATGGTGTGATGTGATGTGATGTGATGTGAAATGGTGCAGTATAGTGTGATGTGATATGGTGTGATGTGATGTGAAATGGTGCAGTATAGTGTGATGTTATATGGTACAATATGGTGTGGTATGATATAGTTTAATGTGATGTGATATGGTGTGATGTGGTGCAATGTGGCGTGATGTGATATGGTATGATCTGATGCAGTGTGATGCAATATGGTGTGAGATGTGTGCAATGTGGCGTGATGTGATATGGTGTGATGTGGTGCAGTATGATGCGAATTGGAGTGATGTGGCGCAATGCGGCGTGATGTGGTATAATGTGGTATGATGTGATATGAAGTGCAATGTGGTGTGATGTGATATGGTGTGATGTGATACAGTGTGGTGTGATGTGGCATGATGTGGTGCATTATGGTTTGATGTGATATGGTGTGAGGTGGTACAGTGAGGTGTGATATGATGTAATGTGGTGCAGCGTGTTTGATAAGATACGTTGTGATGTGGTATAGTGCGGTGTGGTATGGTGTGACATGATATGGTGTGAAGTGGTGCAGTGTGGTGTGATGTGGTACAGAACGGTGTGATATGGTGTGCTGTGATATGGGGTGATGTGATACGGTGTGACGTGGTGCGGTGTGACATGATGTGGTACAGTGGGGGTGTGTACGGTGTGATGTGATGTTGTGTCATGTGGTACAGCGCAGTGTGGTATGATGTGTTGTGATATGGTGTGATATGTGGTGTAGTGTGATGTGATGTGACATCATAGTAAAGTAAACACACCCTCACCACGTATCAAACCACTCAGACTGTGGTTTCACACCCACCAGGTTCCACACGTGTCCAGATACATCCTGGACATCCACGACCTTGTCCAGCGCCGGAGTTTCTACAGGCATCAGCTTCTGCCCACCTTGCTGAAACAGACCTACCCCCAGTACGTCCCTCACGCCTACCCCACTCGCCATCACTCTCAGCGCACACCTTACCGTCACTATCCTTATTCTCGGGTATGTGTTTTTCTATAACATGGCAGTAGACTAAATGCAGGTTCATAGCTCTCACCTTTCAGTGAGGGAAAGCAGAATACGTACCTGTATGTAGTCTGCTTTATAATGCGATCACCTCTCCCTGGCAGTCATTTTGTTTATAATGAATACATGCTTTTTTTGTTATTTTTTAGCTAACATTTAAATATGTTGATTAAAACACGAACTATATGGTAAGAGAAAATGTCACGCGTTCCAAATACGTATTAACAACAACAACACACACATACACACACACACACACACACACACACACACACACACACACACACACGCACGCACGTACGCACACACGCACTGACCCAGGCACACACATACACGCGCACACGCACGCACGCACGCACACACACATACACGCACACACTCACGCACGCTCACATACACTCACACACGCACGCACGCACACACGCAAACACACACACACACACACACACACCATTAGGAAAACAAAACATACTAAGCATTGTTCGTTTGCGGTGTTTCCATATATGTATGACATTGTGATGGTTGTTACTGTAATATTGCTCAATGTCAAACAGTTTGCAGAATTTCATTCGAATGACAACTTCTCTGGACGTACGTGACAGATGTTAAAAAGTAATCATCTACAAAAAATATAATCCAATACATTTCATACTTTTTTGCAGTCATTTTCAACCTTTGATTATAAACTCCAATAATATAATCTCTGTTTTTTTTCCTTCTAAAATTGTATAGATTTGGCATGAGTGTCACATTTCCATTGATAAATGAAATATTTTATCAACAGCAAAATGAAATAAGAAAAATTACCACTTACTTAAAAGTTTTATCAAAGCCGAAAATAATAATGATTTATCTTGACAGTTTAAAATTGTTCACATTTGTGCAATTTCCTTATATGAACACTGTATCATGTCTGAAGTGCGATGTCTGTGATGTTAATTGGATTTTTTATAAATTATACAATTATTTGTCACAATCTAATTATTCCGAGTAAAATGTAGGCCACTTTCCCCGAGAAAAGCGCATCTCCATTGTACGCGCCACCTGTTTTTCTTCTCCCATAATTGTTTTTCTTTTATGCGTGTTAATATTAACCTACGAAAGTGGATTTTTTTTGCCATGGGATCTTTTACGAACGCTAAGTGCGTACTCCTCGCACGGGACCTCGGTTTACCGTCTCCTATGAAAAATTAGCACCCAGACAACTACTCAAAGGGAAGACAAATCCTGTCCGATCCCTGATTCGAACTCGTGTTCCTCGTGTTCTAAGTCATTATTTTACCCTCTTGGCCGCTCCTGCATTGAACGCATTTCCTGTTTTACACTTACATGTTTAATCTTACCATGTTGTGACTGAAAACCGTTTTTGAAAAAGGTTTCATTTCATTTTCTTGCACGTAATTCAGTATAGTTCATGTATGACATTCATGTCAATCTATGTGCAAAGATGTCATCTTAAAACTTAACGATTTTTTATACGTATCAAAACCTGACTACATAGATCTCTTCTTCTTATTCCTTCATTCTCACATCTGAAAAAGAAATGAATTAAAAAATTGAGTGCCGTTTGTGTGTGTTTAGAATTGTTATTTTATATTTCTTTTCATAAGAGCTGAGGGTTGCATTTTCTTATTTTCACTTTAAGGTTTCATTTAACCCCTATGGGGATGCCGGGGGCTTTTTCAGTATGATTATTATCCCCCCGTTCAGGAAATTCTGCGCTAGAAATGTCTTCTATTCTGTCACTCTGTTTATTGCTGCCTTGTTCCTTTTCTTTCTGTCATTTCTTCCTATCATTTTCTGCCTTGCTGGTCCATGTCTTTAATTATCAGCACTGGATGCTTTGTTGTTGTTTTTTTAATGAAAAGTTGAATTTTCATCGGTGTTAAGTGTTTAGCACTTTTTTTTAACAATATCATTCCATCAGTGCTAAATGTGTGACTATTTTTCTTTCACAATTTTATTTGATTTCATTCCGTTTCAGGTGCTGGACATTCTGGAATGTTCCTACAGGCAAAGGGAGGGTGTGTCGGTGTCTGGCAGGATGGGGGTGGAGGAGATGATGGAGATTTTTGGGGACCAGGCCTTCGTGGTGGGCACGATAATGTTTTTACAGCAGTTCTGCAGGCGGCAGCCCAGTTACCTGTACTTTATGAGTCATCAGGTATGCACACATGGGGTTAAGAAACACACACACACATGCACACAGACACAGACACAGACACAGACACAGGCACACACACACACGCACACACACACACACACAGACGCACACGCATACACACACACGTACACACACACACACACACGTACACACACATGTATACGCACATACACACGTATAAACACACACACACACACGCACGCACGCACAAACACACACATACACACACACACACATACACACACATTATATT
>CM060311.1:30198548-30203548 GCA_030674185.1 Monoplex corrugatus | reverse complement strand
AACACCCTCAATGACGCATCCGTGAAGTGGATGAAACTCGACTGCGTGGTCCCAGTCTTGCCAATGAGCCCATAGCACGCCTAGCTCTGGGTAGGAGCCGGTTAGAGTCGAAAAATCCCACAATGATATATTTTTGAAGGGACTGATGGGGAGTCAGACCCACAACCTTCCAGTCACTAGTCCGTTGCGTTTACTACTACACCATGGCGACTGGTTAACTGTCGACCTCTTCCTGTTTCAGACTTCTGCGCTGTTGTTGGATGTATAAGCATATACGATCATACGATCAACCGACTTTATGGGCTTAGTTTTACAAGTGAAGACTAAAAGACAGAGAGACACACAGAGACAGAGAGAGAGACAGACAGAAACAGAGAGACAGAGAGCGACAGAAACAGAGACAAAGAGAGACAGTCTCAGAGAGAGAGAGGGGGGGGGGAAGACAGAAACAGAGAGAGAAAGAGACAGACTCAGAGAGAGAGAGAGAGAAGAGAAAGAGAGGGACAGAGAGAAGAGAGAGAAGAGAAAGAAAGAGACAGAGACAGACAGAGACAGAGAGACAGAGAGAGCCAGAGACAGAGAGAGAAACAGAGACACAGAGAGAGACAGAGACAGCGAGACAGAGAGAGAGAGGAGAGAGAAAGAGAGAAAGAGAGAGACAGAGACAGGGACAAAGACAGAGAGACAGAGAGCTTTTAAAGTCGAGAAATGCCGACATGGATAGAAAATGACACGCAGCAAATTTCAAACAGGTGAGGGCTCTTGAACCAAACACAAGCATAAATCAGTTTCACATATGGTGGACCATTAAGCTCCACGTTGGGAAGACCTATTTTCACGACAAAATTGACATCAGATGCTAAATTTCGTCACAACTGAAGCAATCCGGTATATTTCCATGCCACACCACATCAAAGTAATTCAATAATTCTTTGAAAAAAAGAAGAAAAAGGGAAAAAATCCATCACTTTTTGTGATCAGATCTTAAAGCCAGATTGGACAGGGACTGGTCGGACTGAGAAGCAAAGACACAAACAAATCAACCAGTCCACATCATTCTAAGTATTGATGCTGATTATAGTTTAGTAACACTGACGTAAACCACAAAAAATATTTGTCTGCATTATTACGGCCTGAAAATCTGAATGGAAATTAAAAAAGATGTAACTAAAAGTGTAGCTATACCGGAGTGATCGCTTTGCCCAATCTAAGGCCAGTGTTGGCGTAACCGACATCTACAACGCGATTGCTCTATCCTCCATATTAAGATTACGCTATCCTCCATTTTAAAACTGCGCTATCCTTGATTTTGAAATTGCGCTATCGTCGATTTTAAAATTACGCTATCCTCGATTTAAAAATTGCGCTATCCTCGAATTTGAAATTGCGGTATCGTCGATTTTAAAATTACGCTATCCTCGATTTAAAATTGTGCTATAGTCGATTTTAAAATTGCGCTATCGTCGATTTTAAAATTACGCTATCCTCGATTTAAAATTGCGCTATCGTCGATTTTAAAATTGCGCTATCGTCGATTTTAAAATTGCGCTGTCATCTATTTTAAGATTGCGCTATCGTCGATTTTCGTAGATTTTCAAATTGCGCTATTGTCGATTTTAAAATTGCGGTATCGTCGATTTTAAATTGCACAATCCTAGATTTTAAAATTGCGCTATCCTCGATTTTAAAAATTCTTTCATGACATCACGGGCTGAGTGGCTCTTGTTATCACTAACGCTGCGGACATCAAGATCTGAATGTCTCGACTTCAACAACATAAAATCTAGCCTGGTCACTGCCCGTCTTAATGCACCAATCATTCTGGTGTTGTCAATTTAAATGTTTCATAGACCCTCCTTCTCTTCCTCACCCTCCACCCCTTCACCCCATCCTTAGTTCATGTCAAGACCTTTCAAATGTCCTGCCAGAAATGTTTTGGCAGACTTGGGTGGAACGTACATGTAGATGGAATTGTCCAAGTACGATGAATTTCTCTTGAATAAATTCCAAATTTCAACTTTCTGTGAAAATTCCATTTTTTTTCTTCTGTAACGCGACAATGGTGTCGTAGATTGGCCGTACACGTGTGTTACAATTGGAGTTTGAAAAGAAGGTGGTGAATGGTTGGGAGAGGAGGAGGAGAAACGGGGGGAGGGGGGTTAAGCATGGACCACTTGATACACACCACGATATAGGTAAACGTACACACACACACACACACGCAAACACACGTGCACACACACACACACATACACACACACACACACACACACGCACACACACACATATGTATACACACACACACACACACACACACAAACACAAACACACACACTCGCACACACACACACACACATACACATACACATACACACACCACGATATAAGTAAACGTACTACACACAACACACACACACACACACACACACACACACACACACACACACACACACACACACACACACACACTGGTTTTAGAGAAAGAGGTTTGAGGTTCAACTCTTTGGCTCCCTCTTCGTCCTAACCACCAGCTCAAAAAGTTTTTAAAAAAAATTTTTGCCTTGCTTTCCTGGATGATGATACAAGGAGCCGATGGAGAGGCTGAAGAAGTCAGAATGTTAAAAGCAATAACAATAAACAAACAAAACAATAACAACAACAACAACACAGGCACACGTGCCACACACACACACACACACACACACACACACACACACACAAACACACACACACACAACACACACACACACACACACACACACACACACACACCACACGCACCGCAGACACACAGGCACTCACACAGAAACACAAACATACACACATGCACACACAATACAGACACGCACATTGCAGAAACATACACGCACACCTATTGACACACAAACACAACCACCACCACCACCCCACACCGCAGACTTCCACACACACACACACACACACACACACTCTCTCTCTCTCTCTCTCTCTCTCTCTTTCACACACACACGCGCGCGCGCGCGCGCACCGCACACACACACACACACACACACACACACCACACGCACACACACACACCACACAATGCCACATATACATGCACACATACCTACGAACATGCACACACAAACACACACACACAAACACACATACAATCACACACACACACACACACACGCTCTCCCTTCCGTCTAATATCACTTATAGTGAAAAGACGTTAAATCAAAGAACGAACGAACGCTCTCTCCTTATACACACACATACACACACACACACACACACACACACACACACACACACACACACACACACACACACATACACACACACACACACACACACACACACACACACACACACACACACACACACACACACACACACACACTGACACCATACAAGGAGTGAAGGCGGAGGGAAAACAGGAAGTTTTTGCCAGCTGACACACTTCAAAACTGAAGTTCACTGTCAGTAAAAATTTTATCTGTCTTAACCTGACAAGCTTCGTCCATTTGTAACGGATTCTTGTTTTTTTGTTGTTGTTTTTTTTCTTTTTTTTTTTAGTTTTTGTTTGGACGAGGCGGCATGGAAGTTTTTAGTCCTCTTTTTATTATCCGTTGTTTGGTGTTTGTAGTCTGTTTGTGACCTTACGTTCGCGCTTGACAAAGGCCGATTGGCCGAACATTTGTGCTTGTCTTGTCTTGTTTTGTTGAATACGCGCTTGCATTGGTTTTCTTGTTCTTCTGGTTTTTGTATGTTTGTTGTGTTTTTAGAAGGGGGTGGGGGAGTTAGCAAATGTCATTGTAATAAATGAAAATTCCTTTGTTATGTTGTTATATATATATGTGAACCATTCTCATGAAAATGGGGTTAAGGTCGTTGATATCAAACCCAAGTAACAGTCCAGAAAACTCGTTGAGGGTGATTCAAAGACTTTTTTTTGGTATGATATACATAGTAACCCTATAATGATCGTATAATGAGAGTTCAAAGACACATTTGTCCAGGAACTATATCAAAAAGGACTGTTAAATGAGATATTTCCTTCAAGACAAACCAGTTTATGAAGCAAAAAATCAGAGTTTTGCAAAGCGTTTATAGTATTCAAACTACTACAACAACTGCGTATGCAAGCTCTGGAAGTTTGAGAAAATTTTCACAACGATTCCTAAGAGAGAGAGAGAGAGAGAGAGAGAGAGAGAGAGAGAGAGAGAGAGAGAGAGAGAGAGAGAGAGAGAGAAAGAGACAGACAGACAGACAGACAGAGATAGAGAGAGAAAGAGAGACAGAGACAGAGACAAAGAGAGAGAGAAAGAGAGACAGATAGAGAAAGAGAAAGAGAGAGAGTGAGTGAGAGAGAGACATACAACAGACAGACAGATAGACAGATAGACAGACAGACAGACAAACAAACAGACAGACAGACAGAGAAGAGAGACAAAGAGACACACAGACAGACAGAGACAGAGACAAAGAGACAGAGAGAGAGAGAGAGAGAGAAAGAGAGGGATGGACAGACAGATAGAGAAAGAGAGAGTGAGAGACAGAGAGAGAGAGAGAGAGAGAGAGGAAAAAAAAGTAAATCAGGGTGCCCCACGATCTATTAAAAATATGAAACATTTTTAATTGTTATAGACCGATGGAACCTACTCAAACCGGTCGAGAAATGTCCTCTCTAATTTTGTGTAATTTTCCAGATCACTATCTTTAGAGGCCATTTTCGCGGCCACTTTTCATAGGAGACCAATTTGGATAGTAAATTTGGACTTGGCAAGTTCGAAATAAACTGATGAGATGAGTCACAAGGGTAGGTTCGGATAGCCGCTTTTTCGCCCAAAATGGCCGCTGCGCCAGGCTGCGAAAAGGCCGGAAAAATGACCGATTTCGATTGTGCTTTTTCTTGTGGAAACTGATAATGTAGAATACAGAGGTACGATTTATGCTCATTTTAATGATTTTAGACTGTCACAACCTACTCAAACAGGCCGAGAAAAGTCTTCTCTAATTTTGTGTAATTATCA
>CM060311.1:30188548-30193548 GCA_030674185.1 Monoplex corrugatus | reverse complement strand
TATATATATATATAGATAAATACACAGATAGATAGATAGACAGATAGATAGATAGATAGATAGATAGGTAGATAGATAGATAGATGATAGATAGATAGATAGATAGAGAGATATATAGATAGGTAGACAGATAGATAGATAGATAGATAGATAGGCAGATAGTAGATAGACAGACAGACAGACAGATAGATAGATAGATAGATAGATAGATAGATAGATAGATAGATAGACAGACAGACAGACAGAAAAAGAAAGAAAGAGAGAGAACGAGAGAGAGAGAGACAGAGACAGACAGAGATAGAGAGAGAGAGACAGATAGATAGATAGATAGATAGATAGATAGACAGATAGATAGATAGATAGATAGATAGAAAGAGAGAGACACACAGAGAGAGACAGAGAGAGAGAGACACAGAGAGAGGGACACAGAGAGAGAGAGAGAGAGAGAGAGAGAGAGAGAGAGAGAGAGAGACAGAGAGACAGAGAGAAATGTAGGCATGATGTATAAACGACACACAGCTAATTTCCAACAGGCGAGGGCTCTTCAACTTATGGAAGAGCAAAATGGGTTGACAGTTTACGTAACGACCACTTCGCGTACCCAGAAACAGAGAACGTGATGTTTTTTGTGGAAACTAGTAAAAAGATATTTTTTCTTCTTCAACTAGTACAGCTGCTTTCAAAGGATGAGCACACTTTTGCTTTCAATGTGTATTTTAGTTGAGGGTTTGATAATTGGTTTCACACCCGAGTGGCATATACTTCAGCTTTTAAAAAAAGCAAAAATAAAACAAACAAACAAACAAACAAACAAAAACCCGCCACCCCCCTCCCCAAAATAAAAACAACCAAACAATCCAAACCAATCCAGAACCAACCAAACCAAAGACAACAACAACAGCAACAACAACGACAACAACAACCCCAAACAACAATAATGACAACAAACATGAAAACAACAAATCCCGACTAAAACACGAAAAAAGAGCTCATCATCCTCATCATCATCAACAACAACAACAACAACGACGGCAACAACAACAACAACAACAACAGCAACAACAGCAGCAGCAGCAGCAACCACCACCACCACCACTACCACCATATATATAATCATACATATATACATGTATATATATATGTATGTTTGTAAACATACCATTCTAGATGACATATTGAATTAATATATCATACATTGAATCAATAATACGCATATACATACCAAGATGCACTTACCAAAGCATACACATGTAAATTACACACATATAACAAAGCCAGCAAGCAATACATAAAAAAATTTACATTGTCAAACATATCATAAAATGTTTAGAAGCACATACGGCTTAGATGAACATGCTACAACATGATGTATTGCCAAGGGAAAAGGTAGGATTTAAGGCCAAATGTATATAGGTGAAGGAGTCAGAATATCGGAGGTTGTCAGGGAGTCTGTTGCATGTCGATGGGGTATTATAATAAAAAGGATCCTGATCCATAATTCTTAGTTCTGGCATGAGATATCATAAGTATATTAGATATCAGAGGAAGTGTGGATATCTCTCTTGTGCTTTGCAGAGAAGCGTTGGGGATTTATTAATAACAAGATCTTTGTCCATAAGTCTTAGTTCTGGCATGAGATATCCTGAGTAGTTGATATTAGAGGAAGTGCAGATATCTCTCTTGTCCATTGCAGAGAAGCGTTGGGGCTTTCTGATAACAAGGTCTTTGTACATAAGTCTTAGTTCTGGCATGAGGTATCCTGAGAAGTCGAGTATCAGAGGAAGTACCGATATCTCTCTTGTGTGCATTGCAGAGATGGTCCTTGCCAGACACTTCCACAACACAGACCCATCACCCCCGTGTAGCACAGCCCATCATATCTGAAATCTTTCAAGACCTTGCCAGCGCATAGGGTTTCGCGAAGGCTCAGGAAGTCTGCCAGATATTTGCTGGCAGACTTGGGTGGAGCGCATATAGAATCATTCGGGTACAACGAATCCCTCTTGAACAAACTCCAAACTCCAAACTCCTGAATCCGAGCGTGGCTTTCGTGATGGAAGGTATCAAATGCACCAGGCACTAGGCATGCACGAGGATAGTTAACTTGACAAACACAACACAGCATATTGCGATTGACTGTCTTACGTCGATCTGACGGATGAGTAGATGTACTGGTCTCGGCATGAGTCTTCATGTAGGATACATAACCGAGCCAGAGAGATACGTTTTATACATAACCGAGCCAGAGAGATACGTTTTAACATGGTGTTAGTCCTGATATGGCTCTAGTAGTCGGCTGGGCTATAAGCAATATGAACCTTGAACCAAGGAAGTCACGTGTTCTTCCCGCAGCAGGAAGGGATCTCACAGTCTTGGGTTCGGCTTCCGCTGGTCCCTCTTGTGTTGAGTAGCAACTGTTCTATACTGTTTAACTATGATTGTACCTTGCGTATTCTTGTTTGGCTTTTGTGATCTTCCCTGGTTATGGTATCCCTGACTTCAGGTCACTTTGCGTATTCTTGTTTGGCTTTTGTGATCTTCCCTGGTTATGGTATCCCTGACTTCAGGTCACTTTGCGTATTCTTGTTTGGCTTTTGTGATCTTCCCTGGTTATGGTACGTATCCCTGACTTCAGGTCACCTTGCGTATTCTTCTGTGGCTTAAGTGATCTTCCCTGGTTACGGTATCCCTTACTTCAGGTCTCCTCCGTACAGGAAGAGTAGATGTCTTCCATACAGACAACGTGTCTTGTCAAACGAAACTGGCATTTAACTCTTTGACTCCCGCACCCTGTCCACCACATTGTGCATTGTCAACCACGCTAGCAAAGCAACAAATGTTCTCCATTTCTGTCTGTTCTGGATCAGCTTCTGTATAATACCCCAACACGTGTTCCAAGGCCTCAACCCTTTGATTCCCTCACCCTATCCACCAGCTGCCAAAACTTAACCCTTTGATTTCCTCATCCTGTCCACCAACTGCAAAAACTTAACCCTTTGATCCCCTCACCCTATCCACCAGCTTTCTGATAGGGCGAGGGAGACAAAGGGTTAAGTTGCTTTTTTATTGCAGTTGGTGGATAGGGCGTGAGAGTCAAAGGGTTAATGAATAGACGCTCTGTAGGCCTACTTGGCAAGCCACACTTTTTCACTTCTTCAGAACTTTATCACGGAATGTTGCAGACCCTCTGGCAGACATCTCTGATGGAACCGTTAAGCTGTTGAATGTGCCTGTCAGTTAGCATTACAAGGAGTACATCAGGGCACTCAAGACTACTGCTCTGTACACAGCAATAT
Source organism: Monoplex corrugatus (assembly GCA_030674185.1). NCBI lineage: Eukaryota > Metazoa > Mollusca > Gastropoda > Littorinimorpha > Ranellidae > Monoplex > Monoplex corrugatus. The sequence goes on along the minus strand of CM060311.1, from coordinate 30,190,252 downwards.
CTGTGGCAAGCCTATCGTACTAAACTGCTTTTCAATAACGCAGACAGGCTTTATTTCAAGTGTCCCGATTGAGGTGGAAGAGGATCATACGAGGAGAGTTGCGGGGGAGAAGGGTGGGGTTGGGGTAGAGAGAAGCAGAACAATTATGAGCAGAAGTGAGCTTTTGCTGAGTCTGCTACAGTTCCAAGTATAAAACGTTTAATGATGTGTGAGGGATAGCCAGAAGTGAAACAATTCAGAGCAGAAATGAGTCTATGCTGAATCTGCCACAATTTCAGGTAAGAGTTTAACTAATGATGGTTTCGGGAAGGGTCAAGGGGGACAATTAAGAGCAAAATTGAGTCTATGCTGAGTCTGCCACAGTTCCAGGTAAGAATTATTTAATGATGTGTTATAGGGGAAGGGAGAAGCGGAACAATTAAGAGCAGAACTGAGTCTATATTGAGTCTGCTACAGTTTCAGGTAAGAACTTCAGGATGTGTTTGGGGGCAGGGAGAAGCGGAACAATTAAAAGCAGAACTGAATCTCTTATGAGTCTGCCACAATATCATGTAAGAATTCATTTAGTGATGTGTTTTTGGGGTAGGGAGAAGGTGAACTATGAAGAGCAGAATTGAGTCTATGTTGAGTCTGCCACAATTCCAGGTATGGATTTTATGACGAGTGGGGGTAGGGAGAAGAGGAACAGTCAAGAGCAGAACTGAGTTTATGCTAAGTCTGCCACAATTTCAGGTAAGAGTTTAATGATGGGCATGGGCTAGGAAAAAGCGGACCAATTCAGAGCAGAATTGAGTATATGCTGAGCCTGCCACAGATCCAGGTAAGAATTTAATAATGTGTTTGGGGGTAGGGAGAAGCGAAACAATTAAAAACAGAATTGAGTTTGTTCTGAGTTTGCCACAATTTCAGGTAAGAATTTAATGATGGGTTGAGGGAAACGGGAAGCGAAACAATTAAGAGCAGAATTGAGTCTATACTGAGTCTGCCACAGTTCCAGGTAATATATTAATGATGGATTGAGGGTATGGAAAACCGGAAGAATTAAGAGCAGAATTGAGTTTTTTGCTGAGTCTGCCACAGTTCCAGGTAAAACGTGTAATGATGAGTGGGGTAAGGGAGAAGTGAAACAATTCATAGCAGAAATGAGTCTATGTTGAGTCTGCCACAATTTCAGGTAAGAGTTTAATTAATGATGGGAGAAGTGAAACAATTCATAGCAGAAATGAGTCTATGTTGAGTCTGCCACAATTTCAGATAAGAGTTTAATTAATGATGGGTTGGGGGTAGGGAGAACTGAACAATTAAGAGCAGATATGAGTTTATGTTGAGTCTGCCACAATTTTAGGTAAGAATTTAATGATTGGTTAGGGGTAGGGAGAAGCAGAATAATTAAGAGCAGAATTGAGTCTATGTTGAGTCTGCCACAATTTCAGATAAGAGTTAAATGATGGGTTGAGAGAAACGAGAAGCGGAACAATTAAGAGCAGAACTGAGTCTGTTCTAAGTCTGCCATAGTTTCAAGTATGAATTTAATGACGGATTGGGGGTATGGAAAAGCGGAAAATTTCAGAGCAAAATTGAGTCTATGCTGAGTCTGCTACAACTTCAGGTATGGATTTTATGACGAGTGGAGGTAGAGAGAAGAGGAACAGTCAAGAGCAGAACTGAGTTTATGCTAAATCTGCCACAGTTTCAGGTAAGAGT
>CM060311.1:30173548-30183548 GCA_030674185.1 Monoplex corrugatus | reverse complement strand
CAAGCAAGCAATCAAGCAAGCATGCATACTATACTACATACATACATACATGCATACATACATACATCACACAACATACATGCATACATCATACATACATACATACAAACAACAACACACCACACACACACCCCCACACACACACACAAACCACTAGACTATCTTAGCACAGCAACCTTGTGTCAATGCCAAAGGACACCTACACTGCAGTTTTATTTTCTTAGGTTTTGGATTCTTACAGACAGAACGACCAGGAGTCCGTGGTATTCGACATTCTGACGATCTTGCCTACCTGTTTGGTTTCAACTCCACCATTGCCGCCATCTTGGGTTTTGACGGTCACGTAACAGACCTTGACCTTCGCCTGGCCCGTGACTTTCGTCACCTGATCACCAACTTCATAAAAACGGGGTTAGTGTTCTTATTTGTTATTGTTGTTGTTGTTGTGTTTTTTTGTCCATGTCTGTCTGTCTGTTTTTCTTCTTGTTTCAGTCTGTCCGTCTGTTGGTTTTTCCCCTGTTGTTTCAATCTCGTGTCTATCTGTCTGTGTCTGATAATCTCTCTCTTTCTCTCTGTTTTCATTCTATTTCTTCAAAATTCAACAATAATTTTTTTTCGTATCGACCAGAGAGAGAGAGACAGACAGACAGACAGACAGAGACAGAGACAGAGAGAGAGAGACAGACAGACAGACCGAGACAGAGAGAGACAGAGAGAGACAGAGAGAGACAAGAGGAGAGAGAGAGGTGGCATGGTGTCTGTGTGTCTGTGATAAAAATGTGTCACCAAGATTTTCTCAGCTCTTTCTGGATAGATCTTTACCGACTTTGCATCAAAGGTGCGAACCGTTGAGTCGCCCATGCGTAAGTTTGGAAGTCACAGTCACGGCAGTAAGGTGAAGGTCACAAGGACTCAAAAAGTGTCGGAAATCTTTTTTAATTTTTTTTTCTGGAAGATGTGTAATCAGCCCTTTTTCAGAATTGTTGACAATATTTGATATAATTATGTTTTCATTGCTGTGACAGTCTATTCTTGTCCCTAATGTATTTCAAGTTGTTGTTTTTTTCAACAGAAGCTTCTTCAAAGTTATGGTAACATTTAAGACTATAAAATCTGAAATTTTCTGTAATAAGTTTTGTATCTAAAATGAGATCATTTGATTGGCTTGACCATTTCTCTTTAGTTGTTTTTCTCTTTTGTTCTCTAAAACATGTTTACGCTAATGATGTAGGAAGATGTTTTTCTATATTACATTCAATATACAATGTTTGTGTTTGTAATATTACTGTTGAACCTAGCCTGACACAACTTTCTCGAACTTGAGACTAAAGTTATCCTTATCCTTACTCTTAATATCATCATCATCATCATGTACCCTGCCGCATGGTGTCGGCGATCATGGCCCTCCATATGCATCTATCCCTTGTCGCTGCATGCATCTTCCACTCTCTCCGTCCTCAGCCACCCTGCAAGTCCGTCTAATATTTTCTCCCTCGGTCCACCTGGTGTTCTCTTTCCCTCCAGTTTTCCTGTTGTGACCAGGTGCTCTTATTCCCCTTTCCTCATAAAATGGCCTATGAAGGTTGCTTGTCTTTTGCTAATCTTCGTCATCAATGATCTTGTGTCTGCCTCCATCAAGATTGTCTCGTTTAATATACCTATCATTTTAAAAACAAATCACTTTAAAATGAATAAAAGAGGATAAAGTTCATTCTGTAGTGTCTTTGTACTGCTGTCGTTGTGCTGCACTGGCAAGTCTGCAAACTTGTTGACCTGGGAGAAGGGGAAAACTCCCCACTTTTACCCACAAGGCAGAGGTGCCAGGCGAATCGAACATAGGACCCTGCAAGTTCGACCGTTTACCCACTTGACTACTGCTGACTGCTTTCTTATGTGCTTAAAAACAACAACAATAATGAAACAAACAAACAAAAAACAAACAAAGAAAGAAAGACAGAAAGAAAGAAAGAAAAATACACAAACAAATAAGCAAGCAATCAGACAACAAGCAAAACAAGCAACCAAATAACCAAGTAAGTAACCAACCAAACAATCAAGTAACCCATCAACCAACCAACCAACCAACCAATCAACCAACCAACCAACAACCAACCAACCAACCAACCAACCAACCAACCAACCAGCCAACCAACCAACCAGCCAATCAAACGAACAAACAAACAAATAAACATACAAACAACAAACCAAGCAAACAAGCAACCAGCCAACCAAACAAACAAAAGAAAAAGCAAACAAATAAGCATACAAACAAACAAGCAAGCAAGCAACCAACCAAAAACAACAAAACGCTATGCCATAAAAGTATTCAGCAGACATGACTATTTCTCTCTAAGACGCTGCACTAGCTGTTAACACAAGGTGTTTTCGCAACATCGCTCTTCCGTCAACAAACCCCAGAGCAAAAGGTCAAAATTGTCCCAGAACTCTGAGATGGTAATGGAGTGATGCGGTAGAGACCTCAACTTTTCTTGAGTCCAGCATGATAAGGCCGGTGCCCATTTCATCTCCACGGCCGCTTTACCTTCCGCAACCCTTGAAGAAGGTGGGTGGATTCATGTGTGTGTAGGTGGACAGGAGGGTGCACACACAGACGGTGGAGTTTTTCGGGTGTGATTTATATCTTCACAAAGGTGTGCAGGCAGATTACAAGGTGGGAGCTTTACGTCTAAGCCCTGACATGGCTCTATGCAAGTTGGCTGGGCTTTGAATACAAATAACAACAGGGTTTACCTCTGCGCCCATCGGGCCTTGAGCTCGTCGTAGCAATGTCATGGAATTCATGTCTACGTAGAGTTCAGCGGTTTCTTCCCTCATGTGGCAAATAAGCTGCATGGTGTGTGTGTGTGTGTGTGTGTGTGTGTGTGTGTGTGTGTGTGTGTGTGTGTGTGTGTGTGTGTGTGTGTGTGTGTGTGTGTGTTTGTGTGCGTGTGTGTTTGGTGGGGTGTGTGTGTGTTTGGTGTGTTTGGTATGTGTGTGCGTGTGTGCGTGTGTGTGTGTGTGTGTTTGTATGTGTGCGTGTGTACATGTCTGTGTGTGTGTGTTTGTGTGTGTGTGTGTTTATGTGTGTGTGTGTGTGTGTATGTTTGTTTGTGTGCGTGTGTACATGTCTGTGTGTGTGTTTGTGTGTGTGTGTATGTGTGAGTGTGTGTGTGTGTGTGTGTGTGTGTGTGTGTGTGTGTGTGTGTGTGTGTGTGTTGTGTGTGTGTGTGTGTGTGTGTGTGTGTGTGTGTGTGTGTGTGTGTGATTGTGTGTTGTGTGTGTGAAATAGTTGGAGAAAGACTTGTATTCATGAGGGATTTTGTTGTACTTTATTCTTGTTGTTATAATTCTGTATCAATGTGTATATGTGTGCGTGTGCATGTGCGTGTGCATGAGATAGAGATAGAGAGAGAGAGACGGAGAGGAGAGAGAAAGAGAGAGAGACAGCAGAGAAGACAGACAGAGAGACAAACAGACACAGACACAGAAGAGAAAAGAGTCAGAGAGAGACACAGAGAGAGGTACTGTTATTGGTTTGATGAGCTGTCAAAACTTGCTGTATTAATGTATATGTGTCTATTTTCTTTTATTTTAGTCACTTTGTAAAATGTAAATAATGATTCATATCTATGTAATGTTTTTGATATGTTTTGTTCGCGGTGTACTCGTTCACATGATAATGATGACGACAACACGACGACGACTACGACGACGACGACGACGATGGTGATGATGATGATATGATAGATGATGATGATGATTACTATTATTATATTTTATGACATGATTACTGTTGCTGTTATTATTGTCTTTATTAGTTGCTATCATAGTTAAGTATTGCTACTTTCATTATCATTACTTACTTTTTAAAGATATTTTAGTGGAGGGTTTGTGGATAGATTGATTATGTAAACTGAGGTGCGGTGAGTGTAAGGGGTGTCTGTGTGTGTATTCTGTCTGTCTGTCTGTCTGTCTGTCTGTCTGTGGGGCTGATTGTATGCCCGTGGCTAAAACATGTTAGCAACATTTCTCAGCTGTTTTCTGTACGGCTTGTCACCAAGTTTTGATCAAAGATCTGGATCGCTGACGACTGGCGAATGAAGGCGTCTGTTTGGAAGTTAAGAACCAAAAGTCAAAGTCAACGTCACACACCACACACACACACACACACACACACACACACACACGCGCGCGCGCGCGCACGCACGCACGCACGCACGTACGCACGCACACATACGCACGCACGCACACACACACATACACACAAAACAAACAAACACACAAACAAAATACCGGGAATCATCACATTTTGAGTGAGAAGTGTCAACAGCACCTTTTTTTAAGACAGCAAAACTGGAATGAATTTTCAGTACTGTGACCACTTGCTGAGTCTGCCATTCTGAGTTATTACAGCTATGGTATACTGCGTATGTGTCAGTCTTCTTCTTCTCCTCCTCCTCCTTCTTTTTCTCCTCCTCCACCTTCTTCCCCTCGTCCTCCTCGTCGTCCTCTTCTTCTTCTTCTTCTTCTTCTTCTTCTTCTCTCCCCCCTCCTCCTCCTCGTCTTCTTCTTCTTGTTCTTGTTCTTCTTTTTGTTCTTTCTTCTTCCTCCTCCTCCTCGTCTTCTTCTTCTTCTTCTTCTTCTTCTTCTTCTTCTTCTTCTTTCCTCTTCTTCTTCTTCTTCCTCCTCCTCCTCCTCCGTCTCTTCCTCCTCCTCCTCCTCCTCCTTCTTCTTCTTCTTCTTTTTGTGCAGGCTACAGCTCCTGAGAGCTCTCCCTGTCTAGGCATACAAATTCACACAAACTCATCTATCCATGTAGCAGATGGAGCGATTCCTTTGCGCGTATGACTGTCCTTTGTCCCGCCTTACTTAAAGTCAGTTTTTGAGTCAGTGACTTGGACACGTCAAAGGTACACTCTGTCAATGACCGGTAGGGCAGAATATTAAAAGAAGAAAGCATTAAATCAGAAGGTTAACAAAATACACAGGATATCAGCACGTGTATCGTTACGACAGGATGTTGTCTTTAGGGCGAGATTGTTGTCGGTCCTGTCTTCCGCTATGGGGCTGGTTTCAACACGCCATTGATCATATCCTATTGCCTCTCCACACCATTCATCAATTTCGGTTAGCTCTATACGCAATCCTATTGGCTGTCCACGCCATTCATCAAGTCCTATTGGCTGTCTACGCCATTCATCAAGTCCTATTGGATGTCTATGCCATTCATCAAGTCCTATTGGATGTCTACGCCATTCATCAAGTCCTATTGGATGTCTACGCCATTCATCAAGTCCTATTGGCTGTCTACGCCATTCATCAAGTCCTATTGGATGTCTACGCCATTCATCAAGTCCTATTGGATGTCTACGCCATTCATCAAGTCCTATTGTCTGTCTACGCCATTTATCAAGTGCTGTTAGCTCTTTACCCATTCATCAAGTCCTATTGGATGTCCACGTCATTCATCAAGTCCTACTGGCTCTCCACACCAGTTATCAAGTCCTATTGGCTGTCTACGCCATTCATCCGGTCCTGTCGGCTGTCTACGCCATTCATCCGGTCCTGTTGGCTGTCTACGCCATTCATCCGGTCCTGTTGGCTATCTACGCCATTCATCCGGTCCTGTTGGCTGTCTACGCAATTCATAAAGTCTTATTGGCTGTCTACGCCATTCATCCGGTCCTGTTGGCTGTCTACGCCATTCATCCGGTCCTGTTGGCTGTCTACGCCATTCATCCGGTCCTGTTGGCTGTCTACGCCATTCATCCGGTCCTGTTGGCTGTCTACGCCATTCATCCGGTCCTGTTGGCTGTCTACGCCATTCATCCGGTCCTGTTGGCTGTCTACGCCATTCATAAAGTTCTATTGGCTGTCTACGCCATTCATCAAGTCCTATTGGCTGTCTACGCCATTCATCAAGTCCTATTGGCTGTCTACGCCATTCATCCGGTCCTGTTGGCTGTCTACGCCATTCATCCGGTCCTGTTGGCTGTCTACGCCATTCATCGGTCCTGTTGGCTGTCTACGCCATTCATCCGGTCCTATTGGCTGTCTACGCCATTCATCCGGTCCTGTTGGCTGTCTACGCCATTCATCCGGTCCTGTTGGCTGTCTACGCCATTCATCCGGTCCTGTTGGCTGTCTACGCCATTCATAAAGTCCTATTGGCTGTCTACGCCATTCATAAAGTCCTATTGGCTGTCTACGCCATTCATCAAGTCCTATTGGCTGTCTACGCCATTCATCCGGTCCTGTTGGCTGTCTACGCCATTCATCCGGTCCTGTTGGCTGTCTACGCCATTCATCCGGTCCTGTTGGCTGTCTACGCCATTCATGAAGTCCTATTGGCTGTCTACGCCATTCATCCGGTCCTGTTGGCTGTCTACGCCATTCATCCGGTCCTGTTGGCTGTCTACGCCATTCATCCGGTCCTGTTGGCTGTCTACGCCATTCATCCGGTCCTGTTGGCTGTCTACGCCATTCATCCGGTCCTGTTGGCTGTCTACGCCATTCATCAAGTCATATTGGCTGTCCATTCTACTCATCAAGTTCTATTGGCTGTCCACTCTATTCATCACGTCCTATTGGCTGTCCACTCTACTCATCACGTCCTATTGGCTGTCCACATTGATAAGACAGAGGTGGTGGTAGATCCACCGCCGCACCACAGTTTCCTGTGCCCATGAATTCCGTTGTTAGAGCGCCATGGTCATAACGAAGGGGTAGCGGGTTCAATCCTCCAGCGGGGATCACGATTTTTTTTATAAGCGTGCACAGTGGTTTGGTGATGGAATGCTCGCCTGCTACTCAGGTGATCCGGGTTCGATTCCAGATCAATGGATTTAAATTTTAATGCAGGCTGGTTGGTTCTGTTGATGCAGCCATGGACTCAGGGTCTGATCGATGTCTCGAGTTCAATCCCAGCCCGCTACATTGAATAACCGGACTGTTCGCCGCCCATCTCAATGTTTCCTTTATTCTGGCGGTGTCAGCCTAGTGTTTCATAGGTCTTTCCTTCTCCCTCCCCCCTCCTTTCCATTTCAAGAACGTATTAGCTCGTACGGTTTTGTGCAGGCTCAGGGAGTCTACCAGATAACTGCTGAAAGATTTGGGTGGAGCGCATGCGGACTTGTCCGAGTGCGATGAAACTTTCTCGAACAAATTTCAACCTTTAGTAGCCGTGTTTGCTCCGTTGGTCTAAGCATCATTTCAAGATTTTGCCAGCACACAGACTTTTGCGTTGGATCAAGAAGTCTGCTAGACAACAAACGGCAGATCAGGGAGAAAGCAAATGGAAATATCCGAATGTGATAAAACCTAGTGGAATGAATACCAAATTCGTTTAAACTCACATCTCTGCACACATTTATGTATCTATTTTAATGCATGTATGTGTGTATGGACTAATTCGTTTATATCGAAGGATTTTCTACATCACTATTACAAAAAAGTTGCGTAATAAATACCAAACTAGTTCAAACTCACATCTCTGCACGCATTTATGCATCTATTTGAATGTATGGATGGATGGATTAATTCATTTATATCGAAAGATTTTCTATATCACTATTCCAAAAAAAGTTGCGTATGAGCACAGGAGAAATGTATGTATGCCGAGCATGTTAGTGTTGGTACTGTCCATGCGGGTAGTTGTATGAGCAATCATGCTTTGTTTTCTGATTGTGTTTGTTTTATACCGTAAAGAGAGAGATAGTAAGTATGGCATAACCACTTCAGTTTTTTTGTTGTTGCTTTTTTTTTCTTTTTCACACCAGGGATCCCAACAATCCAGCCAGACCTCCCAACTGGCCACCTTGGCCCGCCTACACGATTAAGGGAGCTGACTACCTCCTCCTGTCTACTTCGCCCAGAGTGCTCTCCCGCCTCAAGGCCCGGAAGATGGCGCTGTGGACACAGGAAGTGCCGCGCGTGTTGGCCTCCCCTGGGAATCTGTCTGCCGCATGGCGCTGTGTGACCTCCTCGACATCCGGGCTTGTGAAAGATTGTTCAGCAGTCTCCGTTTGGCTGCGAAGTTGTGCGTTGATTTTTCAGATCGTTCTGATACTGTTAACAAGTTGTTGAACTGCAGTGTTTCTTTTCTTTCTTTTCTTTTTTCTTTGTTTTTCTTTTCAAGAGATTCATCGCACTAGACTCACTCTGAAAACTTGATATGCGCCTCAGCTTGTCCGGCAATGCGTGGTCAAAGACTTACAGAAACTTTTCATTGAGAATTAACGTTGTGTGGACGCTCTTGCGCGGGCGTATATGTATGTGTACGTTCAAATGTGTGTCTGCATGCGTTTTTATTTAGTATGTATGTATGTATGTATGTATGTATGTATGTATGTATATATGTAAGTATGTATGTATGTATGTATGTATGCATGCATGTATGTATGTATGCATGCATGCGTGTATGCATGCATGTATGTATGCATGCATGCATGTGTGTGTGCGCGTGAGAGAGAGAGAGAGAGAGGCAGAGAGAGAGAGAGAGAGAGAGAGCATGTGTGTGTATGTTATTGTGAGGATACGTGCACATCCGTTCGTGTGTGTGTGTGTGTGTGTATATGTGTGTCTCGTGAGCGTGCGTTCGATTGTGTGCGCACATGTCCGTGTGTTTGTGTGTGTGCAGGCGTGAAAGAGAGAGAGAGAGAGAGAGAGGAGAGAGAGAGAGAGAGAGAGAGAGAGAAAGAGAAAAAGAGAGACAGACAGAGACAGAGACAGAGGGATAAATGTGTGAATAAAAAGCACTTCAGGAAAATTGTGTGATGATCTGGTTCAATATTTTCAAATTGTAATTTTAGAAAAAACACTATCCATTTCTGATTCCGTCTATGCACATATATGTAATATACATACATACATATATATGTATATATATATATATATATATATATATATATATATATATGTATATGTATATATATATATATATGTATATAGATACACGTATATGTGTGTGTGTACATGTGTATGTATATATATATATATATATACATATTTGTGTATGTACATATATATGTATACATACCTATACACACATATATATATACATATATATATGTATATATATATATATATTGTGTGTGTGTGTGTGTGTGTGTTTATGTGTGTGTGTGTGTGTGTGTGTGTGTGTGTGTGTGTGTGTGTGTGTGTGTGTGTGTGTGTGTGTGTGTGTGTATATTAAAATATGTTTTGGAAAATATGTGTGATCAAACATTATTGTTGTCATTTTTCAATTTTTCTGGAAATTTTCTCAGTGTACGCGACAGCCAAAATCATTTGCTGCGAAGGGCATTGAATAGTCGTGGACTGTCTTTGAGAACAAGGCGAGAAACTGTGTTTTGTATGAGCTGCAGACAGAGGAGAGAAGAAGCTGGTAGTCAAGAAATGAGATCCTTATAGTAATCAAGACGAGACAAAACGAGCTATGTCACAAGCTTAGATGCAGCCTCAATGGAAAGGTATTGCCGAATGTAATCAATGCGCTGAATCTGAGGATTGCCAGGGCTGGGTCAGAAATTTTTAGTGTTGTCCAAGGTTGCACCCAGGTTCTTAACAGAATCAGAGAGAGCCCTAAATTATCTCTGAATGTTCGTGTGCAAATCGATTTCTGTTTTTGTGACTGTGAATAGACAAGGTACCAGGTTGTAGGGGAGTGAGGAGGCAGAGTCCTAAGGTTTTTCTCGGGACCAGAATTTCGAGGGCTGCTTTTCCTTCCTTAATTTAGAAGAAAATTGCGTTCCCAGTGACACGGAATTGGGGCTAGAGGTTGGTTGTTTCAGTGTTTTCTTTTTCTTTTTCTTTTTTTTTAAGATCATCGCACTCAGAGAGGTTACCTTTGTGCTCACCTTTTGTTTTCTTTCTTTTCTTTTTGTTTCTTACTGTACACAACACCCGAACACCTTGTGGAGGGGTCAAATTTTCGACTTTAAAGTCTTTCTCAAGAAACTCAGAATGTCGACTAACAAAGCATAGCTATTGTTTTTTTGTT
>CM060311.1:30166048-30168548 GCA_030674185.1 Monoplex corrugatus | reverse complement strand
TCCACAGGATGTCCTGAAAACAAAACAGCAGAGAGCATTACAACAGCTGTCCATCGGCGCTTTTTGTCTGGTGGGTAAACCTTGGACTTTTAATCAGAAAGTCTTGAGGGTCGATCCGCCCAGATACCTCCACCTGGTGGGTTGTTCTTAATCGGAAAGAAGAGTGGCAGAATGGTTCGGACATTCGCATGCCAATAACTAAACTCGAGGTTCCAGGGTTCGCTCCCCCTAGAGGCCTCGAACTTTCTCCTTAGTTTGACCGGAAAATCGAACTGAACGCCTTGTCCTTCGGACGGGGACGAAAAGCGAGTCGGACCCGTGCGCTGTCTGGCTACGCACGCTAAAGATCCCCCAGCAGTTGAAAATCGTGAAGAGCAGGGCATTGCCCGACTGCCTTGGTACAAAATATTGGACAGATAGGTTGATTTCCCAGGTCCCACCCCTTGAAGACCAATTAGCCTTCTTGTCTTTCTGAAGTCTTGATAAAAAATAAATGTGACTATAAAATTGAATCAAGGAAGAGGGGATGGGCGCCGCCCTCGTGGTACTGGCCCTTAAAAAAGTTGAAGGCTCTGCCACCTCACTCCCCTAGGACCCCAGGGTTATGGAACTATCAAGGTAGAACCTCATGACCTGGCCAGCTTGTGAGTTTATGTGCAGGATTAAAGTTTGTGCCGTTATTATTCTGGATCTTCTTCATCACATGGCACCTGTCCTACTACTACTACTATTACTACTACTACTACTACTACTGCTGCTATTACTACAAGAAAAGAAAACTTCATGGAGATCAATATCAGCGTTTTACAAAAAACATCTGTTATGCTGCACCATCTTCTGCGCTGTTTCTGTGTGACTGAATCCACGCCACTGTGTTAGTTCTCCAGCACATCTCTAAACCTACAGAAGCTGAGATCACCAAACGAGCATGGGCTGAAGGGCCGCAGAATCTGGGAGATTTCCGTTCCACAATGCCTATCAATTGACATCGGGAAGATAGTTCTTGAGTGTTACATAGAACCGGTACTGTTATACAGGTGTGAGGCGCGGACATTCAACACGCTAAGTCAGAACAAAACTGAAGAAACAGAAATGTGGTTTGTTCCGTGGACAGCAAAGAAAACAAACGAGACAGTCTTGAAGGAGGCACACACAAGGAGAACATTAATAAAGAAGATTAGGAAAAGACAAGCGTCATTTATAGGACATTTTATGAGGCAAGAGAAAATGGAGTACGTAGTCACAACTGGAAACCTGGATAGAAAAAGACCACCATGTGGTCCCAGGGAGAAAATATTGGACGGATCTGCAGGGCTGCTGAGGACAGAGAGGGAGGGAGATGTACTTTAAGCGACAAGAGATAGATTCGTGTAGAGGGTCATGATCGCCAATGCCATGCAGCAGGGCACATGATGATGATGATGAATGCTGTAACGAAGAAAATGGGAATGTGAGTGATGATGCAGCAGAGAGTTTCATTTTTGATCGAGACTATTGATAGGACTGTGCACTATGCTTCATCATCATCATCATCAAGTGCCTTGCCACATGGCGTTTGCGATCATGGCCTTCCATCTGTTTCTATCTTTTGTTGCCGCAAGCACATATTCCACCCTCTCTGTCTTCAGGCATTCTGCAAGTCCGTCCAACATTTTTTTCCCTGGTGTACCTGGTGCTCTCTTTCCATCCAGCTTTCTTGTGTGACCAGGTGCTCCAATTCCCCTTTCCTCATAAAATGGCCTATAGATGTTGCCTGACTTTTCGTAATCTTTCTTATGAATGATCTTCTTGTGTCTGCCTCCATCAAGACCGTCTCGTTTGTTTTCTTTGCTGTCCATGGAACTTACAACATTTTTCTTAGAAACCACATCTCGGCTGCCTCAATCTTGTTCTGGTTTGCTCTACGCTTACTTTCATAATGTATCCAGGTGTCAACCAGGCCCGAGAAATGCGAACACATGTGGTGTTGGTCAAGAAATTTGAGAAACAGCCTCAGTGACGTATATGGAAAATGAATGAGACTCGATTTTGTGGTCCCAGTCTTTCTCAAAGAACGCATAGAAACGCTCAGCTTTGGATAGGAGCTGAACGGATCTGAAAAATCCTACAATAATTCTTTGGGAATCTAGTTGCCATTCTTTCCAGCCATGTCAATAGTCAGGGGATGGTGTCTTTGCAATACTATTACACCTACTACTACCTCTACTACTACCCCTACCACCACCATCACCACCACCACCACCACCACCACCACTACTACTCCTTTGCCCATTACTCCTCCTCCTACTCTTCCTCTTACTCCTCCTCCTCCTCCTCCTACTACTACTACTATTCCTACTCCACTCCTACTGCAACCACTACTACTACCACCACCACCACCACCACCACCACCATCCCACCACTACTACTACTACAACTACTATTACTATTACTCCTTCTCCTCCTCCTCCTCCTCCTCCTACTACTACTACTACTACCCCTACTACTACTATTACTACTA
>CM060311.1:30113548-30161048 GCA_030674185.1 Monoplex corrugatus | reverse complement strand
GAACTCCATAGCATCATGATTATCATCCTCATCGACATCATCGTCATCGCTTTGTTAGAAAAAAAAACTGCCCCAGTTTCTGTGGCCATTAAAGTGGCGTAGAAAATGGGGCAAAAAAAAGTGAACACAAAGGTAACCTCCCTGACTGACGATTCTAAAAAAAAAAAAAGAATCTTGATGATCGTCACCATTTCTCTCAGTCCTTTGCAACTATCTAAGATGAAGTGAAATCTATAATGTGTCATTCCTTCTGCTTTTGCCGTCTCCATGATACAATGTCTGGCGATGAATATGTTTTGTTTTTTCCGGTTCCTGTTGGTTGCCATGGAGTGTGGTGATCAGATGAATTGTGGAAGGTCATGTCTCCTGTCATTCCACTTGACAGAGGCGACATTGTTGCAATACTCGTAACCCGCAGAGGCAGGATGTTGAAGGCGTCAGTTTGAATTGGCGGTTCATATGGGCGTTCAGCCTGTTGTGGCCAGTGCAGAGCTTCATCAGGACCACTTGCTGCTCTCTGGACAGAAAGTGGTAGCCGTCCCTTTCCATTTTTGGCTTAATGAGTTTGAATTAGTCCTGTTTTCCCTGTAGTTGTTGTCTGGTTGACTTCCTGGCCTCTTCTTTTTGCTCGCTTACCTACCGTCACTCTACCTGGTAGCCCAATGTGAACGGATATCTAGTGGAGGACTACTCATCTGATTCTTCTAACTTGGTTGAAGGTTTTGGTCAGATAGGAGAGCTTGTCATTCTACAGGGCCTGAAGCACATGAAAGGTCTATGAATGGAAGAGAGTTTAAAATCTGAAGAGTGTATCATTCTTTTTATATCGTTCCTCTACGTGTCACGCTTGCATACTCATATGACCAGTAGGTCAACGACTCCGAGACTCTGTTTTGGACACAGGTTTGGCCAGAAACGATTATCATGCTATGCTCTCGTTGTGTTGATGTAAAATTGTCACCGCGCTTTTCGTTATATTGCGATTCATGTCTGTGATTGTAGATCAAAGTGTTGGGATTATTGTGATCCCGGTGTATTTCCCATGCGATAGCGATGTTATAGTATCCTCGATTTTATGACTGACCTGTTTGGTTGTATTATTTTTAATTGTTTCCATTTTGAGACTTGTGTTTTTCATTTCTCTATAAATCATTATCGTCACAGCATCTAAGTTTAAAACGAATGTTGTTGTTTTTTAAAAAGACTTGAAATGAGTGTAAAAACTAACACAGCCCGAAGTGAATTCATGTCAGAATGTTATGTGTCAATGGTGCATGGGGACTGCCATCGGAAAGTCCATAGTGATGATCTCCTTACCAAGGGGTGGACAAGGAAGCGTGGCTCTCTCACTCAGTCTGGCTCCACGGCAAAGTGATATGTGTCGTTGGTAGCGGTGGGGGCACTTAAGAAAGCCATGTCCTAAATAAACTAGATCAGAACAGTAACGGTTAGGCTCTTGTGGGTGGATCCATGGCGCCTCGACATCGCTGGCTACCAGGGGCTTCCTGGCTCTGGGACTTCAATTAAATGCACTCAGGACTGGCAAGATGGTGAAGAATTGGAGTGAGCGGGTTGACATCAAATCGCTAAAGCAAAACAAAAGATGAGGAAGAAAACGAAACAGAAAACACAGAAACAAATAAACAAACAAACCTTTGACCCCTTCTCCTTCCTCTCCAGAAGTCCCATCTGTTCCAGCTGGCCCAGAATGTGTCCCAGAAGGTCAGGATGGGCCAGCAGTTCTGTAACATCATGGAAAACAGAACGTTCTTTTTAGTTTTCTTTCTTTGTCTTGTGTTGTTCTACCCCATCCTCTGTACAACTTCCGTGTCACATACGACACTCACATGTCCCTCGTTTTAGCTCTCTAACAACACGCCTGCAAATTCAAACCGTTTAAACAATATAATAAAGCCATTTGTATATTCTCTCATTTTATTCCCAAAATATTGAAGAAAATCCAGAGTTTGTACTTCTCACGATCACTGTGACCTTGTAGAATAATAAATAAAACCTGATGTGCATTGATGACAACAGTAGACTGTCATAACAAGGAAAACAGATTTTTAGGTATGTTAGAAGTTGCTGAGCAGGGCTGATTTTTAGGCACCTTTACAATAGCAATATATCGTGTGACCTTGACCTTGAAGTTTGATTTGTCCAAACGTAAGCATTTGCAAGTTCTTAACATTCCACAGCTTTGATAAAAAGTTTCTTAAGGTCCTTTCATAAAAACTTTTGACTATTTTGGTCACACATTTTATGCACACAGGCATAGACAGACAGACAGAAAGACAAACAGAGAGAGAGAGAGAGATAGAAACAGACAAAGACAGAGACAAAGAGAGAGTAAAGAGAGAGAGGAGAGAGAGAGAGAGAGAGAGAGAGAGAGAGAGAGAGAAAGAGAAATAGAAACAGAGACAAAGACATATGGAGAGAGGCAGAGACAAAGACAGATAGAAAGAGACAGAGACTGAAAGAGTGAGACAAAGAGAGAGAGAGAGATGGAGAGGGAGAGAGAAAGAGAAAGGGAGAGGGAGTGTGTGAGAAAGAGAGAGGGAGTGAGAGAGAGAGCGAGTGAGAGTGTGTGTGTCTGTCTGTGTGTATTTGAGTGTGTGTGTATGTGTGCGTGTGCGTGTGTGACAGACAGACAGACAGACAGACAGACAGACAGACAGAGAGACAGACAGACAGAGAGTAATCCTTTCTCATCTACATGAAACAACTTGCCTTTTTGTGCGTTCTTTTTTTCCAAACATTCCTTTATCTTTAAACTACTGGGGGTGACTTGGGAAGAAAGAGCTGTCTGTGTGCAGCATAGTCACATTGCCTGTGCAGGTGAGGAAGATTAAAAAACATACATGCAGCCTCCTGTCTGCGCAGCCATGATTGATGGGAAGTCTGACGTCCTAATACGTTCTTTTTACATGTGCGTTCAACACACGCGGGTTTAAACATAATCGCCATTTTACCAAACACAACGTTTTGTATAATAATACATTAAGGGTTGAGCTATGTATACGAATTTCATGGATAAGAAAACATACCTTCGATTTCCTCCATGTGTTCAGCGTCCAGTTCAGCAACAGCAATAGACAAAGCTTCTGTAATTTCATCTTCATGTTCTTCCACGAAGTCCTCCACATCCTGAGCGCTCACAGAATATCCTGCAAACCAGTATGAAGACTTGAAGTAATGCGTATTCAGTAACAACAGTCACTCTTTGTTATGACAATATTTTTTTTCACTAGCAACCTTTTTGTCACTGTTTTGTGCTCACTGCTCTAACAGAGTGTGTGGCCTGCCTAGGACGTGAGAACTCCGTGTTCGAATCTCAGATCAAAAAGGGGGTTCCTCAGTTCCCTGGTCATCCACTAGATATTTTTTGGCGACGTAGGTGTTAGTCTTTTGAATGAGGTGATCACTCGAGGAACCGTGTGCAGTACACACTCAATGCATGTTAAAGATTTCATGGCAACAAAGGTGTTTTATCAGGTAACATTCTGTGGCAGCATCCAATTTTATAATTAAACAGAAAAATGCCCATATGGTAAGAAGAAAAAAGTAAATGGTGCTGTACTTCAGGGAAAGGAGCCAAATTTGACACGGTAAATACTGCTACTACTATTACTGCTACTGCAACTGTTATAACTACTCCTACTACACCTACTAGTACTACTACTGCTGCTGATGCCCCTGCTCCTACTACTTCTACTCTACTACTACTACTACTACTTCTGCTACTACTGACCCAGATCCTCGGAGACAGCCTCAGCCACAGCCTCTAGGTCCTCATCATCCATATCAAGGAGCTGGCCAACTGAAAACATTTAGTAAACACGTAAGCATTGCGAAAAGTGACATCTCAGCTGGTGTACCATATATATGCAGAAGCTGACACAGAAGAGACAATGAAGTGGAGCATCTACATTGCATCTCTACATACTTGGCTATGTTATAATCAACATCGATTAAGGAACTATATCAATGAGGTCTTTGAATGTCGTCATAAAATCTATTTGAAAATTTTACAGATATATGAGGTTAAGAATGATCAGCAAACTTGAGCAAAGATACCATTTTGATTTGTTTACTTGGGTTAACCAGCAAAAGATCACAAAACGATATGAATTACCATTTACCTCCTTCATGCTTTTGCTTTTCTAATGCCCATTGTTTTCATTTCCTTTGTTTGTGTGTTTTGAATTCTTAAGGATTTCTAGTTTTAATTGATGCATTCTGTTCTCATGTTTGCATGTTTATGTACGTGCATGGGAAAATAGCTTCAGGACAGCTCAGATGAGGACATAAGCTACTATCTTTGAGAAATAGAGCGTTATCACGTTTCTCATTTTAAGCAAACAATTTTCAAGTTTTACACTACTCTTTCACTACCTCTTCCTCATCCACCTGTTTTTTTTTTCTATTGTTTGATCCGCACCATCATCAACATTATACCTTTTATCCTTATCTTCAGCATCCTCCTCTTTAATTTCCTCATCACCTTCACCTTCATCACAATCATATCCATCCTTCTCATTGTCACTCTTTACCATTTTAATCCTGTTTATTCTCTTCTTCTTCCACATAATCATTTTCATTATTCTGTTCATCTTCCTCTTTACCCTCCTTCTCCTCATCTTCATCAGAAACAAGAAATCACAGAGTCTCTCTCTGTCTGTCTGTCTGTCTGCTCTCTCTCTCTCTCTCTCTCTCTCTTTCTGTCTCTGGCTCTGTCTCTCTCTCTCTCTCTCTCTCTGTCTCTGTCTCTCTCTCACTCACGCACGCACAGACGCGCACACACACACACACACACATCCGTCTAATATCACTTATAGTGAAAAGACGTTAAATCAAGGAACGAACAACGAACAACGAACAACACACACACACACACACACACACACACACACACACACACACACACACACACACACACACACACACACACACACACACACACACACACAATCTGGATTTGAGCAGATTTACTCACGGGGATTCTCATCATCGTCATTGCTTTCTTCCTGCAATAGACATCATCATCATCATCATCATTATGATGATGATCATCATTGTCGTCGTCGTCGTCGTCGTCGTGTTCGTCGTCATCATCATCCCCTCCAACCACACCAACATCATATCACCACTACGAAAATGATCATCATGATCATCATCATTATCATCGTCGTCGTCGTCATCGTCGTCGTCGTCATCATCATCATCATCATCATCATCATCGCGTCGTCCGTCGTCATCACTATCGTCTTTTCACACCATCACTATGATCATATTAACAAGACGAGTCAATCAAAGACTTGACAAAGTTTGCTAAGATGAAATCCTTTCATGTCAGTGGTCATATAGTCCATATGTGTTTTGCTGTTTCCTACAATACGTTCTGACTTTTTCATTAATGTGTTGGTATAGTGGCTTGAGTGTGAAATGTACAATCAGATGTACAACATGTTTCAATCTGCTAGAAGTATTTTAAATATTGGTAGTATATCAAGTTTGTATACTTTCCAGTGAAAACACTCAAACACTTTTCATGTTTAGAATACTTTCATGAGGTAGTGAGCAAGTGGGCTAAGATCTATGCATATATGTCACTTTTGTCTCACACAGGGGTTGTTCGTTCTAACATTATAGATGATTTCCTGACGATTTTTGCACTTCTCGCTGTCCTTTGCATCTACTTCAGTGGCAGTGATATATAAAATCTGCCCTTCTTTGTCCAGCATTTTTGTCTACATAATCAAACGATATCTGGCGATAAAGATGCCCGTTATTTTGTTTTCTAGTTCCTGTCAGTTGTCATGGATTTTGGTGGTCAGAAGGGGTTGTAGATGGCATGTCTCCTGCATAATGTGTTCAGCTCTTTGGTAATCAAGACAGCAATGGCAAGTTAGTAATGGCGTCAGTTTACATGGCATTCAGCCTGTGGCTAGTGCAGAGACGACTCATCAGGACCACTTGCTGACTCTCTGGACAGAAAGTGGTAGTCGTCCCTTTCCATTCTTGTCTTAATGAGCTGGAATTGGTCCTTTTCTCCCCGTAGATGTTGTCTGGTTGTCTTCTTGGGCTCCTCGTTTTGCTCGTTCATCCACTGTTACATTACTTGCAGTGAGTGGATAACTGTGGGAGGATTGCTCATCTGGTTCTTCTGACTTGCTTGAAGGCTTTGATCAGATGGGAGAGCTTGTCATCCTACAGTGTTCAGAGAACAGGCAGCGTCTGAGAAGAAGACCACTTGAAATCTGAAGTCTTCCAGTATGGGTCGTAATTGCATAATCATTTGAGCAGTAGGTCCACGGCTCTTAGACTCTGTTTTGGACACAGATCTGGGCAGAGAGGACTACCATACTATGCTTTTACTGTGCTGACTTACAAGTATCATGATTCCAGTCTATTTTTCCATGCGAGAATTGGCATTATAGTATACTCGATTTAAGGGCTGACCTGTTTGGTGTATTATGTATAACTGCTTGCTTCCATTTTGTGACTTTCGTTTTCCAGGAATCAGAAAAAATAGTAAAAAAAAAAACAAGAAAAAAGAATATGAACGTGTATTTAATACAACCAGACACGAAAGCGCAAATGTTTGGTCAACATTCCTGTTTTCACACTGGACAGAGCAGCAGGTAAGTTTCAGTCTTTTTCTCCTAATTTTTGTATCTGGTGTTTGTTTGTGATCTTACATTTATCAAAGGCCAGCTGGCCAAAAATTTGCGCCTTTCTTGTCTGGTATTAATACGCGTTCTCATTCAATCTTTTTTCGTGCCTTTTTCTGGTTTCTGTTTGCTTGAACGCGGGCAGTCACACTTGTTTTGGATTTCGTTTTCCAGGTCTCTATAAATTACTATCGTCACAGCATCAAAGTTTAAACGAATACATTTTAAAAGACCTAAAAAGAGTGTGAAGACAAACACTGTTTGAAGCAAATTCACGTCAGCGTGTTTGATGTCAGTGGTCTCTAGGGACAGCCATCGGAAGGGCGTGGTGGTGATCTCCTTACCGAGGGGTGGAGAAGGGAGGAATGGGATCTCACACTCAGTCTGGTTCTATGAGAAAGCACTGGGACTTCAACTGAATAAGCTTGAGGTTGGTAGCACGTTGAAGAGTTGCAATAAGCAGCTTGAGATCAACACCACTAAAGCAAAACAACAGATGAGTCAGAAGGAAGAAAACGAAACAGAAAACACATAAACAAATAAACAAACAAACAAACCGCTGACCTTCCTCTTTCTCTCCAGATGTCCCATCTCCGCCAGCTGCTCCATGACCTTTCCCACAAGGTCAGGACTGGCCAGAAATTCTGTAACATCATAGAAAACAGAATATTCTGTTTTTTTCGTTTTTCTTCCTTTATGTTTTGCATTTTTCAACCCCATCCTCTGCACAACTTCCATGTCACATATGACACTCAAATGTCCCTCATTTCATTTCTACAACAACATGCCTGCAAACCTGCTGAAACTGAAATCATTCTGATTGATAACAGACATGAAGGACCACAGAAACAGGGACAATTTTTCACAGTGTTATGGTGATGAGAATGAGGACGATAATAGTGATGCTGTGAAATTCCATTTCAGACTGAGTCTTCATAATGTATCCTGGAGTCAACCAGGCCTGAAAGGGACAGACACCTGTAGAGTTAGTCAAGACATTTGATCAATAGCCTCCATGGCACATCCTCAAAATAGATGGCAGGTGACTGTGTGGTCCCCAGTCTGTAGGAAGCTGGTGGACATACAGAGTGAGGTACTGGAAGGGCTGTATATTGGGTCGCGCCTGTTGTCTGTGTCTGTTTCTCTGTCTGTATCTGGACAACTATGCAGTCATGGTGATGGTTTTGTATCAGGATGGGGGCAGGGTGGCAATTGGCAATGCTGCTCTTAGAAAATACCTAATGTGTCCTATGTCAGAGCCATCAGGCGCGAAAAGGCTGCCTAAAGGCCAAGCCCACAGTTCTCAGTGGGTAAAACATTTAGTCGAGAGTTAAAGGAGGGACACCCACTGGAGAAAGCCTACAAGGCTGAAGTCAGAGATAGCAGGTCTACAGGTGCCTTCTAACAAAACATAGTACTATACAATATAACACAACCGCTTACATCATCACCAGATCAGACGAGAAAGGTGTTCGTTCATTTCCAGATGTAGGCAGACCACATATATGGCAAAAACAAACAAACGAACGAACGAACAAACAAACAAACAAACAAACGACAAACAAACTACAAAAGATCCAAAACAAACAAAACCCCCCACAACCTCCTCAGCTTTGTTGAGAAATTAGTTATTCTGAAATCCCCACGATTCCAAAATGCATGACAGGTTTAAAAGCAAATAAACAAACAAACAGACAAAGGAAAAATAAATTGTTACTTTCTTGAAAAACGTGCCTGGTCTATAACTAGAGCTCAAGCCTTTTGGTCTGATGGCATAAGTTTGAGTCTGAGTCAGGGAAAACAGGAGGGTCAAATCTGTATAACAACAATAAGTCAGACCCCGAAAGGGTTGTCTGTTTTAATGGCAATCAAATATCGGCCATTTATGTGAAAGCTCATTCGGACATCTGGATGTACGTGGCAAATTAGCCAGCAAATGGGGGGAGGGGGAGGGAATTTAACAGTTTAAAAAATATAATAAGACAGTAAAGCCATTTGATCATATCTCCTTTTATTCCCAAAAGATTGAAGAAAATCCAGAGTTTGTACTTTTCAAGGTCACCATGACCTTGTAGAAGTTTCGGTTGAAATAAAACTTGCAGTGCATTGATGACAACAGTAGACTGCCATCAATGAAAACAGATTTTAGAAAGTGTTGTTCACATACTTTCCCCCCAAAATGCTGATTTTATGCACGTTTACCATAAAAAAAATCATCTACCTTGATCTTCAAGTTTTATTTTCCAACATTAGGTATCCTCAACTTCTTAACAGTCCTAGCCTTGATAGAAACTGTGTTGTTTCTTTCATAAAGACTAGATATTATTTGTTCACTTATTTTTATACAGACAGGCAGAGACAAAGAGAGAGAGAGAGAAGAGAGAAGACAGACAACAGACAGACAGACACACAGACAGACAGACAGACTGACAGACTGGCAACTGACAGACAGAGACAAAGAGTCGAGAGGGAGTGACAAAGAGTCAGAGGGAGAGACAAAGAGAGAGAGAGAGATAGGCAGACAAACTGACAGACAGAAACGGAGACAAAGAGACAGAGAGTAAGAGTGGAGAGAGAGAGGACGACAGACAGACAGACAAACTGACAGAATCAGAGAGAGAGAGAGATAGTAAGAGTGGGGAGAGAGACAGAGAAAGAAAGCCAGCCAGCTAGACTGACAGACAGAATTAGAGACAGAGACAAAGACAGAGACTGAGAGTGGGAGAGAGAGACAGATATATATATATATATATATATAGAGAGAGAGAGAGAGAGAGAGAGTCAGAGACAGACAGACCGAGAGAGAGAGAGAGAGAGAGAGAGAGGGAGAGGGAAAGAGAGAGAGAATGTCTCTCTCCCATCAGCATGACAGTCTGTTTTTTTGTGCGTTTCTTTATTCTTTTTCAAATGTCCTTTTATCTTTCTGTTCATTTCTTAAACTATTGGCGGTGCCACGGGAAGAAAGAGCCGTCGGAGTGTGCCGACGTCGAAAAACGTGGACAGGTGAGTGAGAATCAAAATACAAAGTCAGTCTCCAGTCTATCTGGCCATGAATCATTGGAAGTCTGACGTCCTAAGAATTTCCTTGTACATGTCCGCTAAACATGCATACGTTTTTAACCATAATCACTATTTTACTAAACACAACGTCTTGTGTAACAATACATTTATGGTTGAGCTATGTATACGAATTTCATGGATCAGGTAACATACCTTCGATTTCGTCCATGTGTTCAGCGTCCAGTTCAGCAATAGCAATAGACAAAGCTTCTTTAATGTCATCACCATGTTCATCAATGAAGTCCTCCACATCCTGAGCGCTCACAGGATATCCTGCAAACCAGCATGAAGACTTGAAGTAATGTGTTTTCAATAACACCAGTCACTCTTTGTTATGACAAACTTTTTCCCCAAACAACTTTTTTGTCACTGTTTTGTACTCACTGCTCTAACACAATGTGTGGCCTGCCTAGGACGTGAGGGATTTCTCAGCTCCCCAACCTTCCACTAGATATCAAGTGGTGGCGTAGTTAGTGTTTTGAATGAGATAATCACTCAAGGAGCCATGTGCAGCACATACTCAGCACATGCTAAAGATCTCCTGGCACAAAGGAGTTGTCTCAGAGAACATTCTGTAATAAAATCCAGTTTTATCATGACCAGACATACGCACATATGCTAAGATTAAAATGTAGATGGAACTACACTCCGAAGAGAAGAGCCAAACTTGACATGGTAGGTAAATTGTGACCAACAAAAAAGTTGAGAAATGAATACAAATTAATACAAGTAAATACATACCTGTATAGAAAGGTTATGTTACGTTGTTTCTTTGTAAATGGTATTCAGTCATCACGTTGTCCTCTTCTTCTAAACTTGATCTCGCTCCTGTCAAAACAAGAATTCGCCTACCCAGACAGCAATGTCAGACACAACGGACGAGTAGGCAGTGACATCAAAAGTCATCTCAGTAAGGCCAGAAAGACCTTCAGACCGCTGAATAATGTGTGGAATCACCCACCCACCCTCTCCACTGTACAACATTAACACCAAGTGACTGTATCAGACCTGCGTCCTTTTCATCCTTCTTTACAGCTCACAAAGGTGGAGAAAGGTGACAGAGAAGGACCTTACAAACTAACAGCTTCCACACGAACAACCTCCAAAGAATCATATGCACCTTCTGGTTTAACATCATTTTCAGAAAACAACTACTCGCCCAATGCAGTCCAAAGGATATGGATATCATCATCATCAACTACAGATGGATTTGGGCACATCATCCAAAGAAAGCAGGATAACATCACCCAGACTGCCCTTCACTACTTGTCAAAAGGTAGAGAGGAAAATCCAGGAACACCTGACGATAAACAAAGAACAAAAAAAATATGGGGGGAAAAACAGCCGGAAGACTGATCGAAACATCAGGAAAGTCTTGCCACTGTATTTTCCCTCTACGTTTTGTGTGTTTGATCTTTGTTGCCTTGTGTGTACATTCGAGGAAGATGAATTGACTGACAATTTGCACCTGTCTTGTTTAGCGTGTTGAATACGAGTTCTTATTCTATTTTCATGTCTTATAGTTCCAAGCATAATGCAACACGCAAACATTCTCCATCAATCATCGCTTTATAGAGATGTTAGGACAGGGCTCTGACTGTACAGTCTCTCTAACTGATTAAGTTTGATCGTGGCTCACGAAATCTTGTACCAGCGATTTCCATGCCATTCAATCATAAATAGATACACGAAATTTTTCACAACCTCCCCTTTTCTAAAAAGTAGATTGGGACTGGGAGCAGGCATATTAGTCTACATTATCTGGAATGAGTTTTCATATAGGATACAAGACTGATCCTGGAAGCACATGGTCATTGACGGACGATGCATGGCAAGGGGTTCTGCAGTCTTGGGTTCCAGTTCTGCCTGTTCCTTTTCTTTTGAATACCAGCTGTTCCGCCCTGTTGAAATATGGTCGTGCCCTATGTGCACTTCTGTCCCCAGCATAATCTGTTATGGGTTATGTTTTCAAAGTATCTTTGTATTGCTTGAGTGGTCTTCCTTGACCATAACATCTTTGCTTCAGCTGTCTGTACAGGAATGTCTTTGGGATGCAATTGTTATACATATGTACAAAGTTCCCTGCCCAACGAAGCTGGTATTTAAAGTAGACACGTAATTACTGGCCAAGCCATGATTTGTTTAGAATTTCAATGTAGACACTTAAACATGCCGTTTGAGGCTGCAGATCTTGCTTAGACATATTTGGGGGGGGGGACTGTTTCAGCTGTTGAGTGTGTCGTCAGTAGGTAGTCCAGATCTCGCAGCAATACAGGAGTGAAGTTATGACTACTACTGTGTAAACAGCAATCTTTGTGGCGAACCCTATGTTACTGTCTGGCAACTACAATAACAGCAATGACACCAACCACGACAACAACAACAGCAACAACTCTATTACCACTGTTACTACTAGCACTACTGCATGCTACTACTGCCACAACTACTACTACTACGACTATTACTGCTAATACAACTATTACAACTACTACTAATACTACTACTACTACAACTGCTACTACTGACCCAGATCCTCGGAGACAGCCGCAGCCACAGCCTCTAGGTCCTCATCATCCATATCAAGCAGTTGGTCAACTGAAAACATTCAATAAACACGTGAATATTGCGAAAAGCTCAATCTAAGCTAGTCAACCATATACATGCATAAGCTGACATAGAAGAGACTGAAACACAGGATCTTCTTAGTATCTTTACATACATGGCCAGAGCATAACTGACATCAAGTAAGTAAATAGCCTGTCATTTGGGGTCCTCGAATGGCATCAGAAAATTCTATTTTGAAATGACAACTATAAGAGTTAAGAATGGACAGCAAACTTGTGTAAAGATATCTGTTTGATTTGTTAACTTGGGTTAACCAGCACAAGATCGCAATACAATAGGAACTACCATTCACTTCCACTTCTTTGCTCATGCTTTTGTTTTTCTAATGCCCATTGTTTTTATTTTCTTTGGTTACGTATCTTATTTCTTTCAGATTTCTAGTTTTAATTGATGCATTTTGTTCTCATGTATGCATGTTTATGTATATGCAGAATAGGAACGAATGGTTGCAAGACATCTCCGATGGGGCCATAAGCTACTATCTTAGAGAAAGAAAGTGTTATCACCTTTCACATTTTAAGAAAACAGTTGTCCACGTTGTACCCTACTCGTTCTCTACCTCTTCCTCGCCCACCTCTTTCTGCTATTTTTTTTTATCCTGGCCATCATCAACGTTATTCTTTTTATCGTTATCTTCAACATTCTCATTTTTAATTTCCTCATCACCTTCACCTTCATGACAATTATCTCCATCCTTCTCATTCTCACCCTTACCATTTTGCTCCTCTTTATTCTCCTTTTCGTCCTAATTATCATTCTCATTAGTCTGTTCATATTCCTCTTCACCCTCTTTCTCCTCATCTTCATCAGCAACAAGAAATTACAGAATTTCACGTAAACTCATGTACTCAAACACACACACATATTAAAACACACACACATAGACACTCTGAAGCACACACACACATACACTCACACAACAGAACACAAACGCACATACACACACACACACACACACACACACACACACACACACACACACACACACACACACACACACCACACACACACACACATACACACAGCGGTACAAAAATACAATCTAGATTTGAACAGATTTACTCACGGGATTTCTTGGACTTGCTTCCCATGCCCTGCAACAGACATCATCATTATCATAAACATTATCATCATCATCATCAACACTATCGTCGTCGTCGTCGTCATCATCATCATCATCATCATTATCACCATCATCATCATCATCTACTCCAAGCACACCAACACCATTCTACCATGATGATCACCATCATGATCATTATGATCACAATCATCATCATCATCATCATAAATATCATTACCACTATCATCTTTTCACGTCATTACTATGATTACATCAACAAAACGAATCAATCAAGACTTTGCCATACGCTAAGATTGAGATCTGTTCTTGTCAGTGGTCATATAGTCCATATCTGTTTTTGCTATTTCCTACAATACATTCTGAGTTTTTCATTTATGCGTTGATATGGTGCTTGAGTTTGAAATGTAAAATCACACGCACAACGTGTTTTGATCTGCTAACAGCATTTTAAATGTTAGAAGTATTTCACGTTCACGTACGTTCCAGGTTAAGAATAACCATGATGAGGACAAAGAACAATATCAAACAGAAATAGTAGAAGAAGAGGTGTTGATTTGTGGAAGTGAAATGAACTGGTTATGTCATATCCATCCTAAGAACTATCATAGACAGGTCAATCGAGTTGAATAAGGATTTATGTTTATGCTTTATTGATTATACCAAGGTTTTCAATTGGGTAAGACATGAAGAATTGATCAATCAACAAGAAGGAGTCAATATTTATGGAAAAGATCTACAAATAATCAGAAATATGTATTGAGAACAAACAGCAGCAAAGAGAATAAAAAGTGATATGTTTTTTTTTTAAATATCAAAAAAGGAATCAGGCAAGGTTGTATTCTGTCACTAGATTTGTATTCACTTTACAGCAAAACCACCACGGGTACTTAGAAGAATGCTCTTGATTAAAGGTTGGGGGGGGAAAATGGTAAACAACATTCAATACGTAGATGACACTGTGCTAATTGCAGGAATTGAAAGGGACCAACAACACCTTGTGAATATGATAGAAATAGAAAATAAAAATAAAGAGTTGGTGCTAAATAGCAAGAAGACAGAGGTCATGGTAATCAGTAAAAACAAACATGAAATCGCCTCATGCAAAATAACAAACGGCACAGCTTTGAGACAGGTTGATAAGTTTAAATATCTGGGAACGGTCATCTCACCAGACAGTAGATGCACATCACAAATAATCAGCAGAATCGACCAATCCAAAACAGCATTCAAGAAGATGAAAAGCATTCTTACCAACAAAGGCCTATCAATTAAGATCCAGGAAAAGATTTCTTGAATGTTATAAAAATTATAGAACTGAAAATGTCATACGGTTGTGAGACGTGGACAGTCAACACGCAAAGCCAGAAGAAGGCTGAGGCAGCTGAGATGTAGTTTCTAAGAAGAAAGGACAGCAAAGAAAACAAATGAGACAGTCTTGGTGGAGGCAGACACAAGAAAGTCGTTGATAAGGAAGATCTGGAAAAGACAAGCAACATGTATAGGCCATTTTATGAGGAAAGGGGAATCAGTGCACCTGGTGACAACAGGAGAGCGGGAGTGAAAGGGAACACCAGGTAGATCCAGGGAGAAAATATTGGACAGATCTGCAGAGTGGCTGACGACAGAGAGGGTGGAAGGTGTGCTTGTGGCGACAACGGATAGATGCATATGGAGGATCATGATCGCCAACGCCATGCGGCAGGGCACTTGATGATGATGATACGTTCCGATGAAAACACTCAAACAGTTCTAATATTTAGAATACTTTCACAAGATAGTGAGCACATGGTCTAAGACCTTTGCATATGTCACTTTTGTCTCACTCAGAG
The DNA here is from genome assembly GCA_030674185.1 of Monoplex corrugatus. Lineage (NCBI taxonomy): Eukaryota > Metazoa > Mollusca > Gastropoda > Littorinimorpha > Ranellidae > Monoplex > Monoplex corrugatus. The sequence goes on along the minus strand of CM060311.1, from coordinate 30,145,776 downwards.
GTTGTTCGCCTTCCTTTGCATCTACCTCAGTGGCATTGACATCTAATATTTGGCCTTTCTTTGTCCAGCGTTTTGTCTACATAATCAAAACGATATCTGGCGTATAAGACGTCCGTTTTTCTGTAGTTCCTGTTTGTTATCATGGGTTTTAGTGGTCAGAGGGGTTGTAGATGCATGTCTCCTGCAATATATGTTCCGCTCTTTGGTAATCAAGACAGCAATAGCAAGTTAGTAATGGTGTCAGTTTACATGGCATTCAGCCTGTTGTGGCCAGTGCAGAGACTCATCAGGACCACTTGCTGCTCTCTGGACAGAAAGTGATAGTCGTCCCTTTCCATTCTTGACTTAATGAGCTGGAATTGGTCCTTTTGCTCCCCGTAGTTGTTGTCTGGTTGTCTTCCTAGGCTCCTGTTTTTGCTCGTTCATTCACCATCTCATTACCTGGTATCATGCAATGGGCTGATACCTATGGGAGGATTGCTCATCTGGTTCTTCTGACATGTTGGAAGGCTTTGGTCAGATGGAAGATCTTGTTATTCTACTGTGCCTGGAGAATAGAGAGGGCATCTGCCAGGATGACCACTTTAATCTGAAAGTTTTACAATTTCTTATATCGTCTGTGTATGGTTCATAATTGAATAATCATTTGAGCACTAAGTCAACCACTCTCAGAATCTGTTTTGGACACAGGTTTGAAAGGAGAGGACTATCATGCTTTGCTCTCACTGTGCTTATTTACAAGTATCACCGCGCGTTTCATTATATTGTGACTCATGTCTGTGACGGGGATCATTATGACTCCAGTTTATTTTTCCATGTGATAGTGACTTTACAGTATACTCGATTTTGTCGCTGACCTGTTTTGTGTATTATGTATAACTGTTTGCTTCCATTTTGTGACTTTTGTTTTCCAGGAACCAGAAAAAAACACACACGAAAAAAGAATAAGAACGCGTATTTAATACAACCAGACACGAAAGTCGCAAAATTTCGGTCAATAATCCTTTCCTCATACTAAACGGAGCAGCAGGGAAGTTTCAGTCTTTTTCTCCTAATTTTTGTACCTGGTGTTTGTTTGTGATCTTACACTTGACAAAAGCCAGTCGGCAGAAAAAAAATTGAGCCTGCCTTGTCTGGTTGTATAAAATACGCGTTCTCATTCATTCTTTTTTCGCGTCTTTTTTCTGGTTTCTGTTTGCTAGAACGCAGGCAGTCACACTTGTTTTCGATTTCGTTTTCCAGGTCTCTATAAGTTACTATCGTCACAGTATCGAAGTTTAAACGAATGTATCTTAAAAGAGCTAAAACAATGTGTAGACAAACACTGCCTGAAGCAAATTCACGTCAGCGTGTTTGATGTCAGTGGTCTATAGGGACAGTCATCGGAAGGGCGTGGTGGTGATCTCCTTACCGAGGGGTGGAGAAGGGAGGAAGGGATCTCTCACTCAGTCTGGCTCTATGAGAAAGCACTTGGACTTCAACTGAATGAGCTTGAGGTTGGCAGCACGTTGAAGAGTTGCAATAAGCAGCTAGAGATCAACACCACTAAAGCAAAACAACAGATGAGTCAGAAGGAAGAAAACGAAACAGAAAACACATAAACAAATAAACAAACAAACAAACCGCTGACCTTCCTCTTTCTCTTCAGATGTCCCATCTCCGCCAGCTGCTCCATGACCTTTCCCACAAGGTCAGGACTGGCCAGAAATTCTGTAACATCATGAAAAACAGAATGTTCTGGTTTTGTTTTTCTTCCTTTATTTTTTTATATTTTTCTACCCCATCCTCTGCACAACTTCCATGTCACATATGACACCCAAAAGTCCCTCATTTCGGTTCTACAGCAACATGCCTGCAAACCTGCTGAAACTGAAATCATTCTGATTGATAACAGATATGAAAGACCACAGAAACTGGGACAATTTTTCACAGTGTTATGATGATGAAAATGAGGACAATAATACTAACGCTGTGAAATTCCATAATGTATCCTGGAGTCAACCAGGCCTGAAAGGGACAGACACCTGCAGAGTTAGTCAAGACATTTGATCAATAGCCTCCATGGCACATCCTCAAAATAGGTGACAGCCGACTGTGTGGTGCCCAGTCTGAAGGAAGCTGGTGGACATGCAGAGTGAGGTATTGGAAGGGTTGAATATCGGTTCATACCTGTTGTCTATCTTTGTCTGTTTCTCTGTCTCTGTCTGGACAACTATGCAGCCATGGTGATGGTTTTGTATCAGATTGGAGGCGTTGTGGCACTTGGCAATGCTGCTCTTAGAAAATACCTAATGCGTTCTATGTCAGAGCCATCAGGCAAAAAACGGCTGCCTAAAAGCCTAGCCCACAGTTCTCACTGGGTAAATATTTTAGTCTTGAGTTCAAGGAGGGGCACCTCCTGCAGAAAGCCTACAAGGCTGAAGTCAGAGACACCAGGCGTGCAGGTGCCTTCTAACAAAACATAGTACTATACAACATAACACAACTGCTTACATGATCACCTACATCACACGAGAAAGGTCCTCATTCACTGCCAGATGTTATCAGACCACATATATAACAGAAACAAACAAGCAAACAAAAAACAAACAAAGAGTAAAATAAAACAAACTAAGAAAAAATAAATCTCAAACAAACAAACAAAAAACTCACAACCTCCTCAACTTTTGGTGAGAAATGAGTTACCCTGAAATCTTCACAATTCCAAAATGCATAACAGGTTTAAAAAGAAACAAAAAACAAAAACAGAAAAACAAAAACAAAAAGAAAAAATACCTTGTTCCTTTCTTGACAAAAATGCCAGGTCTGTAACTAGACCCTATGCCTTTTGGTCTGACTGCATAAGTTTGAGTCTGACTCAGGGAAAACAGGAGGGTCAAAGCTGTGTAACAACAATACGGTCCACCACCCTCGAAAATGGAGGTTGTCTGTTTTAATGGCAATTAAATATCGGCCATTTACTTGAAAGCTCACTCGTAAATTTGGATGTACATCATCAATAAGCCAGCAAATGGGGGGAGGGGAGGGAATCAAACGTTATAAACAATATAATAAGACAGTCAAGCCATTTGATCATCTCTCCTTTTATTCCCAAAAGATTGAAGAAATTTCAGAGTTTGTAATTCTCAAGGTCACCATGACCTTGTAGAAACTTCGGTTGAAATAAACGAAACTTGCTGTACATCGATGACAACGGCAGACTGTCAACAATGAAAACAGATTATAGGTATATTAGAAGTTGTTGAGAAAGTGCTGTTCACATACTTTCCCCGAAAAGTGCTGATTTTTATGCACGTTTATAATAAAAAAAAAATCATTGTCTGACCTAGATCTTGAAGCTTATTTTTCCAAACTTAGGCATTTCCAACTTCTAAACAGTCCCTGGTCTTGATAAAAAAAATTACGTTCCTTTCATAAAGACTTGAGACTATTTTGTTCACTCGTTTTCGTACAGACAGGCAAAACGAGAGAGAGAGAGAGAGAGGAGCAGATAGACAGACAGACAGACAGACTGACAGTCAGAGACAGAGACAAAGAAACAGAGTCAGAGAGTGAGAGTGGGAGAGTGAAAGAGGGAGAGAGAGAGAGAGAGAGAGAGGAGAGAGAGAGAGAGAGACGCAGACAGAGAGACAAACTGACAGACAGAGACAAGGACAGAAAGACAGAGAGTGAGAGTGGAGAGAGAGGGAGAGAGAGAGGCAGACAGAGAGAGAGACTGAGAGACAGAGAGTGAGAGTGGGGAAGAGAGAGAGTGAGAGAGAGAAAGAGAGAGAGAGAGAGAGAGAGAGAGAGAGAGAGAGAATGCCTCTTTCCCATCAGCATGAAACAATCTGCTTTTTCGTGTGTTTCTTTTTTTTTTCAAATGTTCTTTTATCTTTCTGTTTTCCTATCTGAAAACTATTGGTGTTGTTGTGGGAAGCAAGATCCGTAGAGCTGTGGCAAAGTCAAAAGAGGTGACAAGTGAAGGAGATCAAAATATTTGCACACAACCTTCAGTAAACCTGGCCATGAACGATTGGAATTCTGACGTCCTAATGATTTCTTTTTCCATGTGCGCTAAACATACATACCTTTAAACATAATCGCTATGCTATTTTACCAAGCACAACTTTTTGTGTAATAATATATATATGTATATGTATACGAATTTCATGGATCAGAAAACATACCTTCGATTTCGTCCATGTGTTCAGCGTCCAGTTCAGCAATAGCAATAGACAAAGCTTCTTTAATGTCATCTCCATGTTCATCAATGAAGTCCTCCACATCCTGAGCGCTCACAGGATATCCTGCAAACCAGCATGAATACTTGAAGAACTGCGTTTTCAATAATACAAGTCACTCTTTGTTATGAACAACTTTTTCCCTAAACAACTTTTTGTCACTGTTTTGTGCTCACTGCTCTAATAGAGTATGTGGCCTGCCTAGGACGTGAGGGTTTTCTCAGCTCCCCAACCTTCCACTAGACATCAAGTGGTGACGTAGGTGTCAGTGTTTTGAATGAGATGATCACTCAAGAAGCCATGTGCAGCACCTACTCAGCACATGCTAAAGATCCCCTGGCACAAAGGAGTTGTCTCAGAGAACATTCTGTAATAAAATCCAGTTTTATACATGAACAGAAATACGCACATATGGTTAGAAGAAAAATGTAGATGGAACTACACTCCGAAGAGAAGAACCAAACTTGACATGGTAGGTAAATTGTGACCAACAAAAAAGTTGAGAAATGAATACAAATTAATACAAGTAAATACATACTTGCATAGAAAGGTTATGTTACGTTGTTTCTTTTGTAAATGGTATTCAGTCATCACGTTCTCCTCTTCTTCTAAACTTGATCTCGCTCTGGTCAAAACTGAAAAATTCGCCTACCCAGACAGCAATGTCAGACACAATGGAAGAGTAGGCAGTGACATCAAAAGTCATCTCAGTAAGGCCAGAAAGACCTTCAGACCGCTGAATAACGTGTGGAATCACCCACCCACCCTCTCCACTGTACAGCATTAACACGAAGTGACTGTACCAGACCTGCGTCCTTTTCATCCTTCTTTACAGCTCACAAAGGTGGAGAAAGGTGACAAAGAAGGGCTTTACAAAACTATCAACTTCCACACGAACAACCTCCAAAGAATCATATGCATCTTCTGGTTTAACATCATTTTCAGAAAACAGCTACTCGCCCAATGCAGTCCAAAGGATATGGATATCATCATCATCAACTACAAATGGACTGGGCACATCATCCAAAGAAAGCAGGAGAACATTACCCAGATGCCCTTCACTACATGTCAAAAGATAGAGAGGAAGATCCAGGAACACCTGACGATTAACAAAGAACAATACAAAAACAAAAATGAGGGGAAAAACAGCCGGAAGACTGATCGAAACATCAGGAAAGTCTTGCCACTGTATTTTCCCCCTACGTTTTGTGTGTTTGATCTTTGTTGTCTTGTGTGTACATTCGAGGAAGGTGAATTGACTGACAATTTGCGCCTGTCTTGTTTTGCGTGTTGAATACCTGTTCTCATTTTATTTTCATGTCTGATAGTTCCAAGCATAATGCAACATGCAAACATTCTCCATCAATCATCGCTTTATAATAATGTAAGACAGGGTTCTGACTGTGCAGTCTCTCTAACTGATTAAGTTTGATCGTGGCTCAAGAAATCTTGTACCAGAGATTTCCATGCCATTCAATCATAAATAGGTACTCAAAATTTTTCACAACCTCCCCTTTTCTGACTGGGAGCAGGCATACTAGTCTGTATTGTATGGAATTAGTTTTCATTTAGGATACAAGACTGATCCTGGAAGCACATGATCTTGACAGACGATGCATGGCAAGGGGTTTTGCAGTCTTGGGTTCCAGTTCTGACTGTCCCTTTTCTTTTGAATACCAGCTGTTCCGCCCTGTTGAAATGTGGTCGTGCCCTATGTGCACTTCTGTCCACAGCATAATCTGTTGTGGGTGATGTCTTCAAAGTATCTTTGTATTGCTTGAGTGGTCTTCCTTGACCATAACATCATTGCTTCAGCTGTCTGTACAGGAATGTCTTTGGGATGCAATTGTTATACATATGTACAAAGTTCCCTGCCCAACAAAGCTGGTATTTAAAGTAGACACGTAATTACTGGCAAGCCATGATTTGTTTAGAGTTTCAATGTAGACACTTAAACATGCCGTTTGAGGCTGTAGATCTTGCTTAGACATCTTTGGGGGGGGGGGGACTGTTTCAGCTGTTGAGTTGTCGTCAGTAGGTAGTCCAGATCTCGCAGCAATACAGGAGTGAAGTTATGACTACTACTGTGTAAACAGCAATCTTTGTGGCGAACCCCATGTTACTGTCTGGCAACTATAATAACAACAATGACACCAACCACGACAACAACAACAGCAACAACTCTATTACCACTGTTCCTACTAGCACTACTGCGTGCTACTACTGCCACAACTACTACTACTACGACTATTACTGCTAATACAGCTATTACAACTACTACTAATACTACTACTACTACAACTGCTACTACTGACCCAGATCCTCGGAGACAGCCGCAGCCACAGCCTCTAGGTCATCATCATCCATATCAAGCAGTTGGTCAACTGAAAACATTCAATAAACACGTGAATATTGCGAAAAGCTCAATCTAAGCTGGTCAACCATATACATGCAGAAGCTGACATAGAAGAGACTGAAACACAGGATCTTCTTTGTATCTTTACATACATGGCCAGAGCATAACTGACATCAAGTAAGTAAGTAGCTATGTCATTTGGGGTCCTCGAATGGCGTAAAAAAATTCTATTTTAAAATCACAACTATAAGGGGTTAAGTATGGACAGCAAACTTGTGTAAAGTTATCTGTTTGATTTGTTAACTTGGTTTAACCAGCACAAGATCGCAATACAATAGGAATTATTATTCACTACCACTTCTTTGCTCATGCTTTTGTTTTTCTAATGCCCATTGTTTTTATTTCCTTTGGTTACGTATCTTATTTCTTTCATATTTCTAGTTTTAATTGATGCATTTTGTTCTCATGTTTGCATGTTCATATACTTGCAGAATAGGAACGAATGGTTCCAGGACAGCTCCAATGGGGCCATAACCTACTATCTCAGAGAAAGAAAGTATTTATCACCTTTCACATTTTAAGAAAACAGTTGTCCACGTTGTACCCTACTCTTTCTCTACCTCTTCCTCACCCACCTCTTTTTGCTATTTTTTTATCCTCGCCATCATCAACGTTATCCTTTTTATTGTTATCTTCAACATTCTCATTTTTAATTTCCTCATCACCTTCACCTTCATGACAATTATCTCCATTCTTCTCATTCTCACCCTTACCATTTTACTCCTCTTTATTCTCCTCCTCGTCCTAATAATCATTCTCATTATTCTGTTCATATTCCTCTTCATCTTCTTTCTCCTCATCTTCATCAGCAACAAGAAACTACAGAGTTTCACGTAAACTCATGTACTCAAACACACACACGCACACACACACACACACACACACACACACACACACACACACACACACACACACACACACACACACACACACACACACACATACACACCGTCTAATATCACTTAATAGTGAAAAGACGTTAAATCAAGCAACGAACGAACGAACACACACACACACACACAACACACACACACACACACACACACACACACACCACACACAATACTAAAACACACACACATACACACTCTGAAGCACACACACACATACACTCAGACAACAGAATACAAGCACACACACACACACGCACGCACACACACACACACACACACACACACACACACACACACACACACACACACACACACACACAAACACACAGCGGTACAAAAATACAATGTAGATTTGAACAGATTTACTCACGGGATTTCTTGGACTTGCTTCCCATGCCCTGCAACAGACATCATCATTATCATCAACATTATCATCATCATCATCAACATTATCGTCGTCGTCGTCATCATTATCATCATCATCATCACATCATCATCATCATCTACTCCAAGGCACACCAACACCATTTTACCATGATGATGATCATCATCATGATCATTATGATCACAATCATCATGATCATCATCATCATCATAAATATCATCACCACTATCATCTTTTCACGCCATTACTATGATTACATTAACAAAACGAATTAATCAAGACTTTGCCATACGCTAAGATTGAGATCTGTTCTTGTCAGTGGTCATATAGTCCATATCTGTTTTTGCTATTTCCTACAATACATTCTGAGTTTTTCATTTATGCGTTGATATGGTACTTGAGTTTGAAATGTAAAATCACATGCACAACGTGTTTTGATCTGCTAACAGCATTTTAAATATTAGAAGTATTTCACGTTTACGTACGTTCCAGGTTAAGAATAACCATGATGAGGACAAAGAACAATATCAAACAGAAATAGTAGAAGAAGAGGTGTTGATTTGTGGAAGTGAAATGAACTGGTTATGTCATATCCATCCTAAGAACTATCATAGACAGGTCAATCGAGTTGAATAAGGATTTATGTTTATGCTTTATTGATTATACCAAGGCTTTCGATTGGGCAAGACATGAAGAATTGATCAACCAACAAGAAAGACTCAATACTTATGGAAAAGATCTACAAATAATCAGAAATATGTATTGAGAACAAACAACAGCAAAGAGAACAAACAGCGATATAAGTTTTTTTCAAAATATCAAAAGAGGAATCAGGCAAGGTTGTGTTCTGTCACCAGATTTTGTATTCACTTTACAGCAAAACCACCACGGGGTACTTAGAAGAATGCCCTCGATTAAAGGTTGAGGAGAAAATGGTAAACAACATTCAATACGTAGATGACACTGTGCTAATTGCAGGAATTGAAAGGGACCAACAACACCTTGTGAATATGATAGAAATAGAAAATAAAAATAAAGATTTGGTGCTAAATAGCAAGAAGACAGAGGTCATGGTAATCAGTAAAAAAGAAACATGAAATCGCCTCATGCAAAACAACAAATAGCGCAGCTTTGAGACAGGTTGATAAGTTTAAATATCTGGGAACGGTCATCTCACCAGACGGCAGATGCACATCACAAATAGTCAGCAGAATCGACCAATCCAAAACAGCATTCAAGAAGATGAAAAACATTCTTACCAACAAAGGCCTATCAATTAAGATCAGGAAAAGAGTTCTTGAATGCTATAGACATTATAGAACTGAAAATGTCATACTGTTGTGAGACGTGGACAATCAACACGAAAAGCCAGAAGAAGGCTGAGGCAGCTGAGATGTAGTTTCTAAGAAGAAAGGACAGCAAAGAAAACAAATGAGAGTCTTGATGGAGGTAGACACAAGAAGGTCATTGATAAGGAAGATCTGGAAAAGACAAGCAACATGGATAGGCCATTTTATGAGGAAAGGGGAATCAGTGCACCTGGTCACAACTGGAGAGCTGGAGTGAAAGGGAACACCAGGTAGATCCAGGGAGAAAATATTGGACAGATCTGCAGAGTGGCTGACGACAGAGAAGGTGGAAGGTGCGCTTGTGGCGACAACGGATAGATGCATATGGAGGATCGTGATCGCCAACGCCATGAGGCAGGGCACATGATGATGATACGTACCGATGAAAACGGTTCTAACGTTTAGAATGCTTTCATAATTATGATAGTGAGCACATGGGCTAAGACGTTTGCAAATGTCACTTTTGTCTCACTCAAAGGTTGTTCGTTGGAACACTATAGACGATTTCCTGAGGATTTTTGCTCTTCTCGCCTTCCTTTGCATCTATCTCAGTGGCATTGACATCTAGAATTTGCCTTTCTTTATCCAGCGTTTTGTTGTCTACATAATCAAACGATATCTGGCGATGAAGATGTCCGTTTTCTTCTTTTTTCTTGTTCTTGTCCGTTATCATGGATTTTGGTGGTCAGAGTGGTTGTAAATGGCATGTCTCCTGCAATGTATGTTCTGCTCTTTGGTACTCAAGACAGCAATGGCAAGTTAGTAATGGTGTCAGTTTACATGGCATTCAGCCTGTTGTGGCCAGTGCAGAAACTCATCAGGACCACTTGCTCCTGTCTGGACAGAAAGTGGTAGACGTCCCTTTCCATTCTCGAGTTAGTGAGCTTGAATTGGTCCTTTTCTCCCCGAGTTGTTGTCTGGTCGTCTTCCTAGGCTCCTGTTTTTGCTGTTCATTTACCATCTCATTACCTGGTATCATGCAATGGGCTGATACCTATGGGAGGATTGCTCGTCTGGTTCTTCCTACATGTGGAATGCTTTGGTCAGATGGAAGAGCTTGTTATTCTACAGTGCCAGGAGAACAGAGAGGGCATCTGCCAGGATGACCACTTTAATCTGAAAGTTATCTGATATCGTTTGTGTATGGTTCATAATTGCATAATCATTTGAGCACTAAGTCAACCACTCTCAGAATCTGTTTTGGACACAGGTTTGGAACAGAGATGACCACCATGCTATGCTCTCACTGTGCATATTTACAAGTATCACCGCGTGTTTCGTTATATTGTGACTCATGTCTGTGACCGGGATCATTATGACTCCAGTTTATTTTTCCAGTGATAGTGACTTTACAGTATACTCGACTTTGTCACTGACCTGTTTGGTGTATTATGTATAACTGTTTGCTTTCATTTTGTGACTTTTGTTTTCCGGGAACCAGAAAAAAAACACGAAAAAAGAATGAATAAGAATGCGTATTTAATACAAACAGACACAAAAGTTTTTTCTGGTTCCTTTTTGCTAGAACCCGGGCAGTCACACTTGTTTTGGATTTCGTTTTCCAGTTCTCTACAAGATACTATCGTCATAGCATCAAAGTTTAAACGAATGTATCTAAAAAGAGCTAAAAAGAGTGTGAAGACGAACACTGCCTGAAGCAAATTCACGTCAGCGTTTTTGATGACAGTGGTCTCTAAGGACAGTCATCGGAAGGGCGTGGTGGTGATCTCCTTACCGAGGGGTGGAGAAGGGAGAAAAGGATCTCTCACTCAGTCTGGCTCTATGAGAAAGCACTGGGACTTCAACTGAATGAGCTTGAGGTTGGCAGCACGTTGAAGAGTTGCAATAAGCAGCTTGAGATCAACACCATTAAAGCAAAACAGCAGATGAGTCAGAAGGAAGAAAGCGAAACAGAAAACACAGAAACAAATAAACAAACAAACCCCTGACCTTCTTCTTTCTCTCCACATGTCCCATCTCCTGCAGCTGGTCCAGAACGTTTCCCAGAAGGTCAGGGCTGGCCAGAAATTCTGTAACATGAAAAACAAAATGTTCTGGTTTTTTCGTTTTCCTTCCTTTATGTTTTATATTTTTCTACCCCATCCTCTGCACAACTTCCATGTCACATATGACACCCAAATGTCCCTCATTTCGGTTCTACAGCAACATGCCTGCAAACCTGCTGAAACTGAAATCATTCTGATTGATAACAGATATGAAAGACCACAGAAACTGGGACAATTTTTCACAGTGTTATGGTGATGAGAATGAGGACGATAATAGTGATGCTGTGAAATTCCATTTCAGGCTGAGTCTTCATTATGTATCCTGGAGTCAACCAGGCCTGAAAGGGACAGACACCTGCAGAGTTAGTCAAGACATTTGATCAATAGCCTCCATGGCACATCCTCAAAATAGGTGACAGCCGACTGTGTGGTCCCCGGTCTGAAGGAACCTGGTGGACATGCAGAGTGAGGTATTGGAAGGGTTGAATATTGGGTCACACCTGTTGTCTATCTTTGTCTGTTTCTCTGTTTATGTCTGAACAACTATGCAGCCATGGTGATGGTTTTGTATCAGGATGGAGGCGTTTTGGCAACTGGCAATGCTGCTCTTAGAAACAACCTAATGCGTCCTATGTCAGAGCCATCAGGCGCAAAAAGGCTGCCGAAAGGCCTAGCCCTCAGGTTTCATTGATTAAAAATTTATCTAAGTCATAAGTTAAGGGAGGTGCACTCCGTCCAGAAAGCCTACAAGGCTGAAGTCAGAGATAGCAGGCCTGCAGGTGCCTTCTAACAAAACATAGTACTGTACAATATAACACAACTGCTTACATGATCACGTACATAAGACGAGAAAGGTGCTCATTCACTGCCAGATGTAGGCAGACCACATATATGGCAAAAACAAACAAACAAACAAAAACAAACAAAAAGTAAAACAAAACAAGCAAAGAAAAAAAACCCCACAAAAATCCCAAAACAAACAAACAAAAAACCCTACAACCGCCTCAACTTTTGGTGAGAAATGAGTTACCCTGAAATCTCCACAATTCCAAAATGCATAACAGGTTTAAAAAGAAGCAAACAAAAACAAACAAACAAAAAAGAAAAGAAAAAATAGCTTGTTCCTTTCTTGACAAAAGTACCAGGTCTGTAACTACAGCCTATGCCTTTTGGTCTGACTGAATAAGTTTTAGTCTGACTCAGGGAAAACAGGAGGGTCAAAGCTGTGTAACAACAATACAGTCCAGCACCCTCGAAAATGGAAATTGTCTGTTTTAATGGCAATAAAATATTGGCCATTTACGTGAAAGCTCACTCGTATATTTGGATATACGTGGCTAACAATCCAGCAAATGGGGGGGGGGGGGGAGGGGGGGATCAAACGGTTTGAATAATATAATAAAACAGTCAAGCCATTTGATCATCTCTCCTTTTATTCCCAAAAGATTGAAGAAATTCCAGAGTTTGTACTTCTCAAGGTCACCGTGACCTTGCAGAAGCTTCGGTTGAAATAAACGAAATTTTCTGCACATCGATAACAACAGCAGACTGTCAACAATGAAAACAGATTATAGGTATATTAGAAGTTGTTGAGAAAGTGCTGTTCACATACTTTCCCCGAAAAGTGCTGATTTTTATGCAAAAATCGTCTGACCTTGATCTTGAAGCTTATAGATCCAAACTTAGGTATTCACAACTTCTTAACAGTCCCTAGTCTTAACAGAAATGTTGTTAAGTTCTTTTCATAATGACTTGAGACTATTTTGTTCACTTATTTTCGTACAGACAGGCAGACAGACAGAGAAAGAGAGAGAGAGAGAAAGAGAGAGGCAGATAGACAGACAGACAGACTGACAGACTGATAGACTGACAGTCAGAGACAGAGACAGAGAGACAGAGAGTGAGAGTGAAAGAGAGAGAGGTGGAAAGACAGAGAGAAAGAGAGAGAAAGAGAGAGAGACGCAGACAGACAGACAAACTGACAGAGACAGAGACAGAGAGACAGAAAGTGAGAGTGGGATATATATATATATATGTATATATATATATAAAGAGAGAAAGAGAAAGGCGCAGACAGAAACAGAGAATGAGAGTGGGAGAGAGAGAGACAGAGGAGAGAGAGGGAGGAGAGAGAGAGAAAGAATGCCTCTCTCCCATCAGCATGGAACAATTGCTTTTTCGTGTGTTTCTTTTCTTTTTTCAAATGTTCTTTTATCTTTCTGGTTTTATCTTAAAACTATTAGTGTTGTTGTGGGAAGCAAGAGCCTTAGGGCTGTGGCAAAGTCAAAAGATGTGACAAGTGAAGGAGATTAAAAAATATGCGTGCAGCCTTCATTAAACCTGGTTATAAACGATTGGAATTCTGACGTCCTAATAATTTCATTTTCCATGTGTGCTAAACATGCATATCTTTAAACATAATCGCTATGTTATTTTACCAAATACAACTTTTTTGTGTAATAATACATATAGGGTTGAGCTATGTACACGAATTTCATGGATCAGATAACATACCTTCGATTTCCTCCATGTGTTCAGGGTCCAGTTCAGCAATAGCAATAGACAAAGCTTCTCTTATGTCATCTTCATTTTCTTTCACGAAGTCCTCCACATCCTGAGCACTCACAGGATATCCTGCAAACCAGCATGAAGACTTGAAGTAATGTGTTTTCAATAACACCAGTCACTCTTTGTTATGACATTTTCCACTAACAATTTTTTTGTCACTGTTTTGTGTTCACATCTGCCATCTGATGAAATGATCATTCCCAGGTATTTAAACTTATCAACCTGTCTCAAGGTCGTGCCGCTTGCTGTTATTTTGCATAAGGAGATTTCATGTTTTTTTACTGATCACCATGACTTCAGTCTTCCTGCTGTTTAGTTCCAACTCCTTACCTTTGCTTTCTATTTCTAGTATATTCACAAGGTTTTGTAGGTCCCTTTCATTTTCTGCAAATAGCACGGTGTCATCTGCGTATCGAATGTTGTTTATCATTTTTCCTCCAACCTTTAATCCAGGGTCTTTCTCTAGGTTTCTCATGATGTTTTCGCTGTAAAGTGAAAACAGATCTGGTGACAAAACACAACCCTGTCTGACTCCTCTTTTGATGTTTTGGAAAGAGATTATATCGTTTTCTATTCTCATTGCAGCTGTTTGTTCCCAATTCATATTTCTGATTATTCGTAGATCTTTTCCACCAACACTGAGTCTCTCCAGTTGGTTGATCAATTCTTCATGTCTTACCCAATCGAAAGCCTTGGTATAATCAACAAAGCATAAATACAAATCTTTATTCATCTCGATTGACCTCTCTATGATAGTTCGTAGGATGTATATGGCATTAATACTTCCTTTCCCTTCTACAAATCCAGTGTTCTGCTATTTCTTTTTAATTCTATTCCTTGTCCTCATCAGGATTATTCTTAACAGGATTTTTGTTACATGACTCATGACCGTGCGGTGGAATTCGCAATCTCTAGCCCCTTTCTTCTTTGGAAGTGCAATGAAAATTGATTTTGACATATCTTTCGGGATTTCTACAGTGTCGTAAATTTTATTAGCAGGACTGTTCTTTTTTCTATACCAAATTCCTCTAGGGCTTCAAACATCTCTGTAGTAATGTTGTCTGGTCCTGGGGCTTTTCCTGGTTTAATCTTTTCAGTGCTGATGTAACTTCATCTTTCATTATGGGTGGTCCTTCAAAGTTCATTTTTTATATGTGTTCTTCGTTTCTGTCATCCTCAAAAAGGTCTTTAATGTACTCTCCCCAGCTGTCTAATATTTTGTCTTTTTCGATGATAAGCGTGCCATCTTTCAATATGAAACTACCAGTTGATGTGCATGTATTTTTCCTTCTTTACAGCTCACAAAGGTGGAGAAAGGTGACAGAGAAGGGCCTTACAAAACTATCAACTTCTACACGAACAGCCTCCAAAGAATCATATGCACCTTCTGGTTTAACATCATTTCAGAAAACAACTACTCGCCCAATGCAGTCCAAACGATAGGGATATCATCATCATCAAATACAGATGGATTGGGCACATTATCCAAAGAAAACAGGATAACATCACCCAGACTGCTCTTCACTACATGTCAAAAGGTAGAGAGGAAGATCCAGGAACACCTGACGATTAACAAAGAACAAATTAATAAAAAAAAAAAGGAGGGGAAAAACAGCAGTTAGACTGATCGAAACATCAGGAAAGTCTTGCCACTGTATTTTCCCCCTACATTTTGTGTGTTTGATCTTTGTTGTCTTGTGTGTACATTCGAGGAAGGTGAATTGACTGACAATATGCGCCTGTCTTCTTTTGCGTGTTGAATACGCGTTCTCATTTTATTTTCATGTCTGATAGTTCCAAGATAATACAACACTCAATCATCATTCTATAGTTTAAAGCATAATACAACACGCAATCATCATTCTTCATCAATCATCGCTTTATAGTGATATTAGGACAGGGCTCTGACTGTACAGTCTCTCTAACTGATTAAGTTTGATCGCGGCTCACGAAATCTTGTACCAGCGATTTCCATGCCATTCCATCATCAATAGGTACAAAAAATTTCACACAACCTCCCCTTTCCCAAAAAGGAGATTGAGGACTGAGGAGCAGGCATATTAGTCTACATTATCTGGAATAAGTTTTCATGTAGGATACAAGACTGATCCTGGAAGCACATGGTCTTTGACAGACGATGCATAACAAGGGGTTCTGCAGTCTTGGGTTCCAGTTCTGACTGTCCCTTTTATTTTGAATACCAGCTGTTCTGCCCTGTTGAAATGTGGTGTGCCCTATGTGCACTTCTGTCCCCAGCATAATCTGTTGTGGGTGATGTCTTCTAGTCTCTTTGTATTGCTTGAGTGGTCTTCCTTGACCATAACATCTTTTCTTCGGCTTTCTGTACAGGAATATCTTTGGGATGCAGTTGTTATACATATGTACAAAGTTCCCTGCCCAACGAAGCTGGTATTTAAAGTAGACACGTAATTACTGGCAAGCCACGTTTTTAAGAATTTCAATGTAGACACTTAAACATGCCTCGTAAGGCTGCAGATCTTACTCAGACATCTGTGGGGGAACTGTTTCAGCTGTTGAATTTGTCGTCAGTAGGAAGTCCAGATCTCGCAGCAATACAGGAGTGAGGTCATGACTACTGCTGTGTAAACAGCAATCTTTGTGGCGAACCCGATGTTACTGTCTGGCAGTTAGAATAACAACAATGACACCGACCACGGCAACAACAGCAGCAACAACTCTATTACCACTGTTACTACTAGTACTACTGCATGCTACTACTGCCACAACTACTACTACTACGACTATTACTGCTATTACAACTATTACAACTACTACTGTTACTACTATTACTACTACTGCTACTACTGACCCAGATCCTCGGAGACAGCCTCAGCCACAGCCTCTAGGTCATCATCATCCATATCAAGCAGTTGGTCAACTGAAAACATTCAGTAAACACGTGAATATTGCGAAAAGCTCAATCTAAGCTGGTCAACCATATACATGCAGAAGCTGACATAGAAAGACTGAAACACAGGATGTTCTTAGTATCTTTACATACATGGCCAGAGCATAACTGACATCAAGTAAGTAAGTAACCATGTCGTTTGAATCCTCGAATGGCGTCTGTAAATTCTATTTTAAAATGACAAATGTAAAGGGTTAAGAATGAACAGCAAACTTGGGTAAAGATATCAGTTTGATTTGTTAACTTGAGTTAACCAGCACAAGATCGCAATACAAGTAGGAATCACCATTCACTTCCGCTTCCTTGCTCATGCTTTTGTTTTTGTAATGCCCATTGTTTTTATTTCCTTTGGCTACGTATTTTAATTCTTTCAGATTTCTAGTTTTAATTGATGTATTTTGTTCTCATTTTTGCATGTTTATATACATGCAGAATAGGAAAGAATGTTTGCAGGACAGCTCAGATGGGTCCATAAGCTACTATCTTAGAGAAAGAAAGTATTATCACCTTTCACATTTTAAGAAAACAATTGTTCAAGTTTCTCCCTACTCTTTCTCTACCTCTTCCTCGTCCACCTCTTTTTTCTATTTTTTTTATCCTGGCCATCGTCAACGTTATCCTTTTTATCGTTATCTTCAACATTTTCATCTTTAATTTCCTCATCACCTTCACCTTCATGACAATTATCTCCATCCTTCTCATTCTCACCCTTACCATTTTACTCCTCCTTATTCTCCTCCTCGTCCTCATCATCATTCTCATTATTCTGTTCATATTCCTCTTCACCCTCCTTCTCCTCATCTTCATCAGCAACAAGAAATCACAGAGTTTCACGTAAACTCACGTACTCAAACACACACACATACTAGATCACATACAATACACACATTGAAACACACACACATATACACGCACATTACACAACACAAACACACACACACACACACACACACACACACACACACACACACACACACACACATACACACACACACACACACAAGGTAAAAACATACAATCTGGATTTGAACAGATTTACTCACAGGGATTCTTGTCCTTGCTTCCCTTGCCCTGCAATAAACATCATCATCGTCATGAATATCACCATCATCATCATCATCATCATCATCTACCCCAAGGACACCAACACCATTCTATCACTGCAACCATGATGATGATCATCATCATCAACATCAATCACCACTATCATCTTTTCATGCCATCACTATGATTACATTAACAAAACGAATCAATCAAGACTTTGCCATATCTAAGATTAAGATCTTTTCTTGTCAGTGGTCATATAGTCCGTATGTGGTTTTGCTATTTCCTACAATACATTCTGAGTTTTTCATTTATGCGTTGATATAGTACTTGAGTGTGAAATGTAAAATCAGAGGCACAACGTGTTTTGATCTGCTAGATGCAATTTAAATGTTAGAAGTATTTCACGTTTACACACGTTCCAGATTAAGAATAATCATGATAAGGACAAGAAACAATATCAAAAGAGAAATAGCACAAGAACAGTGTGGATCTGTGGAAGTGAAAGGACCTAGTAATGTCATATACATGCCAAGAACTATCATGGACAGGTCAATCGAGTTGAATAAGGATTTATGTTTATGCTTTATTGATTATACCAAGGCTTTCGATTGGGTAAGACATGAAGAATTGATCAACCAGCTAGAAAGACTCGATATTGACAGAAAAGATCTACGAGTAATCAGAAATATGCATCGAGAACAAACAGCAGCAATGAGAATAAAAACAATGTAAGCTCTTTCCAAAATATCAAAAGAGGAGTCATGCAAGGTTGTGTTCTGTCACCAGATTTGTTTTCACTTTACAGCAAAACCATCACGAGGTACTTAGAAGAATGCCCTGGATTAAAGGTTGGGGAAAAATGGTAAACAACATTCGCTACGCAGATGACACAGTGCTAATTGCAGAAATTGAAAGGGAACTACAAACCTTGTGAATGTAATAGAAATAGACAGAAAAAATAAATGGTTGGAGCTAAATAGCAAGAAGACAGAAGTCATGGTAATCAGCAAAAAATAACAAAAAACAACAAAAAACAACAACATGAAATCTCCTCATGCAAAATAACATAAAGCACAGCTTTCAGACAGGTTGATAAGTTTAAATATCTGGAAACGGTCATCTCACCAGACGGCAGATGCACATCACAAATAGCCAGCAGAATTGGCCAAGCCAAAACAGCATATAAGAAGATGAAAAGCATTCTTACTAACAAAAGCCTATCAATTAAGATCAGGAAAAGAGTTCTTGAATGTTATATAGAACTGAAATGTTATACGGTTGTGAGGCGTGAACAGTCAACACGCAAAGCCAGAACAAGGCTGAGGCAGCTGAGATGTGGTTTCTAAGAAAAAAGTTGAGAGTTCCATGGACTGCAAAGAAAACAAACGAGACAGTCTTGATGGAGGCAGACACAAGGTCATTGATAAAGATGATTAGGAAAAGACAAACAACATGTATAGGCCATTTTATGAGGAAAGGAAAATTAGAGCAACTGGTCACAACAGGAAAGCTGGAGAGAAAGGGAACACCAGGTAGACTCAGGGAGAAAATATTGGACGGTCTTGCAGAGAGAGTGGCTGAGGACAGAGAGGGTGGAAGGTGTGCTTGCGGCGAGAAGGGATAGATGCATGTGGAGGATCATGATTGCCAACGCCATGCGGCAAGGCACATGATGATGATGATACGATCCGATGAAGACACTCAAACAGTTCCAACATTTAGAATACTTTCATAAGATAGTGAGCACGTGGGCCAAGACCTTTGCATATGTCACTTTTGTCTCACTCAGAGGTTGTTCGTTGATTTTTGCACTTCTCGCCTTCCTTTGTATCTACTTCAGTGACATTGACATCTAAAATCAGCCTTTCCTTGTGCAGCGTCTTGTTGTCTACATAATCAAACGATATCTGGCGGTGAAGATGTCCGGTATTTTGTTTTCTAGTTCCTGTCAGTTGTCATGGATTTTGGTGGTCAGAGGGGTTGTAGATGGCATGTCTCCTGCAATCTATGTTCCGCTCTTTGGTACTCAAGACAGCAATGGCAAGTTAGTAATGACGTCAGTTTACATGGCATTCAGCCTGTTGTGGCCAGTGCAGAGACTCATCAGGACCACTTGCTACTCTCTGGACAGAAAGTGGTAGTCGTCCCTTTCCATTCTTGACTTAGTGAGCTTGAATTGGTCCTTTTCTCCTTGTAGTTGTTGTCTGGTTGTCTTCCTAGGCTCCTGTTTTTGCTCGTTCATTTACCATCTCATAACCTGGTATCATGCAATGGGCTCATCTGATTCTTCTGACATGTTGGAAGTCTTTGGTCAGAAGGGAGAGCTTGTTATTCTACAGTGCCTGGAGAACATAGAGGGCATCTGCTAGGATAACCACTTTAATCTGAAGTTGTTGTTGCTGTTTTTTTTTACAGTTTCTGACATCGTTTGTCTATGGTTCATAATTGCATAATCATTTGAGCACTAGGACAACAACTCTCAGAATCTGTTTTGGACACAAGTTTGGACAGAGAGGACTACCATGCTATGCTCTCACTGTGCTGATTTACAAGTATCACCGCGCTTTTCGTTACATTGTGATTCATGTCTGTGACTGGGATCCTTATGACTCCAGTTTAATTTTCCATGCGATAGTGACTTTACAGTATACTCGATTTTGTCGCTGAGCTGTTTGGTGTATCATGTATAACTGTTTGCTTCCATTTTGTGATTTTTGTTTTCCAGGAACCAGAAAAAAACACGAAAAAAGAATACGAACGCGTATTTACTACAACCAAACACGAAAGGCGCAAAATTTCGGTAAACAATCCTTTCCTCACACTGGACTGAGCATCAGAGAAGTTTCAATTTTTTTCTCCTAATTTTGTACCTGGTGTTTGTTTGTGTTCTTACACTTGACAAAGGCCAGTTGGCAGAAAAAAATTGCGCCTGTCTTGTCTGGTTGTATTAAATACGCGTTCTCATTCATTCTTTTTTCGTAGGTTTTTTTTCTGCTTCTTGTTTGCTTGAACGCGGGCAGTCACATTTGTCTTGGATTTCGTTTTCCAGATCTCTATAAGTTACTATCGTCATAGCATCAAAGATTAAACGAATGTATTTAAAAAGAGCTGAAAGAGTGTGAAGATAAACACTGTCTGAAGCAAATTCATGTCATCGTGTTTGATGTCAGTGGTCTGTAGGAACAGTCATCGGAAGGGCCGTGATAGTGATCTCCTTACCGAGGGCTGGAGAAGGGAGGAAAGGATCTCTCACTAAGTCTGGCTCTATGAGAAAGCACTGGGACTTCAACTGAATGAGCTTGAGGTTGGCACACGTTGAAGAGTTGCAGTAAGCAGCTTGAGATCAACACCACTAAAGCAAAACAACAGATGAGTCAGAAAGAAGAAAATGAAACAAAAAACACAGAAACAAATAAACAAACAAACCCCTGACCTTCTTTCTCTCCACATGTCCCTTCTCCTCCAGCTGGTCCAGAACGTTTCCCAGAAGGTCAGGACTTGCCAGAAATTCTGTACATCATGAAAAACAGAATGTTCTGTTTTTTCGTTTTTCTTCCTTTATATTTTATATTTTTCTACCCCATCCTCTGCACAACTTCCATGTCACATATGACACTCAAATGTCCCTCATTTCGGTTCTAAAGCAACATGCCTGCAAATCTGCTGAAACTGAAATTATTGTGATTGATAACAGACATGAAAGACCACAGAAACTGGGACAATTTTTCACAGAGTTATGATAATGAGGATGAGGACGATAGTAATAATACTGTGAAATTCCATTTCAAACTGAGTCTTCATAATGTATCCTGGAGTCAGCCAGGCCTGAAGGGGACAGACACCTGTAGAGTTAGTCAAGACATTTGATCAATAGCCTCCATGGCACATCCTCAAAATAAAGGACAGCCGACTGTGTGGTCCTCGGTCTTTAGGAAGCTGGTGGACATACAGAGTGAGGTACTGGAAGGGCTGATCATTGGGTCGCACCTGTTGTCTATCTTTGTCTGTTTCTCTGTCTATGTCGGACAACTATGCAGCCTTGGTGATGGTTTTGTATCAGGATGGAGGCGTTGTGGAAATTGGCAATGCTGCTCTTAGAAACTACCTAATGCGTTCCATGTCAGAACCATCAGGCGCAAAACGGCTAACTAAAGGCCTAGCCCACAGTTCTCACTGGGTGAAAATTTTAGTCTTGAGTTCAAGGAGGGGTACCTCCTGCAGAAAGCCTACAAGGCTGAAGTCAGAGACATCAGGCCTGCAGGTGCCTTCTAGCAAAACATAGTACTATACAACATAACACAACTGCGTACATGATCACCTACATCATACGAGAAAGGTCCTCATTCACTGCCAGATGTTATCAGACCCCATATATAACAGAAACAAACAAACAAGCAAACAAAAAACAAACAAAGAGTAAAACAAAACAATCAAACAAAAAATAAAATCCCAAAACAAACAAACAAAAAACCCTACAACCTCCTCAACTTTTGGTGGAAATGAGTTACCCTGAAATCTCCACAATTCCAAAATGCATAACAGGTTTAAAAAGAAAAAAACAAAAAACAAAAAATAAACAGAAAAAGAAAAAGAAAAAATATCTTGTTCCTTCCTTGACAAAAATGCCAGTTCTGTAACTAGACCATATGCCTTTTGGTCTGACTGCATAAGTTTGAGTCTGACTCAGGGAAAACAGGAGGGTCAAAGCTGTGTAACAACAATACGATCCAGCACCTCGAAAATGGAGGTTGTCTGTTTTAATGGTAATTAAATATTGGCCATTTACGTGAAAGCTCACTCGTATATTTGGATGTACATCACTAGTAAGCAGCAAATGGGGGGGAGGGAATCAAACGTTATAAACAATATAATAAGACAGTCAAGCCATTTGATCATCTCTCCTTTTATTCCCAAAAGATTGAAGAAATTTCAGTTTGTACTTCTCAAGGACACCGTGACCTTGTAGAAGCTTCGGTTGAAATAAGCGAAACTTGCTGTACATCGATGACGATGGTAGACTGTCAACAATGAAAACAGATTATAGGTATATTAGAAGTTGTTGAGAAAGTGCTGTTCACATACTTTCCCCGAAAAGTGCTGATTTTTATGCGCGTTTACAATAAAAAAAATCGTCTGACCTTGATCTTGAAGCTTATTTTTCCAAACTTAGGCATTCGCAACTTCTTAACGGTCCCTAGTCTTGATAAAAAATTTGTTACGTTCCTTTCATAAAGACTTTAGACTATTTTGTTCACTCATTTTTGTACAGACAGGCAGAACGAGAGAGAGAGAGTGAGAGAGAGAGCGAGAGAGAGGGGGGGAGCAGATAGACGGACAGACAGACTGACAGACTGATAGACTGACAGAGACAGAGACAAAGAAACAGAGAGACAGACAGTTAGAGTGGGAGACGAAGGGGAGAGAGAGAGGGGGGAGAGAGAGAGAGAGTAAGAGAGAGAGATGCAGACAGACAAACAAACTGACAGACAGAGACAAAGACAGAGAGACAGAGAGTGAGAGTGGGAGAGAGAGAGGCAGAGACAGTGAGTGAGAGTGGAGGAGAGAGAGAGAGAAAAAGAGAGAGAGAGAGAGAATGCCTCTCTCCATTCCGCATGAAACAATCTGCTTTTTCGTGTGTTTCTTTTTTTTCAAATGTTCTTTTATCTTTCTGTTTTTTATCTTAAAACTATCGGTGTTGTTGTGGGAAGCAAGATCCATAGAGCTGTGGTAAAGTCAAAAGATGTGACCAGTGAAGGAGATTAAAAATTATGCATGCAGCCTTCAATCAACCTGGCCATGAACGATTGGAATTCTGACGCGCTAAACATACACACGTTTAAAAATAATCGCTATTCTATTTTACCAAACACAACTTTTTGTGTGATAATGTACATTTAGGATTGAGCTACGTATACGAATTTCATGGATCAGATAACATACCTTCGATTTCATCCACGTGTTCAGGGTCCAGTTCAGCAATAGCAATAGACAAAGCTTCTCTTATGTCATCTTCGTGTTCTTCCACGAAGTCCTCCACATCCTGAGCGCTCACAGGGTATCCTGCAAACCAGCATGAAGACTTGAAGTAATGTGTTTTCAATAACACCAGTCACTCTTTGTTATGACAAAAGTTTTCCACTGTTTTGTGCTCACTGCTCTAACAGAGCATGTGGCCTGCCTAGGGCGTGAGGGATTTCTCAGCTCCCAAACGTTTCACTAGATATCAAGTGGTGACGTAGGTGTTAGTCTTTTGAATGAGATGATCACTCAAGGAGACATGTGCAGCACATACTCAGCACATGCTAAAGATCTCCTGGCACAAAAGAGTTGTCTTAGAGAACATTCTGAGGTAAAATTCAGTTTTATATATGAACAGAAATACGCGCATATGGTTAGAAGAGAAATGTAGATGGAAATACACTCTGAAGAGAAGAGCCAAACTTGACATGGTAGGTAAATTGTGACCAACAAAAAAGTTGAGAAATGAATACAAATTAATACAAGTAAATACATACCTGTATAGAAAGGTTATGTTACGTTTGTTTCTTTTGTTAATGGTATTCAGTCATCACGTTCTCCTCTTCTTCTAAACTTGATCTCGCTCCTATCAAATCTGAAGAATTCGCCTACCCAGACAGCAATGTCAGGCACAATAGAAGAGTAGGCAGTGACATCAAAAGTCATCTCAGTAAGGCCAGAAAGACCTTCAGAACGCTAAATAACGTGTATAGTCACCCACCCACCCTCTCCACCGTACAGCATTAACACCAAGTGACTGTACCAGACCTGCGTCCTTTTCATCCTTCTTTACAGCTCACAAAGGTGGAGAAAGGTGACAGAGAAGGGCCTTACAAAACTATCAACTTCCACACGAACAACCTCCAAAGAATCATATGCAGCTTCTGGTTTAACATCATTTTCAGAAAACAACTACTCGCCCAATGCAGTCCAAACGATATGGATATTATCATCATCATCAAATACAGATGGATTGGGCACATAATCCAAAGAAAGCAGGATAACATCACCCAGACTGCCCGTCACTACATGTCAAAAGGACGTCAAAAGGAAGACGGTAGAGAGGAAAATCCAGGAACACCTGACGATTAACAAAGAACAAATACAACAACAAAAAAACGGGGGGAAGAACAGCAGCAAGACTGATCGAAACATCAGGAAAGTCTTGCCACTGTATTTTCCCTCTACGTTTTGTGTGTTTGATCTCTGTTCTCTTGTGTGTACATTCGAGGAAGGTGAATTGACTGACAATATGCGCATGTCTTGTTTTGCGTGTTGAATACGCGTTCTCATTTTATTTTCATGTCTGATACTTCCAAGCATAATACAACACGCAAACATCATACTCCATCAATCATCCCTTTATAGTGATGTTAGGACAGGGCTCTGACTGTACAGTCTCTCTAACTGATTAAATTTGATCGTGGCTCACGAAATCTTATGCCAGTGATTTCCATGCCATTCCATCATAAATAGGTACACGAAATTTTTCACAACCTCCCCTTTCCTAAAAAGGAGATTAGGGACTGGAAGCAGGCATACTAGTCTACACTGTCTGGAATAAGTTTCAATGTAGGATACAAGATTGATACTGGAAGCGCATGGCAGACGATGCATGGCAAGGGCTTGTGCAGTCTTGGGTTCCAGATCTGCCTGTCCCTTTTATTTTTTTAATACCAGCTGTTCTGCCCTGTTGAAATGTGGTCGTGCCCTATGTGCACTTCTATCCCTAGCATAATCTGTTGCGGGAGATGTCTTCAAAGTATCTTTGCATTGCTTGAGTAGTCTTCCTTGACCATAACATCATTGCTTCAGCTGTCTGTACAGTAATGTCTTTGGGATGCAATTGTTATCCATATGTACAAAGTTCCCTGCCCAACGAAGCTGGTATTTAAAGTAGACACGTAATTACTGGCCAAGCTACGTTTTTTTTTTAGAATTTCAATGTAGACACTAAAACATGTCTCGTGAGGCTGCAGATCTTGCTCAGACATCTGTGGGGAAACTGTTTCAGCTGTTGAATGTGTCGTCAGTAGGTAGTCCAGATCTCGCAACAATATAGGAGTGGAGTCATGACTACTGCTGTGTAAACAGCAATCTTTGTGGCGAACCCGATATTACTGTCAGGCAACTAGAATAACAACAATGACACCAACCACGACAACAACAACAGCAACAACTCTATTACCACTGTTACTACTAGTACTACTGCATGCTACTACTGCCACAACTACTACTACTACGACTATTACTGGTACTACAACTAGTATAATTATTACTGTTACTACTATTACTACTACTGCCACTACTGACCCAGATCATTGGAGACAGCCTCAGCCACAGCCTCTAGGTCGTCATCATCCATATCAAGCAGTTGGTCAACTGAAAACATTCAGTAAACACGTGAATATTGCGAAAAGCTCAATCTAAGCTGGTCAACCATATACATACAGACGCTGACATAGAAGAGACTGAAACACAGGATCTTCTTTGTATCTTTACATACATGGCCAGAGCATAACTGACATCAAGTAAGCAAATAGTTATGTCGTTTGGGTCCTCGAATGGCGTCTGTAAGTTCTATTTTAAAATGACAATTATAAAGGGTTAAGAATGAATAGCAAACTTGTGTAAAGATATCAGTTTGATTTGTTAACTTGGATTAACCAGCACAAGATCGCAATACAATAGGAATTACCATTCACTTCCACTTCCTTGCTCATGCTTTTGTTTTTATAATGCCCATTGTTTTCATTTCCTTTGGCTACGTATTTTAATTCTTTCAGATTTCTTATTTAATTGATGCATTTTGTTCTCATGTTTGCATGTTTATGTACCTGCAGAATGGAAAAAAAAATAGTTGGAGGACAGCTCCGATGGGTCCATAAGCTACTATCTTAGAGAACAAAAGTGTTATCACCTTTCACATTTTAAGAAAATAATTGTTCACGTTTTACCCTACTCTTTCTCTACCTCTTCCTCGCCCACCTTTTTTTTCTATTTTTTTATCCTCGCCATCATCAGAATTATCCTTTTTATCGTTATCTTCAACATTCTTATCTTAAATTTCCTCATCACCTTCACCTTCATGACAATTATCTCCATCCTTCTCATTCTCACCCTTACCATTTTACTCCTCTTTATTCTCCTCCTCGTCCTAATAATCATTCTCATTATTCTGTTCATATTCCTCTTCACCCTCTTCTCCTCATCTTCATCAGCAACAAGAAATCACAGAGTTTCACGTAAACTCACATACACAAACACACACACACATACTAAAACACACACACATACACACACTGGAACACACACACATATATATATATATATATATATATATATATATATATATACATATATACATGTATATATTATATATATATATATATATACACACACAACACAACACACACGAAACACACACACACACACACACACACACACACACACACACACACACGCACACACATACACTCTCAAATACATACACGCGCACGCGTGCGCGCGCACACACACACACAGAGGTACAAACTTACACTCTGGATTTGAACAGATTTACTCACAGGGATTCTTGTCACTGTCACTGCTTCCTCCATCCTTTCCCCGGCTTTTCATGCCCTGCAAGAGACATCATCATCATAATCAACATCATCATCATCATCATCATCATCATCACCATCATCATCTACCCCAAGCAGACCAAATCATTCTTCCACTACAACCATGATCATGATCATCAACATCATCACCACTATCATCTTTTCACGTCATTACTATGATTACATGAACAAAACGAATCAATCAAGACTTTGCCATATTCTAAGATTGAAATCTGTTCTTGTCAATGGTCTTATAGTCCATATCTGTTTTTGTTATTTCCTACAATACATTCTGAGTTTTCATTTATGCGTTGATATGGTACTTGGGTGTGAAATGTAAAATCACATGCACAGCGTGTTTTGATCTGTTGGCAGCATTTTAAATGTTAGAAGTATTTCACGTTTACATACGTTCCAGATTAAGAATATCATGATGAGGACAAGGAACAATATCAAAAGAGAAATAGCATAAGAACAGTGTGGATTTGTGGAAGTGAAAGGAACTAGTAATGCCATATACATCCTAAGAACTATCATAGACAGGTCAATCGAGTTGAACAAGGATTTATGTTTATGCTTTATTGATTAAACCGAGGCTTTCGATTGGGTAAGACATGAAGAATTGATCAACCAACTAGAAAGACTCGATATGAATGGAAAGATCTACGAATAATTAGAAATATGTATTGAGAACAAACAGCAGCAATGAGAATAAAAAACCATATATGCTCTTTCCAATTATCAAAAGAGGAGTCATGCAAGGCTGTGTTCTGTCACCAGAATTGTATTCACTTTACAGCAAAACCATCACGGGGTACTTGGAAGAATGCCCTGGATTAAAGGTTGGGGGACAAATGGTAAACAACATTCGGTACGCAAATGACACAGTGCTAATTGCAGAAATTGAAAGGGATCTACAAAACCGTGTGAATATAATAGAAATAGAAAACAAAAATAAAGGGTTGGAGCTAAATAGCAAGAAGACAGAAGTCGTGGTAATCAGTAAAAAAAAACCCACATGAAATAGCCTCATGCAAAATAACAAATGGTACAGATTTGAGACAGGTTGATAAGTTTAAATATCTGGGAAAGGTCATCTCACCACACATAGTTAAAAAAGAATGATGGTGAACAATTATGCTTTAAGTTGAACATGCTTGATTAAAGAAACTATAGTGACTTGTAATGTCATGTGTGGACTGCTTTTGACAGTTATTGCTATAGTGCTTAGTGTGCTTCTGCCTATCTCTCTCCTTCCTTGTTGTTGTGTGTGTGATTTCTATATATAGATGTCTATACAGATTTCTTAAGTTGGCATTAACATCCCCCAAATTCCAGAATGACACTCAAAACATCTTTCCGTGACACTATGATGAAAACAGGTGGAATGAGCGCTGTGAGATCAACTAACTAAAACAGAACAAAACATCAGGCAGCAAGAAGAAAACGAAACAGAATATAAAGGAAGAAAAAAGACAGAAAGAAGGAAAAATTAAAGAAAGGAAGGAAGGACGGAAGAAAGAAAGAAAAAAGAAGAAAGAAAGAGAAAGAAAGAAAGAAAGTGAGAAAGAATAAAGGGAAGGAAGGAAAGAAAGAAAGAAGAAGAAAGAAAGAAAGAAAGAAAGGGAGAAAGAAAGAAAGGCAGGCAGACAGACAGACAGACAGACAGATGGACAGACAGACAAAAAGAAAGAAAGACAGTCAGTCAGAAAGAAAGAAAGAAACAAAAGCCTGACCTTCTTCTTCCTCTTCAGATGTCCCTGCTCTGCCAGCTGGTCCATGATGTGTTCCAGAACCTCAGGCTGGTCCATCAGATCTGTAACGCCATTAAAACATCACGAGTTTTCTTTTATTTTCTGTGATTTTTTAAGGATCATCGTACTCAGGGAGGTTATCTTTGTGCTCACGTTTTCTTTCCGTCCCATTTTCTATGCCACCTAAATTTCCACAGAAGCTGGCACATTTTTTACAATACGATGATGATAACGTCGATGAACAAGACAGAAGTTAAACGATGACAAGACAGAAGCTATCCTCATTGGCACCCGTCAGAAACTTTCTCAGCTGCCTCCTCTTTCTCTCCCATTATGTAACACATCAGTCCCAATTTCTGATTCAGCTAAAAACCTTGGTGTCTGCTTTGACTCTACCCTCTCCATGAACAACTTTGTTTCTCAAACTGCCAGATCTTGTTACTATCACCCCCATCATATAAGCCTGATCAGGAAGTATCTCTCTGTGGAAACAACTGCAAAACTCGTTCTCTTCTTCATAATGTCTCGCATTGACTATTGCAATTTACTCCTGTCTGGTCTTCCTGCCTCCACCATTCACGTCCTACAGAGCATTCAAAATAATGCTGCACGCCTTGTACTCAAAAAGATAAAAGCTGACCACATGTTTCCTCTCCTGGCACAACTTCACTGGCTCCCTGTATCAAAGTGCATACAGTACAAACTAGACACCATGTGCTACAAAAGCCTCAATAACGCAGCCCCCGATTACCTGTCAAGCCTACTTGAGATCTATGTTCCCTCACGTACCCTCCGCTCTTCTCTGTTTCTGGTCCACTCTCCTGGAACAAACTTCCTCTTTCAGTCCGTCAGCAACCTACTTTTGTCTCCTTCAAGTCCGCTCTCAAAACTCACCTTTTTTCCTCTGCATAGAATCCTGACCTCACTCAACCCCCTCTGCAGCCTGTCTCCACTCGGAGGGGAATCACATTGTAATATATAATTGTATATAATATGCTCTCTATAATTTTCCATTGCATTTATTCTTTCTCCCATTTATAGCCATGCGCGCGCGCGCGCGCATGTGTGTGTGTGTGTGTGTGTGTGTGTGTGTGTGTGTGTGGGTGTGGGTGGGTGGGTGGGTGTGCATGCGTGTGTGTGCGTGCGTGCGTGTGTGTCTGTTTCAGCGCTTAGATTTGATTTTATTAAGATTTTGCGCTATATAAATATTGTAATTATTATTATTATTATGGTATATAGTTCCATCTAGGATTGAAACTGCGTGACAGGGCTGTACTCTACGCTAACTACAAGAATATCGCCTGCCGTCAACTAGGCCCGAGAGATACAAACAGCTGCAGTGCTACTCAGAAGATTTGAGCAACACCCTCAATGACGCGTCCTTGAAGTGGATGAAACTCGACTGTGAGGTCCCAGTCTTCCCAATGAGCCCATAACATGCCCAACTCTGGGTAGGAGCCGGTTAGAGCCCAAAAATCCAACAGTGATTTTTGAAAGGACTGATAGGGGTTTGAACCCATAACGTTACAGTCAGTAATCCGTTGCGTTAACCACTACACCACAGAGACTGTTTTTTCCTTTGATTTTGTTGTTCTACCTTCTGCACTATTTCCATGCACACACGACACTCATGTCCATTAGTATGGCTGTCCAACAACCTATGAACCTACTGATACAGACGTCAACGAGCATACGGAGGAGCCGGTGAAGACAACCAGACAACAGTTAGGGTAAGTAAAGGACAAATTCAAGCTCAGTAAGTCAAGAATGGCAAGGGTAGTTTTGTTCACAAATTTCTATCACAGACAGGCAGAGAGATAGAGAAAGAAACAAAGAGAGTGAGAGAAGGAGGGGGACAGAGACAGAGACAGACAGAGACAGACAGACAGAGAGAGACACACACAGACACAGAGGAGAGAGAGATAGGGAGAGAAAGACAGACAGAGAGACAGACAGACAGACTAACAAACAGACAGACAGAGAGAAAGCGAGAGAGGGAAAAGGAAAAAAGATAGAGAGAGAGGGAGAGAGAAAGAGAGAGGGAGGGAGAGAGATAGAGAGAGAAGAGAGAAAGAGAAGAGAGATACAGAGAGAGAGAGAAGAGAGAGACAAAGCAAAGAGAGAGAGAGAGATAGAGAGAGAGAAAAGAGAGAAGAGAGAGAGAGAGAGGAAACACAAAATGAATACCCCTCTCCGGTCAACATAACACACAATATCTCCATGTTTTTGTGCCTCTCCTGTGTTTTTTTTTCAAGGATTCCCTTCTCTTTTACTTTTATCTCGTCCATTGAAGTGCTGGGGGTATTACAAAAAAAAAGCCGTCGGTGTGCGGCGAGTTGAAAGGCCTGGACAGGTGATGGAGATCCAAACATATGCATGCTATCCTAGTCCACCCAGCTATGAATCACTAGAATTCTGACGTCCTAATAATTCCACGACACATGTACATTACACATACATAAGTTTAACATTATCACTCTCCCTTACGTTTTACTAAACACAACGCTTAGGGCTGAACGATATAAATACACAACTTACAAGCATTCAAACAGGATACCTTACCTTCGATTTCTTCAAGTTCTTCAGGTTTCAGTTCAGCGACAGCAGCAGCGAGAGCTGCCTTAATTTCATCTTCGTGTGCTTCCATGAAATCTTCCACATCCTGAGCGCTCACTGGATGTCCTGGAAACAACCATGAAGACTTGAAATAATGTGTGATCAATAACACCAGTGACTCTTTGTTCAGATCAATTTTACCCCAACAGTTTTCTTGTTACTGCTTTGTGTTCATTTCTTTATACGCAGGGTGTGGACAGAACCCTGGATTCGAATCATGGATCAAAAAGGAGTTTTCTCATCTTCCAGGCCTTCCACTAGATACCAAGTGGTGATGTAGGTATTAGCCTTTCGAATGAGATGATAAGCCTAGTCTCAATGTGCAACACACACTCAGCACATCATCTTTGGCTGACAACTACTCGCTCGCTTAATGCAATCCAAAGAATATGGACATTATCATTATGATATGGTGATGGATT
>CM060311.1:30103548-30108548 GCA_030674185.1 Monoplex corrugatus | reverse complement strand
CATTATAAGAAAGAACGTTGAAGGGCCACCCATAATGAAAGATGAAGTTCGAGCAGCACTGAAAAAGATTAAACCAGGAAAAGCCCCAGGACCAGACAACATTACTACAGAGATGATTGAAGCCCTGGAGGAATTTGGTAATGAAAAAATAACAGTCCTCCTAAATGAAATTTACGACACTGGAAAAATCCCCAAAGATATGTCAAAATCAATTTTCATTGCTCTTCCAAAGAAGACAGGGGTTATAGAATGTGAATTCCATCGCACAATCAGTTTGATGTATCATGTAACAAATATCCTATTAAGAATTATCATGATAAGGACAAGGAATAGAATCTAAAGAGAAATACCAGATGAACAGTGTGGATCTGTAGAAGGAAAGGAAGTATTAATGCCATATACATCACAAGAACTATCATAGAGAGGTCAATCGAGATGAATAAGGATGTATATTTATGCTTTGTTGATTATACCAAGGCTTTCGATCAGGTAAGACATGAAGAATTGATCAACCAACTAGAAAGACTCAATATTGATAGAAAAGATCTACGAATAATCAGAAATATGAATTGGGAACAAACAGCTGAAATGAGAATAGAAAACGATATAAGCCTTTCCAAAACATCAAAAGAGGAGTCAGACAGGGTTGTGTTTTGTCACCAGATCTGTTTTCACTTTACAGTGAAAACATCATGAGAAACCTAGAAGAAGACCCTGGATTAAAGGTTGGAGGAAAAATGATAAACAACACTGAATACGCAAATGACACCGTGCTGGTTGCAGAAAATGAAAGACACCTTACAAAACCTTGTGAATATACTAGAAATAGAAAACAAAAGTAAAGGGTTGGAACTAAACAGCAGGAAGACTGAGGCATGGTGATTAATAAAGAAAATCCATCAAATCCCCTCATTCAAAAAAACAGCAAACGGCACAACCTTGAGACAGGTTGATAAGTTTAAATATCTGTTAACGATCATTTCACCAGACGTCAGATGCACATCAGAAATTGCCAGCAGCATCGGCCACGCCAAAACAGCATTCAAGAAGATGAAAAGCATTCTTACCAACAGATGCTTATCAATTAACATCAGAGAGTTCTTAAATGTTATATAGAACCAATAGTGTTCTACGTTGTGAGGCGTGGACAGTCAACAACCAAAGCCAGAACAAGATTGAAGTAGCCGAAATGTGGTTTCTAAGAAGAATATTGAGAGTTCCATGGACAGCAAAGAAAACAAACGAGCCAGTGTTGATAGAGGCAGACACAAGAAGATCATTCATAAGGAATATTAGGAAAAGACAGGCAACATTTGTAGGCCATTTTATGAGGAGGGGAATTGGAGCACCTGGTCACGACGGGAAAGCTGGGGGGGGGGGAGAGAGGCACCAGGTACACCCAGGGAGAAGATACTAGACGTATTTGCAGAGTGGCTAGGACAAAGAGTGTGGAAGAGATGCTTGTGGCAACAAGAGATAGAGACAGATGGAAGTCCATGATCGCCAACACCATGCGGCAAGGCACTTGATGATGATGATCTATCTATCTATCTATTATCTATCTATCTATCTATCTATCTATTATCTATCTATCTATCTATCTACCTATCTATCTATCTATCTATCTATTTATCTCTCTATCTACCAAACAACTTAAGAGCAAGACAGAGAGAGGCACAGAGAGAGAGAGAGAGACAGACATACAGACAGACAGACAGACAGATAGAGACAAGAGAAAAGGGAGAGAGAGAAAGAGAGAGAGAGGGAGAGGGAGAGAAAGGGAGAGAGAGGCGGGCACAGAGAGAGACAGAAGGAGAGAGAGAGAGTTAGAGGAGAGAGAGAGAGAGACAGAACAGAGACAGAGGGAGACAGAGACAATGGGAGAGAGAAAGTTAGAGAAAGAGAGAGAGAGAGAGGGGGGAGAATGAGAGAGAGAGAGAGAGAGACAGAACAGAGAGAGAGATTCTGTTCAGTTCAATATGTCCTTATTTTTCTGCATTTAAGAAATAAAATCTGCACACACTGGACACACAACACAAGTACACCATTTTGTGATCTATTTAAAACACAGTAATAAATCTATCACAGAACATACACAAATTAACGTATCTCTACAAAATACAGCAATATGGCAAATGTCAAACTCTGGGACGGAAACTCCCAACCCCTCCCCCTCTCCAACACACACCTTGACTGCCTTTTTCAACAGAAAGAGAATTCATCATACAATGATGAAATCACAAAAAAGAGAAGAACAATAGTGACAACCCCCTTAAACAAACAAACAAACAAACAACAAACAAACAAATAGACAGACAGATAGACAAACAGACAGACAGAGAGCCAGCCAGCCAACCAGCCAACCAACCAACCAACCAGCCAACCAACCAACCAACCAACCAACCAACCAAACAAACAAACAAACAAACAAACGAATGAATGAACGAACGATCGAACGAACGAAAGAACGAACGAACGAACGCACGAACTCACGAAAGAAAGAACAAACGAAGGGACAAACGTACAAACGAAGGAAAGTACGAACGAACGAACGAACGAACAAACGGACGAACGAACAAAGAGACAATCAAACAAACAAAAACAACGAAAAGAAAAAATCCACGAGCAAACACATAAAAACCAGTTGAGCGAGTCTAACAATATTTTTTTTTTTTAATCGAAATGATTTGAATTGAATTGACTTATCTGCACTTAATAAATTTCAAAACAACAGCAACAACAACAACAACATTAACAACAACAATAACAACAACAACACCTCAGGTACTCACTCTCTTACTGCTGGGCCTGGCATCGCATAAAGCTGCCAGCCCGAGGACGAGCAGACAGAGAGACAAACACAGGACTTTCATGCTGGGAGACGTCTTTTATTTTCTGGACCCTTCGATCAGCAGACACTCGGAGACTTCCTTACTCTTTCCCCGTACACCTGCGTTTTTATAAGGCGCAGTACTCCTAATCGCCTTACTCCCTCACTCCCTCTCAAACCTCCCTCTCTCTTCTCCCCCGCACCCCCCCCCCCCCTTCGCTGTTTGCCAAGTGCTGTGGTATTTCGACACATTCTGGAAAAGGAGGGTGCAAGGGTAGGTGTGAGGAGATTGTTTTTTTCAAGAATCTTGGGGGAAAGGAGAAGAGGGGAGAGAGAGAGAGTGAGAGAGAAAGAGAGAGAGAGAGAGCAGACTTAGACTTCGGAGAGAGACTTCAGAGTACATTTTACTCAAAGATAGTAGCATTTTAAGTCCCAATGGACTTCGCATTACACCTAGCTCTTGCCACTCTAAACACGCGCTACAATTATACTAAAACCGAAAGAACCATAACGCATAAACATGAAACAATTTATAGAAATGACCTCTGATAAAACAATTGATTTTCATACATATCAACAGCCCCATATCATTTACAAAAGCGTGAAAGACATAGGGAGACATATGCAAAGCAAATATTTGCCAACCCTTTACGGAAACATCAACTTCAACTATGATAATATACAATATTGCCAGCAGTTTTAATAAAAAGTTTGTTAAAATGTAAATTACAGGTATGGAATTAAAGGTGAAGAACAAAATAAAGGGAACACTAAGAACAAACAAAGAAGGAGTCAACTACTACTATGAGGAAAACACATTACATGCGAACGTCACATAAGTTATAAGAGAGAACTTTAGTGAAATACGATTTCCATATGTCATTCGATCACGTGCACTGCAAAAGCACGAGATAAAGGCAGATACACGAAAAGCAAATACGTGTTAACCCCAAAACATGAACAATTACGACAATACCAACAATTTGATGAAATAATAATAATAATAATGATAATAAGAAGAAGAATAATAGTAACAGTAATGATAACAATAATGATAATAATAATAATAATACTAATAATGGCAATAGTAGTAGTAGCCATAGTAGTGGTGGTGGTGGTATTAGTAGTAGTACCAGTAGTAGTAGTACTAGTATTAATAGAGCAATATTTTTGAAATTATATCAAAAATAAAAAAAATAACAAACAATTACGTAAAACTGGGATGAAAATGGAACCGCGTGAAGTAATGAGGCTAACTAAAAGTTTTACTAGCACAGTGTAAGTAGGTAAGGAAGCTTGGCTGAAAACAAAATGCAAAGAAATAGAAGACTAACACAAAACGGATCCTCAGGGTATGTACAGACGAATTGAATAAATTGTCCACAGGAAAAATGCATGTACATCAACTGGTTGCTTGAAATCGAAAGATGGTGCGCTTATCATGGAAAAAGACAAAATATTTGACAGATGGGGAGAGTACATTAAAGACCTTTTTGAAGATGACAGAAACGTACAACACATTATAAGAAAGAACTTTGAAGGACCACCCATAATGAAAGATGAAGTTAGAGCAGCACTGAAAAAGATTACACCAGGAAAAGCCCCAGGTCCAGACAACATTACCACAGAGATGATTGAAGCCCTGGAGGAATTCGGTATAGAAAAAATAACAGTCCTCCTAAATGAAATTTACGACACTGGAAAAATCCCCAACTATATGTCAAGATCATTTTTCATTGCACTTTCAAAGAAGACAGGAGCTATAGAATACGAACTCCATCGCACAATCAGTTTGATGAGTCATGTAACCAAGGTCCTATTAAGAATAATCATGATGAAGACAAGGAATAGAATCTAAAGAGAAATACCAGATGAACAGTGTGGATTTGTGGAAGGGAAAGGAACTATTAATGCCATATACATCCTAAGAACTATCATAGAGAGATCATTCGAGATGAACAAGGATTTATATCTATGCTTTGTTGGTTATACCAAGGCTTTCGATCAGGTAAGACATGAAGAATTGATCAACCAACTAGAAAGACTCAATATTGATGGAAAAGATCTACGAATAATCAGAAAATTTAATATGTATTGGCAACAAACAGCTGAAATGAGAATAGAAAACGATATAAGCTCTTTCCAAAACATCAAAAGAGGAGTCAGACAG
>CM060311.1:30086048-30098548 GCA_030674185.1 Monoplex corrugatus | reverse complement strand
GTTGACCATAACCACTAGACTTATGAACCTTCCTGGTGGGATCACTGACTGAGGCAGAGGAATTCACACTGATGGGATTCAACGGTTACGAGGTGCGGACACAAGGTGAGCCACTTTACTCCTTTGACTCCCACACCTTGTCCACCAGGATCCTGCATTGTCAGTTCTGCTAGCAAAGCAAAAACAACGCTTTGATGTCCTCACCCTATTCAACAGGTTCCTGCAGGAAGCTGGTGGATAGTGTGAGAGAATCAAAGGGTTGAGTTCTTGCAATTCAAGGATAGGGTGCAGGAGTCAAAGGGTTATAATGTGTGGATGTCAGCTGTTGGTCAACAGAGACCATTCTCCTTTTGTCTTCTTTTAGTTAACTGCCAGGGGATTTGGCTTCAGGTTAGCACCCTCTTTCTGTTAACCTTTGACTCTCTCTCTCTCATGTGTGGCAGATTGAGTGGAGCTCATATGGAATTGTCCGAGTGTAATCATTTTCTCTTGAGTAAAACTCTGAACTCTAAACTCATGTGTCTCTGAGGGGTGGAACACGTGAGTGTTACAGACTGGACATAATGGCAGGAAGGATCATTCGTTGCGAAACAGTTTCTGAAGTGTTCTTTTGTGCGAACGTCTTGTAGGTACATTTGATTATATGTGTCAATGTTTGGATAAAGCGTTGGTTAATCTGGGTCAGAGGTACGTGCTGCAATAATATATATATGTTGTGTGTGTGTGTGTGTGTGTGTGTGTGTGTGTGTGTGTGTGTGTGTGTGTGTGTGTGTGTGTGTGTGTGTGTGTGTGTGTGTGTGTGTGTGTGTGTTTTTTTTTTTTCCCATGGCATGATCGCTCGTACCATTTAGTCTTGTGCAACGCCTTCGGCTGTTTTCTTCAATTGTTTCTCTCTCTCTCTCTCTCTCTCTCTCTCTCTCTCTCTCTCTCTCTCTCTCTCTCTCTCTCTCTCTCTCTCTCTCTCTCTCTCTCTCTCTCTCTCTCTCTCCATTCTTGACGAAATACTGATGCATATTATATCATGCCCCTGGAGTTTTCCCCACAAGTTACAAAATAGCCATTATCCATCCTCTGTCTAATATATCCTCGCTTAACCCCAATCAATTTAAAAACTGTGGGGGGGGGGGGGGGATTCCAACCCGTCTTTAATTTCAAAGATGACTGAAAGAATAGTCCTGTATAGGTTTCTTGACCATGTCAATTCCAGTGATCTTCTTGATGTATACCAATCTGTCTACAGAACAGGTCACGGCACAGAAACAGTTTCAGTAAGGTTCGTCGATAGTGTCCACAGACCATCATTTAGGTTCTTCAATTAGGGTCTTCAATTGCGGTCTTTAATTATGGTCCTCAATCAGGGTCTTTAATTAAGGTCTTCAATTAGGGTCTTCAGTTAGGATCTTCAATTACGGTCTTCATTTCATGTCTTCAATTAGGGTCTTCGTTTCGAGTACTCATTTAGGGTCTTCAAATAGTGTCTTCAATTAGGGTCTTCTTTTAGGGTCTTCAAATAGTTTTTTTTTCAATTAGGGTCTTCATTTCAGGTGTCCAATTAGGGTCTTCATTTCGGGTCTTCAATTAAGGTCTTCATTTCGGGTTTTCATGTAGGACCTTCATGTAGGGTCTTCAATTATGGTCTTCAATTTGGGTGTTCATTTAGGGTCTTCAATTAGGGTCTCCAATTAAGGTCTTTAGTTAGGGTCTTCAATTAAGGACTTCAGTCAGGGTCTTCAATTAGGGTCTTCAATTAGGGTCTTCAAAAACAGAAACCAGCAACTGAAGAGAAATTGGTAGTTTGGCAACAACAGCTTTGATAGTTTTATAAAAACACAGCTATTACTCCTACTACTAGTACTACTGTTACTGCTGCAGTTTATAATGATAATAGTGAACGTCGTAATAATAACACAAATGATAATAATAACAACAAAATAATATTAACAACAACAACAGCAATACCACTACTAATAATATTGATAATAATAATAACAATAGTAGTAGTAGTAGTAGTAATGATGATGATGATGATGATGATGATGATGATGATGATGATGATGATGATGATGATGATGAAATAATAATAATAATAATATCAGAAGATCAATAACTAAAATTAATTGAACAGAGCAGGGTTGTGCAATTTGAAATAAATGCATTCTTGATTTGATGATACAATTTCGTACACACACACACACACACACACACACACACACACAAACACACCTGCGCGCGCGCACGTGCGCACAGAGAGAGAGAGAGTTATACGCACATATACACACACATGCACAAATACACACATTGTTATTATTATTATTATTATTATTATTATTTTTATATCATTATTACTATAACTGTGTTGGCGAGGTATTTCCAGCAATGGTGCATATGTCCGTTCGTCCAAAGATCAAACCGAAATATGATCAAACAAAAGTTGACGGGGGTAACAAGTGTGCAGTTGTAAAAAAACGGGCGCTTGCTCACGTGCGAGCGCGCGCGCGGTTAACCAGAAGAAGCGATTGGACAGATGATGACCACACATATTCAATGGAGCGTGGCATGCAGACGGGGGCAGTGTAAAATAAACGATTGACCACGTGAACCCGTATGGGTCGATAAATAATTGTAACGGTACACCCGAACCACTCAGCCATATCCCTGGGGAAGGGGGGGGGGGGCAGGGGAGGAGGGTTTGATGATAGGGTTTTCTTGGGGGTGGGTTCCTTTTTGTTGTGTTTTGTTGACTCAGCTTTTATGGGCGTTCTTTGAGCCTACGTGAGGTCAATCAGTCGGCCGTGGTCAAGCTGCAAAACGGACGAGTGCGTACACCCCTGCTGTGCTTAACCTTTTCACTTTGCTTGACCTTGTCCAGCAGCGTCCTCTGCGTTGGCTGCTATTACTGTTTTAATCATAATAATGACTCTTTGAACACCGCCTCATTTCATAAGAGCCCTAGGCGCTTTGCAAAGTCATGGTTGATTGATTGATTGATTGATTGATTCAGTTTTTACGTCGACACCCACCTCAGATCATATGGGATGACGAGGGTAACCATCCCAGGGAAATGGGGTAAGTGCGACCTATCTAATTCTATACCGACATCACCAGAACAACAGTGATGTTGATAAGATGGGATGATGAGAAGGCCAGTTTTAATACAGTGCACCCCGCAACCATTAACATGTGAATCCGAAAGGACGTGAGACGAAGGCAAACTCTTTTAAAGCAAAGACATATTAGCTTCCTACTGCTATGACGAAACTTGTGCCATGATCACCATACACATGGCACCTGTGACGTTAGCGCATATGGGATTCGTTCCCAGCGCGGAGATGTCCTGTGAAACTGAAACTCAAATTAAAACTATGACAAAACCAATGAACTGCAATGATCCAGTGCTAAAGAAGCAACAAAAATAAACCAAAATCGAATATTCAAATTGTGTGTCCATCAGTCATGATATAGAAAAAGTCAGACTACGCACGTGCATGGTGCAGACATACACAAGGAACATTTTACTTATTTAAACACACACATACAATCACACAAAGGAACATTTAACTTATCTAAACACACACATACACTCACACAAAGGAACATTTAACTTATCTAAACACATATACACTCACACAAAGGAACATTTAACTTATCTAAACACATATACACTCACACAAAGGAACATTTAACTTATATAAACACATATACAATCACACAAAGGAACATTTAACTTATCTAAACACACATACAATCACACAAAGGAACATTTAACTTATCTAAACACACATATACACTCACACAAGGGAACATTTTACTCATTTAAACACACATATACAATCATGCATGCACGCGCGTGACATCATCACAAACCTTTTATTGTTATGGAACATAAACTTTGTACTGACACATGCAGACACACATGTACATACACACACACGCACGCACGCACACGCACGAACGCACGCACGTACACAAGGGAACATTTTACTTATTTAAACACAATTATACAATCACGCATGCACGCACGCGCCATCATCATAAAACTTTTATTGCTGTGAACTTAAACTTTGTACTGACGCATGAGACACACATGTATACACGCCTACACATACACACACATACACGCACGCACACGCATGCACGCACGCAGACACACAACGCATGTGCGCTCCATCATCATAAACCCTTTATTGGATGGTAACATAAAAATCTGTTCTGGCACATGCAGAAATACACACGCGCACACACACACATACATATAATTATGCACTCAAACATTTGTGCGCGTGTGTGCACACACACACACACACACACACACACACACACACACACACACACACACACACACACACACACACACACACACAAACACACACCCCACATTCTCACACACGAAAGAGATTACAGCTGAAAAAGGTGAGTCTTCAGGCATGTGAATGAAGTGATTGAAGCTGAATGTCTAATGTGGACAGAAAGTTCGTTCCATACTATTGGAACTTGATAAGTGAATATACATTGACCAAAAGAGTTTGTTTTCAATGATGGAACATTTAATATTCTGACATCGAAAGAGAAGCGAAATTCTTTGCGTGGTGTAGAGATAATAATAACATGCTGCAGATGAATTTCGTCCACACACACACACACACACACACACACACACACACACACACACACACATATATATATATATATATATATATATATATATTATGTATTATATATAAAACACACACACACACACACACACACACACATATATATATATATATACATCTCAGGAGATGATAGTCTGCACCAGGAGGCGTTGTGGTCATGGCGTGCACTTTCTGCTGTGGCTGTGCAGGCCGATTCTTGAATGGCAATCTCTGTCACATCTGCCACATACAAATTGAGTCGTTATTGTCTGGATTCTGGAACGTTGCTTGCGAAGAGCCCTTTTCTCATCTGCGCTTTCTGCTCTCCTCCTCTCCGCATTCACAACGCCTTGCTGAACGGCTGTCCGCCACGCTGCCCTGTCTTCCGCCAGAGTCTCCCAAGAGCCTGGGTCAATCCCTGAGCTTCTAAGGTCCCTTTTGCATGCGTCTACAAAGCGTAGCTGTGGGCGTCCTGGAGTTCGCTTCCGGTTTGCCAGTTCGCCGTAGAGAACGTCTTTTGGTATGCGTCCATCCTCCATTCGACGCACATGGCCAAGCCAGCGTAGTCGGCGTTGGCTTAGAAGGGCAAAGATGGTCTATAGGCCCGCACGACGGAGGACCTCTGTGTTGGTCACCTTGTCTTGCCATTGGATGCCAAGGATGCGTCGCAAGCAGCGGAGATGGAAAATGTTGAGCCTCTTTTCTTGGCTGGCGTATGTGGTCCAGGCTTCACTTGAGTAGAGAAGTGTGCTCAACACACATGCTCTGTACACCTGCATTTTGGTGTTCGCAGTGAGACTGCTGTTGGACCAGACCCGCTTGTTCAGTTTAGCCATAACAGATGAGGCCTTTGCAATTCTGGAGCCGATTTCAGCGTCCAGAGAGAGGTTGTCACTTATGGTGGACCCCAAGTACTGAATTTGATGGACAGCATTGAGATCGTAGTCTCCAATGTGTAGAGATGGTGGTTCTTCACAACCTTGGCCTAAGATCTCAGTTTTCTTCAAGCTGATTGTGAGACCAAACTCTCTGCAAGCGTGGGCGAAGCGATCAACGAGCCTCTGAAGATCTTGTTCACTGTGGGAAGCCAGCGCAGCATCATCTGCGAAGAGAGCTTCTCTGATGGTCTTCTTTTCCACCTTGGTTTTGGAACGAAGCCTGGCAATGTTGAAGAGCTTTCCATCGGTCCTTGTATGAAGATATACCCCTTCTTCAGATCTGCAGAAGGCATAGGTCAGCAACATCGAGAAGAAGATCCCGAACAGAGTTGGGGCCAAAACACATCCCTGTTTCACTCCGCTGCTGATTCTAAAAGGCTCTGATGTGGCACCATTATAGCACACAGTGCTATGCATATCCTCGTTAAAAGACTCGATGACAGCTGATAGTCTTGGGGGCAGCCGATTTTCTTCAAAAGCTTGAAAAGACCACTCCGACTGACCAGGTCGAACGCTTTCGTGAGATCAATGAAGGCGAGGCAAAGGGGCATGTGCTGCTCGCGGCACTTTTCCTGTAGTTGCCGGACAGAGAAGATCATGTCGATGGTCGATCTTCCGGCCCTAAAGCCGCACTGGGACTCAGGGTAGATGCGAGCTACCAGCCTCTGAAGATGGGTTAAGACGACTCTGGCGAATGCTTTCCCAACAATGCTGAGGAGAGAGATTCCGCGATAATTATTACAGTCGCTGTGGTCGCCCTTGTTCTTATATAGAGTCACTATCCTGGCGTCTCTCATGTCTCTCGGAATGAAGCCTTCCTTCCAGCATAAGCACAAAAGTTCATGCAACTCGTTGAGAAGAGCAGGCTTCCCGCACTTGATGACCTCTGGAGGTATTCCGTCTTCACCAGGGGCTTTTCCCATCGCCAAACCGTCAATCGCCTTGCTTAGTTCTTCAAGGCTTGGCTCAGCATCCAACTCCTCCATGACAGGCAAGTCCTCAATGGCATTCAGGGCAGCATCGGTGACAGAGTTTTGCGTGGATTACAGCTCCAGGTAGTGCTCTACCCATCTCTCCATCAGCTTTGCTGAGTCTGTGATGCTCTCTCCTGCTTTGGACTTAAGGGGAGCTGACTTGGAGGCTGCTGGACCAGTCGCTTGTTTGATGCCAGCGTACATGCTGCCAGTGTTGCCTGAATCTGCAGACTGCTGAATATTTGCGCTCAACTGTAGCCAATAGTCGTTGGCGCATCGCCGAGCAGTTTGTTGGGCCTTGCTGGGGCAGCATGTAAGCGTCACGAGTAGTTTGGGTATTATTGTTTTTATACGCAAGTAAAGCCTTGCGTTTCGCTTCCACCACTGGTTCCATTTCCTGCAAGTTTGCCTCGAACCAGTCGGGATTCTTTGTTCTTTTTTCCCAAATATACTCAGGGCGGACTGATAGATTGTGTCCCTCACGTGATTCCACTTTTCCTCAGCGTTTTGGATCTCTGAGCCACTCTTGAGCGCTTCATTCAGGGTTTCTACAAACTCCCCGACCTTGGTCGGATCGGACGTGCGACAGGCATTAATCCTTGGGTGACCTTTCTTCTTTGAGTGGTGCAGTCTTCTGGGTAGAAGCTTGATCTTGCTGCGTACCAGGGTGTGGTCTGTGTCACAATCAGCACTGTGGAAACTCCTCGTGTTGAGGACATTGTTAAGGTCCGACCTCCTTGTTAAGACGTGGTCGAGCTGATGCCAGTGGTGGGATCTGGGGTGGCGCCATGACACCTTGTGCTTCTCCTTATTGTTGAAGAAGGTGTTGGTGATGGCCAGCTTGTGGTAAGAGCAAAGTTCCAGGAGTCTTTGACCGTTTTCATTTTGCTTCCCAACACCATGATGTCCAATGCTGGTTGCCAGGCCTCAAAATCAGCACCTACACGTGCGTTCAGGTCTCCCAATATGAAGAGACCTTCCTTGCTGGGAACTCCTCTGACAACAGCATCCAGGGCCTCATAATACTGGTCCTTGACGTCGGGTGAGGAGCTTAATGTTGGGGCATAGGCACAGATGAAGTTGACT
The DNA here is from genome assembly GCA_030674185.1 of Monoplex corrugatus. Classification (NCBI taxonomy): domain Eukaryota; kingdom Metazoa; phylum Mollusca; class Gastropoda; order Littorinimorpha; family Ranellidae; genus Monoplex; species Monoplex corrugatus. Next base: position 30,090,919 of record CM060311.1, on the reverse strand, counting down.
GTGCCTGAACTGGTCGTCATTTTCAGAGTGAGCAGTCTCTCCGTACCTCCCGTGGGGAGCTCTACGGTTGCTAGGAGGGAGTTCTTTACAGCGAAGCCCACACCATGAATACGTGGCTCCTCTGGGTTCTTCCCCTGCCAGTAGAACGTGTAGTTCTTCTCACGCAGTAATCCGTCCCCAGGTAGCCTTGTCTCCTGTAATGCAGCGATGTCGACGTTGAGTCGCTGAAGCTCCCTGTCTATCACGGCCGTCTTCCGTGCGTCGTCTAACAGCTGTAGGTCGCTGTCAAATCCAGGACACATTGTCCTTACATTCCAGCTTGATATCAGAAGAGCTGGCATCTTCTTTTTCTTCTTTGTGTTGCCTGGTGCCTGGTATTTACAACCTACCTGTCGAGTTTCCTCTAAGCTCCAAGCACCCATTGGAGCAAACAGGTTGTGGCGGGGTAACACCTTACTGACTGGGGCTGCCCAGCTTGAGGCGGGCGATAGCTACCCAATGGAATGCGAAGATTCCTCCCACCGTCGAGAGTAACCCCTGGCCCCGGCTCTACGCCAAAAAAGCCTAGGCTTAAAACCGGTATCTGCTACTCTTCGTGTTGTGTCGATGCTGTGTTACCAGCGAAGCTGGAGTGACCTCTCAGGTGCAGGCCTGGGCAAGTGAATATGGAGGACGAGCTGTTGCCCATGCAGCAGATCCCCCCTCTCCTCGCCACTAGTAGAATCCAGGGAAAGACGGAGGCCTGTACGCCTGGTACCAGGGGCGACGCAGGAGTTGCCAGAATGATGATGTAGACAACGGCGAACTGCCTTAGGGACTCCGACTCCGGATTTTTCCTCAGGGTTGACTCCCGAAGCCCTTCCTATGAGTGGGTATGGCCGCAAGGCAGCGGAGGTTTGAAATCAGAGTTTTCCTTCTCTTAGATGAGCTGTCTTCCCAGACTGATGAGCCCCATCTACCAAAAGCACTGGTTTTCAGGCGCCAGTAACCCGCCTTCACCCCTTCTCCTATCAGTAGTAGCAGTTCCGCCGGGCTTATATCTAAGCCACGCGAGCAGGCTAGGAGCTGGACTTAGTTGTCAGAGGCTATTGGAGACGCGCGACGTGAGGGGCATTTTATAGACAATGGGAGCTTGTCCCCATTGCCACCCCTCGGCTATGACAACCTTGGACACCACAATTTATATGTGTGTGTGTGTGTGTGTGTGTGTGTGTGTGTGTTGTGTGTGTGTGTGTGTGTGTGTGTGTGTGTGTGTGTGTGTGTGTGTGTGTGTGTGTGTGTGTGTGTATAATATGGTTTCTCTCATCATCAAAATATTCTTTTCTCCATTTTTTTTCTCCCTTTTGATCTTTTCTGTGATATCATGTGGCTTTTCTAAAGTTGGGCAAAATCATAGGAATTGGCTTACATTATAAGATAGTAGTAGAAAAAGAGTGGGGGCAGAGATATCATTAGCTTCCTCGTATTACGACATGGTTTTCTCAATTATTCTATCTGTATCGTTTTGATAAATTTTGTTTATACGAGCGTAAACTCAGTATATCACAGAATCTCAACATGTATCCACGCTTACACATACACACATGCGCACGCACGCACACGCACACGTGTGCATGCATGCGTGTGCGTGCGTGTATATGTGTGTATGTGTAGGCGCGTATGCATGTGTCAGTACAAAGTTTATGTTCCCTACAACTAAAGTTTTATCGTATGTTAACGCCCTATCGTTACACTCAGCCCTATCGGCATATTTCGTCGAAAACAGCATACACAACAATATCTACGAAATCTAAAGCTTAACGTTTCAACATATTGCTTCGGAAGATTATAAATGCGTACACAATGAAAGTTAAAAGGTCACGATTAAGTTAGAAATGCAGTTATACCAAATTCCTTGGTACAAATTGGCTTCCATATCCCTACCTAATTTTGGTTTCGTCTGCTTTTATAGCGAACAGTGATACATTTTTTGCACCCCAAACAAATTATTCAAAGCCATTTCATCGTTTCGATAGACAGTCCTATTTCGATCTGATGTGCATTAAAAAGTGTGTGTTTTTTTTTTAATTTATTCTATATGAACAAATGTGTGATGTTTCTAAAACGGAAGGAATGTGCATAAAATATAAAGTGGAATGTATAATTTTTGCACGACTATGCGTGCTGGTTGACCACCGGTGCCAGTGATGAGATACATGTAACAGACTCGGTTGCCAGTGCTAAGTGCTCCTGGGGAGGAGTTGTTGGTCGGGATGTGTGGGATGGAAAACAAATGTTTCCATACCGATAGGGCTGAATATACCGATAGGGTGTTAACATATAGAGGTCAGCTGCCATTGCGAAAACCCTGTGTACGAGCACAAGGGAGGTAAATATCTGTCGGCTGTCATATCGTTGCCTCCCTTGTTTTGTTTATTGCCGACACCATTGGTAAAGCGATATTGGCAAGTATTGTTCGTTCCAACAGTAGAAGCGCTTATAAGGCTGATTCATTAGAAAGGGTGGGGACCACACTGTTAGCCACACTGTCAAACACGGTACAACTTGGAGACGGATATTTGACCTTCGTGCTCATATTGACCGACCGGCCAAAGCCTCAAGTACAGTGGCAGTGGTCCCTGGACCTGGACAAAAGAAGAAAAACATGTAACCAGCTGCCGTGAAAGGCCTAGCACTGTGGTAGTTGTTGACCAAGTCAAATTATAGGGTTATAGACAGCGCCTTTTCTTTTATGGGACATGGACAGAGTCTAGATTCGATTTCGAAATACGAGACACCCTCCTCTCCTCTCTCTCTCTCTCTCTCTCTCTCTCTCTCTCTCTTCGTCTCCTGACCTTTCGTTCCTCTAACCACATTCGAATTTGAGTGGACATTTGGGGGTGGTTTGTTGTTGTTGTTGTTGTTGTAGTTGTTGTTGTTGTTGTAGTTCTGTCACAACTTTCCTCGCTGCCTCAATTGATACCCTTTGTACACAAACACACAAAATTCTTTCATCATTAATATCCGTAGGCACACATAACATCTCTTTGAGAGTATATCAAATCAAACTAAAAAGCGAACTAGGCTGTGTTTGGGGTATCATGTCTTGCCGTTTTTTTCGATCGTAGAAACCATCCCCTGTTTCTGTCTTGGTCCAGTGGCTGGGCTGGACCTGGCTGGTGCATTTTGTGTGTCTATTTGTCACCTCTCCCCACCTTGCTATTCGGTTTGTAAACAAGGTAACTGGTGAATGGGTCCGAGTAGGTCATGCAGCGCATGGACAGTCTCCCCTCCTCCTCCCCCCCCCCCCTTTGCTTGGCGAAATGGCTACCATCTGACATCGGGAGCCGAGAGGTGACTGTCTGGTCAGTGGTGATAAATTGCTGCTCTGGGTCCCATTCAGCACCCTTGGGTGTTTCATGTTAACTCTGCCCTGTGGCTTGGCTGCTGGCTACAGCGAACCAGGCCTGATGACTACAGATACAATCATGGGGACAGCGCGGAAAGACAGCAAACTTGGGATCCCTTTGGGGCATGTCAGACCTAACTGAATGGTAAAATTGGCTGAGTCGTACAAACACCCCTTGTTTCACTCTTGGTCCAGAGGCTGGCATGGACCTGGCTGGTGTGCGTTGTGTAGTTATGTCGTACGGTTTGTCACTCCCTTCCCCCTTCCACACTTTGTCATTCGGTTTGTAAGTAAGGTAACTGGCGACTGGGTCCGCATGGGTCATGCAGCGTATGGAAAGTCTCTCTCCCCTTTAATTGGTGAAATGGCAACCGAGTGGGGGGGGGGGAGCTGGGAGGTGATTGTCCTGTCAGTGGTGAGACATTGCTGGTCTGGGTCCCATTCAGCACCCCTTGGGTGTTTCATGTTAACTCTGACCTGTGGCTTGGCTGCTGGCTACAGGGAACTAGGCCTGATGACTACAGGTACAGTCATGGGACAGCGCGGAAAGACAGCAAACTTGGGATCCCTTTGAGGGAATGTCAGACCTGACTGAATGGTAAAATTGGCTGAGTCTGGAGAATTATGTCTGGCCACTTTCACAAATCGTACAAACACCCCTTGTTTCTCTTTTGGTCCGCTGGCTGGGATTAGACCTGGCTGTTGCTCGTTGTATGGCTATGTCCTGGGGTTTGTCATCACCCCCCCCCCCCTCTCCACCACCTTGCCATTCATCATCATCAGGTGCCTTGCCGCATGTCGTTGGCGATTATGGACTTCCATCTGTCTCTATCTCTTGTTGCCTCAAGCATATCTTCCACCCTCCTTGTCCTCAGCCACTCTGCAAGTCCGTCTAGCATCTTCTCCCTGGGTCTACCCGGTTCTCTCCTTCCCTCCAGCTTTCCCGTTGTGATCAGGTGTTCCAATTCCCCTTTCCTCATAAAATGGCCTATGAATGTTGCCTGCCTTTTCCTAATCTTCCTTATGAATGATCTACTTATGTCTGCTTCCAATAAGACTGTCTCGTTTGTTTCTCTTTGCTGTCCGTGGAACTCTCAACATCCTTCTTAGAAACCACATCTGAACTGCCTCAATATTGTTCTGGCTTTGCTTGTTGACTGTCCACGCCTCGCAACAGTACACCAGTATTGGTTCTATATAACATTCAAGAACTCTCTTCCTGATGTTAAGTGATAGGCATTTGTTGGTAAGAATGCTTTTCATCTTCTTGAATGCTGTTTTGGCTTGGCCGATTCTGCTGGCTATTTCCGATGTGCATCTGCCGTCTGGTGAAATGATCGTTCCCAGATATTTAAACTTATCAACCTGTCTCAAGGTTGTGCCGTTTGCTGTTATTTTGCATTAGGGGATTTCATGTTCTTTACTGATCACCATGACTTCAGTCTTCCTTGCCATTCAACTTGTAAATAAGGTAACTGATGAC
>CM060311.1:30081048-30083548 GCA_030674185.1 Monoplex corrugatus | reverse complement strand
ATGTGTGCATGTGTGTGTGTGTGTGTGTGTTGTGCGTGTGTATGTGTGTGTGTTGTGTGTGTGTGTGTCACGCGCAGGTGTGTGTGTGTCGCGTGTATGTGTGTATGTATATGTGTATGTGTGTACGTGCGCGTATGTACGTGAGTATGTGTGATAGTGTATCTATATTCACGAATTGTGTTTTATGCGCTGTTTTTATCTGTTTCTAAACTTTTATGAAATTTTGTGGGTGTAAATCTAGCAACAGAATGCTTCTTTGCAAGCTGACCAGTTCTGTTTTGACAAAGCCATGGATCCAAGCGCTTATTCTTTGAGTTGAGTCCTTCCCCGTAACATAAACACTGGCCTGGTCGTTGCCTATCTCACATATACGGGCCTCAGTGGCTCAGTTGGTTGAGCATCGGATTCACACGCTAATGGGTCGTGAGTTCGAATCCTGGGGTGCGCTACATTAAAATTGGCCTTCTAACTGTCCCATCTTAGCATCAATGTCGCTCTGGTGGTGTCAGTGTAGGATTAGATAAGCTCCCCTTCCCCCACTTCCCTGGGATGGTTATCCGCGTCGGCCATATCACCTGAGCTGGATGCCGATGTAAAAACTGAACCAACTAAATCAATCAAAAACCTATTTCACTGCTGTATTCATTCTGGAGGTGCCAACTTTATGTTCCATAGGTCGTCTTCCATTCCCCGTTCCAACATCTTGCCAGCTGGTGTAGTTTTGCGTAGGCTTAAGGAATCTGAAAGGTTACTGCTGGCAGATTTAGACTGAGCGCTTAGGGAATTGTACGAGCGCGATGAAGATTATTCCTAAACAGCATCAGACTCCATACTTTAAACTTCCTTCTTCCATCGGGTAATTCCAGTGGTAGGCTGATAAAATATCAGTATAAAATACAGACTAGGTAACACATAGTCTAGGTAGGGCATCAGGACCTGGCCAGGTCATGGCTTTATGTGCGGGCTTAAGGCATGTGCCACGATCACCATACACGTGACAACTGTGACGTTAGTGTATACGGAATTCATTCCGAGCGCGGAGACGTCATCTTGAGAAACTGACACTGAAACTGAAACTTCCATCGGGAGTTGAATCCAGGTTTCTTGCGTCCTACACACAGCGCGTTAACCACTGAGCCATGACGTTCACTGTAGGTGTATAAGCAAAGGTCAAAGTATCATGTGGTGCGTAACGTAATACGTTTTATTCAGCTGTGATCTCGTTCAGTTATCCGAGTCTTTACTTATAATAACCTATAGTGACCTTGCCCCCCTCCCCCTTCCACCCCCCCCCCCCAGTTTCTCCTGTCCATTGCGCATGCCCACTGTTACCTACATTCCACCTCCCCCCTAATTACAACCCCCCAACTCTCACCTCCCCCCCCCCCCCCCCACAAAGATACGATCATCAATTTGGTCTACATACACATTCACTCATGCACGCGCACACACACACACGCGCGCGCGCGCGCAAATACGCACACACATACACACATATACACAAGCACACACGCAAGCACGCACGCACATACACACACCTACACACACACGCGCGCGCGCGCGCGCACACACACACTCCTACTCTCTCTCTCTCTCTCTGTCTCACACACACACACATACACACACACACACACACACACACAGACACACACACGCACATACACACACACTGACGTGCATACATACCGGCGCATATATAAGCAAGCGCGCACACACACATACACACAAATAAACGCATATGCACACATACATGCACACAAACACACACACACACATTTACACATAAACACACACACACACACACATTCACACATACATATACACATACACAGGCAAATGCATACACACACAAACACACACACACACACACACACGCACACACACACACGCACACACACACGCACAAACACACACACACACACACACACACGCACACACGTACACACACGTACACACACACACACACACACACGGAGAAACATATCCGGCCCCTACCCCTCCTTACACGGACATACACACTCACAGTGTTATTGGGGTAGACATGGCTATACCCCCCTCCAACAGAAAGTAAGTATGGTGCCAATAGAATAAGCACACCGCACAATATCAATGTTGTTACAGGTGAACACACATTGTAAAGAACAAGCATCTGTCTAAGTAGTACGAAGAAAGAGAGGACGAAGAGCAACACACACACACACACACACACACAGAGACAGACAGACAGACAGACAGACAATCAGACAGACAGAAATATAGACAGAGAAAGAGAGCACAGAGAGAGAGAGAGAGACAGACAGACAGACAGACAGACAGACAGACAGAGAGAAGGAGAGAGAGAGAGAGAACGAGAGAGAGAGACACACACATACACATTACACAGAGGGAGAAACAGACACAGAGAGAGGGGGGACGAGAGAAAGAAAGACCAACACAGAGAGAGAGAGAGAGAGAGAGAGAGAGAGAGGGGAGAGAGAGAGAGAGATAGAGAGAGAACCCG
>CM060311.1:30068548-30071048 GCA_030674185.1 Monoplex corrugatus | reverse complement strand
ACTGTCCTTGTCTGTCCCACTGTCCTTGCTGTCCCACTGTCCTTGTCTGTCCCTCTGTCCTTGTCTGTCCACTGTCCTTGTCTTCCCTGTCCTTGTCTGTCCCATGTCCTTGTCTGTCGTCTGTACTTGTCTATCTTCCTGATCTGTCTGCTCTTTCTGTCCTTGTCTGTCCCTCTGTAACTTTTTGTTTGTCCACTGTCTTGTCTATATCTGTCCTTGTCTGTTGTTCTGTCCTTGTCTGTTGTTCTGTCCTTGTCTGTTGTTCTGTCCTTGTCTGTGTTCTGTCCTTGTCTGTTGTTCTGTCCTTGTCTGTTGTTCTGTCCTTTCTGTGTTCTGTCCTTGTCTGTTGTTCTGTCCTTGTCTGTTGTTCTGTCCTTGTCTATTGTTCTGTCCTTGTCTGTTGTTCTGTCCTTGTCTGTTGTTCTGTCCTTGTCTATTGTTCTGTCCTTGTCTGTTGTTCTGTCCTTGTCTGTTGTTCTGTCCTTGTCTGTTGTTCTGTCCTTGTCTATTGTTCTGTCCTTGTCTGTTGTTCTGTCCTTGTCTGTTGTTCTGTCCTTGTCTGTTGTTCTGTCCTTGTCTGTTGTTCTGTCCTGTCTGTTGTCTGTCTTGTCTGTTGTTCTGTCCTTGTCTGTCCTACTACTTCTTCTCCTACTACTACTGATGATGATGATGATAACGACGACGACGACGACGACGACGACGACGATGACGATGATGATGATGATGATGATGATGATGATGATGATGATGATGATGATGATGATGATGATGATGATGATGATGCCGCCGCTAATGATGTTGATGATGATGACGACGACGATGATGACGATGAGACTAGTGATGATGATGATGTTGATAAAGACAACAAATAGTAATTATGATGATGATGACGATGATGATGACGACGATGATCATAATGACGGCAACAATAACAATAACAACAACAATAATAATGATAATAATAGAAGAAGAAGAAGAAGGAGAAGATAACTATAACAAATAGCCAGCAGAATCGGCCATGCCAATACAGCATTCAAGAAGATGACAAGCATTCTTATCTGCAAACGCTTATCAATTAACATCAGGAAGAGAGTTCTTGAATGTGATATAGAACCGATAATGTTATACGGTTGTGAGACATGGACAGTCAACAAGCAAAGTCAGAACAAGATTGAGGCAGCCAAGATGTGGTTTCTAGGAAGAATGTTGAGAGTTCCATGGACAGCAAAGAAAACACAACGAGACATTCTTGATGGAGGCAGACACAAGAAAATCATTCACTAGGAAGAATAGGAAGAAACAGGCAACATTTATAGGCCATTTTATGAGGAAAAGGGAATTGGAGCACCTGGTCACAACAGGACAGCTGGAAGGAAAGAGAGCACCAGGTAGACACAAGGAAAAAATATTGGACGGACTTGCAGAGTGGCTGAAGACAGAGAGGGTGGAAGATGTGCTTGCGGCAACAAGGGATAGAAACAGATGGAAGGCCATGATCGCCAACACCATGTGGCAAGGCACTTGATGATGATGATGAACAACAACAACAACAAAAATTAATAATAATAACAACAATAATAGTAATACTAGTACTACTACTATTAATGATTACAGCAACAATTATGATAATAATGATAATAATAATGATAATAATAATATAATAACAATAATAATAATAATAATGATAATAATAATAATGAAGCGACGATGACAATGATAATGATAACAATGAAAGAAAGGGGAGGGGAAGGGAAAAATTATACAGAAAGAAAAAAAAAAAAGAATTGGGAATTAGGACACATCCGTGTTTGACTGTTGCTTAGTGACAATGGTGGACAAACCTGACCTGACACTGACACGTTTCTCTGCTATCACTGCTAGAAATAGAACTGTTATCAGCAACACGCCACCACCATCACCACCACCACCCCTCCCTGTACCACCAGCACTACAACCACCATCCACCCCATTACACCCACTCGCACGTACTTTCCCTGTGTTTGCTTGCCTTAGTGTCTTAACCTAAGCCTCGCCCCTACAGGAGGTTTGGGTGTTGACCAGTTTTTGCTGAATCCGAAACAAATGTGACTACCCGCGTTCAAGCAAACAGGAACTAGAAGAGAAAAAAAACACGAAAAAAGAATAAAAACGCGTATTTAATACAACCAGATATGACAGGCGCAAACCAACACTAGATACAAAAAATTAGGAGAAAAAGACTGAATATTTCAGTCTTTTCCTCAGGGATGATTCCGAAGGATTTTTTGATAGGTGGGTATGGCTGAAAGGCAACAGAGGTTTGAAAATCAAATCAGAGTTTAGCTTTTCCTAGATGATCAAAGTTTAGCTTTTCTAGATGAGTTATCCTTCCAGGTTGACGATTATCAGAGTTTAGTTTTTCTAGACGAGTTATCCTTCCAGGTTGACGATCATCAGATCAGAGCTTAGCTTTTCCTGCATGAGTTATCCTTCCAGGTTGACGAGCCCGACCAACCGTTTT
>CM060311.1:30056048-30063548 GCA_030674185.1 Monoplex corrugatus | reverse complement strand
AACAAACATTGAACTGGTATGATTCATCTGTTTTCATCAGAGCAGTATGGGTTGACAGGGTGTGTCAGCCGTCGTCTCTCACATTTTACGAAGCGCCTTGGGTATCTGTGAGATGAGGTGCTGTGCAGATAGTCATTATTATATACAGTATAATGTTATTTCTTGCGCCGGCTTCAAAAGCATAGACTCAAATTTCGAGCCCTGCACAGGTCAAGGGTGTGACAGCATTTGGTGAATGAGAGAGGTTCCTGTGATCACCGCATCGTCATAAAGAGTCACGTGGGACAGTGACGTCAGGCGACACAGTCAGAACACAGGCAGCCCTCATTACAGGTAGAACACAATCAGTCGGTGCTGACTACACACATAGACCTCCCCAGCACCTGAACCGCCTTGTGGTCGTGAGCAACTTCAATTTTTTGGGTGTGTGCAGGTGACAGATCTCTGTTTTTCTCTTTGTCTCTCTCTCTGTTCCTCTGTCTGTCTCTTTCTCTTTGTCTCTGTCTCTCTTTGTTTTTGTATTTTTCTGTCTGATTGTCTGGCTGACTCTCTTTCTCTCTCTCTCTCTCTCTCTCTCTCTCTCTCTCTCTCTCTCTCTCTCTCTCTCTCTCTCTCATTCTCTGTGTCTCGGTTTCTGCCTTTCTCTGTGGCTGTCTCTATCTACTCTTTACTCTCTTTCCTCACTCACTCTCTCTCTCTCCTCTCTTTCTCTCTCTCTCTCTCTCTCTCTCTGTTTATCTGTCTCTGTCTCTCTCTGTCTGTCTGTCTCTCTGCATCTTTCTCCGTATCTCTCTCTCTCTGTCTTTCTTTCCGTCTCTTACTTTGTCATGTCTCCAGCTGCCTCTGTTTCTGCCTGCGTCTGTCTGTCTGTCTGTCTGTCTGTCTCTCTCTCTCTCTCTCTCTCTCTCTCGCTCTCTCTCTTTGTCTCTCTCTCTCTCTCTGTCTCTCTCTCTCTCTCTCGCTGTCTCTCGTTCTCTCTTCCTGGTTTTCTGAGTAGGTCTTTCTTTCTATTTCTGTCTCTATTTCTCTCTGTCTTTTTGTTTCTGTCTCTGTCTCTTTCTCTGTCTGTCTCTCCCTTTTTTTCTCTCTCTCTCTCCCTTTCTCTCTGTCTGTAACTTTCTCTGTATCTCCCTCTTTTCTCTGTCTCTCGCTTTTTCTCTGATTGTCTGTCTCTCTTTCTCTCTCTCTCTCTCTCTCTCTCTCTCTCTCTCTCTCTCTCTCTGCCTTTCCCCCACTCCCCTGGTTGAGTGAAGGTAGCAAAACTGGAATGTTAATATACATATTTAATAGCAAAAGATATTTTGTTTATAGAATGTTTGGTAATTCTTTAAGCTGCTCATGGATATAAAAAATTTTTTATCGAGTTTCAAATATGAACAGACATTTCAACTTCATATTGATTAGATTTCCATTTGGGGTATCTGATTTAACTTCCTGTACAATTTTTATCAGTATATTCACCATACTGACGCACGCATGACGGATATGATCTGTCCGTTATGTAAATCATCCACAGAAGATCAAATCCTGTTTGGTTTTGCTGTTCATAAAACAGATCAAGGAAGACAACAGTCTTTTTGTTTTGTTTTGTTTTGTTTTTGTTTTTTGCTGCTCGTTCTTGAAAAAAAAAATCTTTGGAAAAGAATTATGGCTTTTAAGTATTTTTGAACAAAAAACGCATACAGGCCTAGTCTACTCATGTCGTATGAAACTGGAAATTTTGTGTTCTGTCTCTGTTTGTCTGTCTGTCTGTCTCTGTCTGTCTGTCTCGCTCTGTCTGTCTGTCTGTCTGTCTGTCTGTATGTATATATATATATATATATATATATATATACATATATGCACATATATGTATTTATGTATGTACGTATGTATATGTACATATATATATATATACATATAATTATATATATATATATATATACGTATGTATATCTCTGTGTGTATATACGTATACGTACATATATGTACATACATACATACATACATACACACACACACACACACACATATATATATACATGTATATATATATATATATTTAGGAAACTGCATTATCGCATCTCCTTAAACTATTCTTTCATTAACAATTGTAATCGATTCTACGTGTTTACGTTTTGTTTTGTTTTTTTGTTTTGTTTTGTTTTGTTTCTTGATGTGTTTCTTGATGTGTATAACTGCACTGTACATTTAGCATACAGCCTTTCACAAGGGCTAGACCCTTCATGAAGTAAACCATTCGTATTCATTTTCTTACTTGTATTTTGTCTGTCTGTCTGTCTGTCTGTCTGTCTGTCTGTATGTATATATATATATATATATATATATATATATATGTACATATATGCACATATATGTATTTATGTATGTACGTATGTATATATACATATATATATATACATATAATTATATATATATATATATAACGTATGTATATCTCTGTGTGTATATACGTATACGTACATATATGTACATACATACATACATACATACACACACACACACCACACACACACACACACACACACACACACACACCACACATATATATATATATATACATGTATATATATATATATTTAGGAAACTGCATTATCGCATCTCCTTAAACTATTCTTTCATTAACAATTGTAATCGATTCTACGTGTTTACGTTTTGTTTTGTTTTGTTTCTTGATGTGTTTCTTGATGTGTATAACTGCACTGTACATTTAGCATACAGCCTTTCACAAGGGCTAGACCCTTCATGAAGTAAACCATTCGTATTCATTTTCTTACTTGTATTTTGTCTGTCTGTCTGTCTGTCTGTCTGTCTGTCTGTCTGTCTGACTGTCTGTCCGTCTGTCTCTGTCTGTCTGTCTCTGTCTCTGTCTCTCTCTCTCTCTGTGTCTCTCTGTCTGTCTGTCTGACTGTCTGTCTGTCTCTGTCTCTCTCTCTGTCTGTCTGTCTCTGTCTCTCTCTCTCTGTCTGCCTCTGTCTGTCTGTCTGTCTGTCTCTCTCTCTCTCTCTTTGTGTCTCTTTGTGTTCTGTGTCTTTCTCTGCCTGTGTTTCTGTCTCTCTGTCTCTCTGTCTCTCTTTCTCTCTCTCTCTCTCTCTCTCTTCTCTCTCTCTCTCTCTCTCTCTCTCTCGCTCTCTTTACTTTCTCTCCTCTCTCAGTCTCCATTCCTTATTTCTCTTTGTGCCACAACTGCATGACGTGTGTTTCATTTCTTCTTTTGTAATGCATTTTTCTAAAAAAAAATCTTTTATTAGTGTTGTAAAATTTTCCATTTGAATTGTGAATTAATCATAAATCTAAATAAACATGTTATCAAAACTATGTCTCCACGTGTAGTGTAGACTGTGCTTTGGTAACATTTTGGGACACGCACATGCACACCACACACACACACACACATACACACACCAAACACATACACACACACACGCACACACACACACACACACACACACACACGCACGCACGCACGCACACACACACACACACACACACACACATTCGCACTCACACACTCACAAACAAACAACGAGCAAACAAACAACAACAACAGTAAAGCCCGAAGCACACACACACACACAAAACAACAACACACAAACAAGCAACAAGGCATGAAGAGAAAAAGCCAGATTAGAGTTTCTGGTACAAATTTCCGGCGCTGGTGTGCTTTCTTCGAGACTTTTAACACATATTCTATCTATCTATCTATCTATCTATCTATCTATCTATCTATCTATCTATCTATCTATCTATCTATCTATCTATCTATCTATTTATCTGCCTATCTTCATACGTAGCTACATCAAAAGAACCGACTTACCTGCATGTATTAAACAAACAAACAAATAAACAAGCAAACAAACGAAAAACGACCAAAACACAAACATTCAAATCAAACAATCAAAACAAACAATAAAAGAAAGAAATAAACACACAATCAAAACAAACAATCAATACAAACTATCAAACAAACAAACAGATAAATAGACAATTAAAACAAACAAAACAAACAAGCAAACAATCAAAACAGGCAAACAAACTAAACAATAAAAATAAACATAGACACAAACGATCAAATCAAACAAACAAAACAAAACAATCAAAACAGACAGACAGACCAAAAAAAAACCGTAAAAACAAACAAAGAAACAAGCAAACGATCAAAACATAGATACAAGCGATCAAAACAAACATACAAACAAACAAACAAATAAACTATGGCCCACCCATGGGTCAAAGTTCATGACCCACACGATATCAGCATGCGAAACCAGTCACTGTGGTGTAGTGGTTAACGCAACGGACCTCCGACTGGAAGGTTGTGGTTTCGAATCCCCATCAATCCTTTCAAAATCGTTCTGGGATTTGTCGGCTCCAACCGGCTCCTAGCCAGAGTGATGCGCGCTTTTGGCTCATTGGGAAGACTGGGACCACACAGGCGAATCTTATCCTCTTTTGGATACGTCAGTGAAAATGTCGCTCAAATCTCCTGATCCAAACACCACAGGTGTCTGTATCTTTTGGGCCTGTTGACGCCAGGATGTATTTAATAGTAAGCGTAGAGTGCAGCCTTTCCACGAAGTCTCAGTCCTAGATGGAACTCCACATCATCATGATTTCATCCTCATCGCCATCATCAGCATAGTACTGTAAAAACTGTTCCAGCATCTTATGCCATCCTTAAGGCGTAGGGAATGAGGGGGGGGAAACAAAAACGACAAAGGTAACAACTGAGGAAGGTACCAAAGCAGGAGAAAATGTATCTATCTATCTTGTCTGCCTGTCTGTTTGTCTGTATATCTATTTGTCCGTCTATTTGTTTGTCAGTCTGTCTATCTGTCTATCTGTGAGCTTGCTGCCTGCCTGCCTGCCTGCCTGCCTGCATATCTGCCTGCCTGTCTGTCTATCTGTCTATCTATCTGTCTATATGTCTGTCTACTACCTACCTACCTACCTACCTACCTATCTATCTATCTATCTATCTATCTATCTATCTATCCATCTATCTGTTTTTATCTATCTATCTATCTATTCTATATATCTATCCATCATATCTATATATCTATATATCTATCCGTCTGTCTGTCTGTCTTCTATCTATCTATCTATCTATCTATCTATCTATCCGTCTGTCTGTCTGTCTGTTTATCTATCTATCTGTCTGTCTGTGTATCCATTTGTCTGTCTACCTATGTCGGTCTGTCTATATGTATGTATGTGTGTATGTATGTATGTATGTATGTATGTATGGATGGATGGATGTACGGATGTATGGATATATGAATGTATGTATGTATGTATGTATGTATATTTATCTATATACAGACATCATATATCAATAAGACCATTATGCATATATATTTATATGTATATTTACATATATATATATCTATACATATATATTATATGTATATATATCATCATCATCAGGTGCCCTGCCGGATGGCGTTGGCGATCATGGACTTCCATCTGTCTCTATTTCTTGTTGCCTCAAGCATCTCTTCCATCCTCCTTGTCTTCAGCCACTCTGCAAATCCGTCTAGTATTTTCTCCATGGGTCTACCTGGTGTTCTCTTTCCCTCCAGCTTTCCCGTTGTGACCAGGTGCTCCAAACCCCCTTTCCTCATAAAATGGCCTATAAATGTTGCCTGTCTTTACATATATATATATATATATATTGTGTGTGTGTGTGGTGTGTGTGGTGTGTGTGTGTGTGTGTGTGTGTGTGGTGTGGTGTGTGTGGTGTGTGTGTGTGTACATAAATCAGCCATGACACAAATCAGCCTTGGCACTCCAACTAGCTGAGCTATCAGGGTCTCATAAATTTTCACCTGTCTGACAATTGACTACAGAGTCCCCTACGTTATCTGCACGGCATTTTAATCAATTGATACCATCGACCCACTCGCCTGCTGTGAAAGGGGAACATGTCATTTGTGCGAAACAACGTGTTCCACTTATTGCATTTGCGCGAGTCTTAATGTAATCATAGTAATGGCGTGAAAAGATGATAGTGGTGATGATAAAACCCGATAAAGCGAGCGAGCAAGCGACTGCACTAAAAAAAAATTTAAAATGGACCACACACCCCTCGAGGGCCTCTTTGTGATAACGGCTGACCACTTATGTGCAGTTGATGGTTTACAAACACCCCCACCCCCTTCCGCCTGCTCCTCCTTCTCCCCGTGACAAATTTGAAATGGTCTGTTAATGTTTAACCTGACCACCAGTCGCCATGGTGTAGTGGTTAGCGCAACGGACTACCGACTAGAAGGTTGTAGTTGGAATCCCCATCAGCCCCTTCAAAACGATATCATTGTGGGATTTTTCGGCTCCAACCGGCTCCTACACAAAGTTGGGCGTGCTATGGGCTCATTGAGAAGACTGGGATCATACAGTCGAGCCTCATCCACTTCACAGATGCGTCATTGAAGGTGTTGCTCAATTTTTTTTACCAGCACCGCAGGTGTCTGTATCACTCAGGCCTGGTTGACGCCAGGATATATTATGATAGTAAGCGTAGAGTAGATGGAACTCCACAGCATCATGATTATCATCCTCATCGACATAATCATCATCATATCGTAAAAATTGTTCCAGCTTCTGTGGCCATTAAGGCGGTGTAGAAAATGGACGAAAAGAAAAAAAAAGACCACAAAGGTAACCTCTCTGAATGCAATGATCCTAAACAAAATGTTAACCTGACCACGTGGAATGCGCGGATTCAATCCCAGACGGAGGACAAATTTCTAAACACACACACACACACACACACCACACCACACACACACACACACACACAACACACACACACACACACACCACACACACACAAACACACCACACACACACACACACACACACACACACACACACACACACATCCACACACACACACACACACACACACCACACACACCCACACAAGCGACAGCAGAGGGAGCATCCAGGAGTCATGACCCCTTATTAGAGTGTCAGGAGTTAAGGGCCGAAACACTTGTTTGACAGGGGTTTCTCTTCTGATGACCTTCTGCTGTCTACATGTAACTGTCCCCACAGTTTCTTACTCCACTACTATACTACTACTACTACTACTACTGCTACTACTATTACTCTACTGCTATACTACTACTACTATTACTGCTACTGCTATACTACTACTATTACTGCTACTACTACTATACTACTACTACTACTACTACTACTACTACTAAATACTACATTACCACTACTGTACTACTACTACTACACTACTACTACTACACTATACCATTACTGCTACTACTGTACTACTACTATTACTGCTACTACTATACTACTACTATTACTGCTACTATATACTACTACTACTATCTACTATTACTGCTACTACGTATACTACTACTACTATTACTGCTACTACTGTACTACTACTACTACCATTACTACCACTACTATACTACTACTACTATTATTACTACCACTACTATACTACTACTACTATTACTACCACTACTATATACT
>CM060311.1:30046048-30053548 GCA_030674185.1 Monoplex corrugatus | reverse complement strand
CACACACAACACACACACACACACACACACTCTTTCAATATCACGACACCAAGACACATTTCAATATCAACCTCACCAAGAAGAAGTGCTTATAATGATAAAGCTGATAATAATTATATAAATGCGTTATTTAATGAGCGCTTTCCACTGCACAAAGCGCTTACAACAACAATAAAAGAAAACAAGCACACACACGAACTCACAGACACACACCAACACACACACAACACACGCACAGACACACACACACAAACCACACACCACCACGCACGCACACAACACACACGCCACCATTCACACCCAAAAACACGCACATCAAGAATACAGAGCGGCAGAAAGAGGGTCTACAAGAAATGTTGCTGGAAGAGAAAAGTCTTCAGACTAGTTTTAAAGGAGGGAAATGAAGGGCTGTGACGGAGATTGTGAGGCAAGGAGTTCCACATCTGCACAGCAGATGATGAAAAAGCTCGACCACCATGCCTCTCTCGTTTATATTTTGGAACACGGAATGTTCTATCATCGGTAGCAGAGCGAAGAGATCTGGGTGGTACATAGATCGTAAAGATGTCAGAAAGGTATTTAGGCGCAGTGCCAATTATGACTTGGTAGCAGAGACAAGAAGCTTTGTATTTGATTCTTTGTTCAATAGGTAACCAGTGTAACTCTCGTAGAAGGGGTGTACAATGTGCCGATCTTTTTGCTTTGCACACTATTTTGGCTGCTGAGTTCTGTACTTGTTGTAGTGGTCTGATCAGGGTATGTGGAGAACCGACAAGAAGAGAATTGCAGTAGTCTAGTCTAGATAGTACACAAGAACTGACAAGTGTTTTTGTTGCATCAACTGTGAGGTAGCGACGTATAGAGCTGATGCGTCTGAGTTCATGGTAGGCTTTCTTGACAGGTTTTACTGATATGATGTTTCATGGACATCTCTTTATCAAGGAAAAAGCCAAGGTCACGTACATTGTCTGAAAATGAGACGGGCGTATTTCCTAGGTCAAAAGTAGGAGGTAGGGAAGTGGCATCAACTGATGGAGGAAGGAGTCTAAGAGCTTCAGTCTTGTCATCATTTAGTTTCAGTTTGTTTTCGGTCATCCAATTTTTAACTTCTGTGACACTATCTTGGAGAGATTGAATGAGATTATCGTAGTTTGAAAGCGTATCAGAATGTTCCAGTTGAGTATCATCAGCATACATTTCATGACGAATGGAATGAGTATCAATGAGATGAGTGAGTGGAGTGGTGTAGAGTATGAAAAGAACAGGGCCCAGAACAGAGCCCTGAGGAACGCCGAAAGTGAGAGTAGATTCAGAGGATCTATTTCCGTCTACTAGAACAATTTGCTTTCTGTCAGAGAGATATGATCGAAACCAGTTGAGCACGATATTTGTAATTCCAAATGTTGTATTCAGGCGTGAGAGAAGGATGTCATGATCTATTGTGTCAAAGGCAGCAGAAAGGTCCAAAAGTAGAAGAACAGATATTTTGTCTTGGTCAATAGCATTCAAAAGATCATTTACAATGCGTAAAAGAACAGTTTCTGTAGAATGGCCAGGCCTGTAAGCAGACTGGTGATCGCTGAGAAGTGAATGAGAGGTCAAATGGGAGAAAAGCTGGCGAAGCACAAGTCGTTCAAGAAGTTTAGAGAGGTATGGAAGGTTGGAGATGGGTCTGTAATTTTTCAACTCGTTGGGGTCCAGATTTGATTTTTTCAGAAGGGGTTTTAACACGGCTGTTTTAAATTCAGTTGGAAAGACGCCGGAAATGAGTGATTCGTTCATGATATGAGTAATGCTAGGCAGAAGAAGGTCTAAATGCTGAATTAGAAATTTGGTGGGCATTGGATCTAGTTCACAAGTCTTTGGAGTTGTCTGCATGATCGTTTTTCTCACTAGATCTTCACTAACGGGAACAAAAGCAGACAAAGGGGTGCTAGAGAAGGGCGGGCTGATGTTATGAGACTGTAATGTTGACGGGAAGTTGTTTCGAATGGTTGCAATCTTGTTGCTGAAAAATTCGGCAAACATATTCGGAAGGAGCTTTATATCTGAGACAGAAGGTAGTGAAACGGACTTATTTTTACCAAGAAGGTGTGACATATTTTGAAAGAGCTGCTTGCATGTGCGAGAACCTGACACTAGCGACGAATAGAAGGTCGTTTTTGCAGTGTGCACTATGTCCGTGACATTGCGCTTCGCAGCATCGTAGATTTGTTTGTGAACAGTGAGCTTTGTTTTTTTCCACTCACGCTCTGCACGTCTGCGTGCGGTTTTAGCTTCGCGAAGTGGACCAGAGACAGCGTTGTACCAGTGGCTTGGTTTTCCATCGCGAACTTTTATCTGTCGCATAGGCGCATGCTTGTCAAAAATAGATGAAAGATTTGAGTTTAATTCTGAGATTGACAGATTTGGTGTTAAGAACTGCGCGATGTCGTGTGCAAGTTTATCGTGATCAATTTTTTCGATGGAACGAGTGGAAACATATTTCGGAGGACGTTTAAGTTTAGGTGTAGATAGATGGCACAAAATGGCAAAATGATCAGAAGCAAGATCATGACACACATTGGTGGAATGAATGATATCGTCATCATTTCTATGTATAACTAGGTCAAGAATATGATAAAAACATGTATCAGGAAAATACCACCCTCTCCCAGCACAGAACAAGGGCTATAACCCTAGTGAGAAATAACTTCATACTTCAGTTTACTTGGGGGGTTTGTTCAAGAGGGTTTCACACCGCTCAGACAATTCCATATGCGCTCCATCCGAATCTGCCAGCAAATATCTTGGCAGACTATTTGAGCCTGCGTGAAACCTTGTGCGCTGGCAAGATCTTGAGAAGGAAGAAGGGAAGAGAAGGACTCCATGAAACACTGAAGCTGATACCATCAGAATGATGGAAACATTAAGCCAACAGGCCAGTTTTTAATGTTTTGGGCTGAGACTGAACTCAAGGTATCAGTTCTAGAGTCCAACCCCCCGTGGCAGATACTGGGGGCTCTTTCAGTATAAATAGTATCCCCACCTTCTGGAAATTCTGTGCTAGTAATTTCCTCTATTCTGTCAATCTCTTTGTTTCTGCCTTGTTCCTTTGATTTCTGTCCTTTCTTCCTATTATTCTCTGCCGTACTGGTCCATTCACCTGTATTTATTTGGTAAAGTCTTACATACATTTTGTTAAGATTGATGTATGTGTGTGTGTATATGTGTGTGTGTATGTGTGTGTGAGTATGTGTGTGTGTGTGCATGTGTGTGTGTGTGTATGTGTGTGTATGTGTGTGTGTGTGTATGTGTGTGTATATGTGTGTGTATGTATGTGCGTGTATGTGTGTGTGTATGTATGTGTGTATGTATGTGTATGTGTGTGTGTATGTGTGTGTGTATGTGTGTGTGTGTGAGTGTAGTGTATCTGTGTATATGTGTGTGTGTGTATGTATGTGTGTGTATGTGTGTGTGTATGTGTGTGTATGTATGTATGTGTGTATGTATATATGTGTGTGTATGTGTGTGTGTATGTGTGTGCATGTGTGTGTATGTATGTGTGTATGTGTGTGTACATGTATGTGTGTATGTATGTGTGTGTATGTGTGTGTATGTGTGTATGTATGTGTGTGTATGTGTGTGTGTATGTGTGTGTGTATGTGTGTGTATGCGTGTGTATGTATATGTGTGTATGTGTGTGTATGTATGTGTGTGTATGTGTGTGTATGTGTGTGGTTGTGTGTGTATGTGTGAGTGTGTGTATGTATGTGCGTATGTGTGTATGTATGTGTGTATGTGTGTATGTGTGTGTATGTGTGTATGTATGTGTGTGTATGTGTGTATGCGTGTGTATGTATGTGTGTATGTGTGTGTATGTATGTGTGTATGTGTGTGTATATATGTGTATGTGTGTATGTGGGTGTATATGTATGTGTGTATATGTGTGTATGTGTGTGTATGTATGTGTGTATGTGTGTGTGCATATGTGTGTATGATATGTGTGTGTATGTATGTGTGTGTGTATGTGTGTATGTATGTGTGTGTATGTATGTGTGTGTTTATGCGTGTATGTATGTGAGTGTATGTGTGTATATGTGTGTGTATGTGTGTGTATTTATGTGTGTGTGTATGTGTGTGTGTGTTTGTGTGTGTGTGTGTATGGTGTGTGTGTGTGTGTGTGTGTGTGTGTGTGTGTGTGTGTGTGTGTGTGTGTGTGTGTGTGTGTGTGTGTGTGTGTATGTGTGTTTTGGTACTTCCATAAGTCACCAAACACTCACATTGCTTAAAGGATCTTTAACGTGTGTACGTGATATTCTGCCTGTGTCTACACACGAAGGAAGTAGAAGCACTAGCAGTTGTGCATACATGTTGTCCTCACCTATATCATTCCCTGCCAGACTTATCTCCCCCTTCCCTACAGCCCACCCACTATGTCTCCTATTTGACTGTGATTTGACACTAATGGGTTAAAGCAGAAAACGTTGTCACCCGATAATAAATCATTTGAAGAGGGTAGGCGCAGAACAAGAGAGAGAGAGAGAGACAGACAGACAGACAGACAGACAGACAGATAAACAGACAGACAGACAGAGACAGAGAGAGAGACAGAGACAGACAGAGAGAGACAGAGAGAGAGGGTCAGAGAGACAATGAGAGACAGAGACAGAGAGAAAGAGAGAGGGAAACACAGAGAGAGACACAGAGACAAAGAGAGACACGGAGAGAGACAGACACAGACACAGAGAAAAAGAGACAGAGACATAAACAGAGACAGAGAGACAGAGAGACAGAGAGACAGTGAGAGAGAGAGACAAAGAGAGCGCAATTGACACTTTAGTGCCATTAATATAAGTTTTGTTGTTGTTGTTGTTGCCGTTGTCGTCGTCGTTGTCGTTGTCGTTGTCGTTGTCGTTGTCGTTGTTGTTGTTGTTGTTGTTGTTGTTGTTGTTGTTGTTGTCGTTGTTGTTGTTTTGACACGGGGATGGCAATTCCATCGGAAGCCCTGAACGACCCTTACAAGACATACTCATCATCATCATCATCAGGTGCCCTGGCGCATGGCGTTGGCGACCATGGACTTCCAACCATCTCTATCTCTCGTTTCCTCTAGCATCTTCCCCACCCTCCTTATCCCCAGCCACTCTGCAAGTCCGTCCAGCATTCTCTCCCTGGGTCTACCTGGTGCTCTCTTTCCCTCCAGCTTTCCCGTTGTGACCAGGTGCTCCAAATCCCCCTTCCTCATAAAATGGCCTATAAATGTTGCCTATCTTTTCCTAATCTTCCTTCCTTGTGTCTGGCTCCATCAAGACTGTCTCGTTTGTTTTATTTGCTGTCCATGGAACTCTCAACATTTTTCTTAGAAACCACATCTCGGCTGCCTCAATCTTGTTCTGGCTTTGGATTTGCTTGCTGATTGTCCACGCCTCGCATCCGTACAACAGTATTGGTTCTACATAACTTTCAAGGACTCTCTTTCTGATGTTAATTGATAGGCATTTGTTGGTAAGAATGCTTGTCATCTTCTTGTTTGGCCGATTTTGCCAGCTCTTTCCGATGTGCATCTGCCGTCCGCTGAAATGACCATTCCCAGGTATTTGAACAAGACATACTGTTATGTATGAAATACCTTATTACTGTTTTCGCCTCTGTAACGCCACCATCCACCCCACACACACCTCCCTCCATACATCTCACCACGTGTCTGTATCATATTTTTTTCTTTTACAATTACATCCACACATAACTGATAGCAAACAAAGAAACAAACACCCCTGAGGGGTTTACAATACCTTTGCATAAGGAAATGGACAATACGTGTATCTATGTTTCTTTCATCTACACCGTTTTGGTTTCATATTAACAATTCTTACATGTGAGAAGTATTCAGTCAATCTAAGATGTTAAACAGATAATATTTTCTGATTTAAAAAAAATCTTCAATGCTTTCCCAGAATCGTTTGGTACTGAAACATTGACAAAATGCTATCTTTCCATTTAAAAAAGTCACAACGGAAGTAATTTAATCGTTCCATTTCTTTCAAGATAACATTAGTTCCAAGATTACTGCATTTGGAGCCCTTTGTAATTTAACCTCTTGTATTTCATGAATTTTTGTAAACACTTCATTTCTATGAAAAATCAGTTCCCAAGTTGTCAAACCATCGACAACAAGAATTTGGTAGCATATCATCTACTGTTAAAATGTTATAGTGTAACCGTGCTCATTTCGGTTCAGACCGAATTGCATTCAGTGCTGTAGTAATAGTCATGCATAATTTCATTTGGTTTGTTCAGTTTTGGGGGTGGTAAAAGAATTGCGCTGGAAAATAATTGAAGAGCATTCTGCTAAACTGAATAGAATTTACTTCAAATTCAACGAGACGGTTGTTTCATTCCTCTGTTTGACACTTTGGCGCAACTTAAATAGTGCCGACTCTTTCTCACTGATATATTTTTTTCATTTGTATTGTTCGCGATGTACGGTTTCTTCTGTATCGTGTTCTTTTACTCCCTTACCTCTGTGAAGAGTCGTTGAGAAAGATAAAAAAAACCCACTATGTGTGTGTGTGTGATGTGTATATGTGTATGTCTTTGTGTGTCTTTGGGTGGGTGTGTGCGTGGATGGGTGGGTTTACGTTTGTGTACGTGCGTGCGTGTGTGTGTGTGTGTTGTGCGTGTGTGTCTGTGTGTGCGTGGATGTGTGTGTGTGTGTTTGTGTGTGTGAGCGCGCGCGTGTGTGTGTGTGTGTGCGAGTGTGTGTTTGTTATGTGTGTATGTGTGTGTGTGTATGTGTGTGTGTTTGTGTGTTGTGTGTGTGTGTGTGTGTTTGTGTGTGTGTGTGTGTACGTGCACACGCGTGTGTGCGTGGGTATATGTGTGAGTGCATGCCCATGTGTATTAGTCATACGTTAAACAAAACACTTAAGGTAACAAAAAATATCTTTAGTGTCTCCACTTTCATAGAATTTATTGATTAACAAGTGCGCAATCAAACAGTCGACCCAGTCACACATTTCCTGTTATCATTCACACTCACACATACACGCACGCACACATGCACACACACACACACAAACACCACACACACACACACTACACACCACACACACACACACACACACACACACACACACACACACGCACGCGTGAGAGATAACAGTCGAAGTCCACGATAAAGGCGCATGCACACATACACAGAGGCTCATAGACACAGACACAGACACACTCGCACACACACACTCGCACACACACACACGCACACACACACTCGCACACACACACTCGCACACACACACACGCACACACACACACACACACGCACGCGTGAGAGATAACAGTCGAAGTCCACGATAAAGGCGCATGCACACATACACAGAGGCTCATAGACACAGACACAGACACACTCGCACACACACACTCGCACACACACACACGCGCACACACACACTCGCACACACACACTCGCACACACACACACGCACACACACACACGCACACACACACACAACACCACGC
>CM060311.1:30036048-30038548 GCA_030674185.1 Monoplex corrugatus | reverse complement strand
GGGTGGAAGTCTCTAGTTATGATGGTCTTCATCTTCCTGAAGGTGTCTTTTCATTTCTGTTTGGAAAATGGAGTTCTATGTTCTACGTAAAGTGTATTCAAAACCCGAAATTTTAAAACAATCCTAGCTAAGTTTTACGTCCACATTTTTTGCCCACAAGCTCAAAAAGAAGAATGATGATCCCATCTCAAGGATCATAGATATAATTATATCCCACCTTCTTTTGATTACTACCACCACCACCCCACTTCCACCCCCGTCCTTGCTACAGTTCGGGACTCTGTGGCTGTCTTGTAATAAGAAAAGGAGAATTTGTCAGTACTTTTCTTTTTTTTTCTTTTACCATCTTATTCTTCAGCGTCTTTCGTTTTTCTTTCTCTGAATTTCTGTTCGTCTCCTGAGCAAAATGCTTTTTTTTTCAAACGTGTATTTCTGATGACTAATAGCAATGGTACTGATTTGTGATGTTTTATTTTATCTTCTGTTGTTATTCTTGATGAGTTGACTGTGCTCGCTGCATTGATGTAAATTTTTCTCCTCCCCCACCCCACCCCCACCCACCGCACACAAACTAAGCCTGCTATTTTCGGTATGTAAAATAGAATCCAAAACAAGCGTGACTGTCCGCGTTCAAGCAAACAGGAACCAGAAAGGAAAAAAACATGAAAAAAGAATCAGAACGAGTATTTTATACAACCAGACAAGACAGGCGCAATTTTTGGGGGGCTAACTGGCCTTTGTCAAGCGTAGATGTAAGATCATAAACGAACAAACACCAAATACAAAAATTAGGAAAATAAGACTGACACTTCCCTGCTGCTTCGTCCAGTGAGAGAAAAAGACTAAAACGATCCAGTACTATGTACAATAGATCAAGTACACCAAATACAAAAATTAGGAGAAAAAGACTGACTTCCCTGCTTCCTCGTCCAGTGGGCTAATTGGCAGAGCTATGGACTTAAGATCTGATATCTTGAGTTCAATCCCAGCCCGCAGCACTAAAAACTGGCCTGTTTTGCTGCCCATCTTAATGTTTACATCATTCTGATGGTGTCGGCTTAATGTTTCATAGGTCCCTCTTTCCCCTTTTCCCGTGTCAAAACCTTGCCAGCGCATACGGTTTTGCGCAAGTTTCGGACATCTGTCAGATAATTGCCTGCAAATTCGGGTGGAGTGCATATGGAGTTTCCCGAGTGCAGTGAATCCCTCTTGAACAAACTACAAACCAGTGGGAGAAAAGGGCTAACGATGCATTACTATGCACAATACATCAAGTATTCTTTTGACATGCTTGAAAGCAATGAAATGACACAGAAAGACTGCGCTTCGCGGGACACTGCTGGCGTAGCAAAGAAGAACTGGTGGGGGATGTTCTACTGTGAAGACCCAGCCACGGCAAACAAAGATCAGTACGTCCAAAGAAGACCTTCATCGACCAACTGATGGATGACACGGGCTGTCAGTATGATGAACTACCTACTGCAATGTCTGACAGAGAAGGATGGAAGAAACGTGTTGTGGATAGCCGAGTAAGCTCGACGTGATGATGATCATCATTCTTTCGACATGCACTGTTCGCACTAAGCACGAAAATAAGTTGTTTCTTTTGACAAACCCGTTGACCCAAGATTTAACGTCTGAAGTTCAGTCTTAGCCTGCAACATATAAACTGGCGCATGGTCTGTTCCGCCACCCATCTTAACCCTTTGACTCCCGCACTCTGTCCATCAATTGCAAAAACTTAACCCTTTGACTCCCACATTCTATCCGTCAACCGCAAAAATTAACCCTTTCACTCCCACATCCTATCCATCAACTGCAAAAACTTAACCCTTTCACTCTCACACCTTCTCCACCAGCTTCTTGCAAGAAGGTGGTGGAGAGGGCAAAGGAGTCAAAGAGTTCAGTTTTTGCTTTGCTAGCATGGTTGACGATGCAGGATGCCGGTGGACAGGGCAAAGGAGACAAAGGGTTAAGTCTTTGCTTTGCCAGCATGGTTGACGATGCAGGATGTTTGTGGACAGGGTGAGAAAGTCAAAGGGTTTAGTTTTTGCTTTGCCAGCATGGTTGGCAGTGCAAGCTGCTGGTGGATAGTGTGAGGGAGTCAAAGGGTTAAGTTTTTGCTTTGCTAGCATGGTTGACAACGCAGGACACTTGTGGACAGAGTGCAAGAGTCAAAGGGTTAAGGTCTTCTTCTATAGTTCTTCGCCAGCTGTTCTTGGTTCTTCCTCTCTCGCGCCTTCTTTCTGGTGTCCAGTGAAAGGCAGTCGGGTGAGGGAGTCCAAGGGTTCAGTTTTTTTGTTTTGCCAGCATGGTTGAAAATGCAGGGTGCTGGTGGACAGGGTACGGAAGTCAAAAGGTTAATGCTTCAATCATTCTGGTGGTGTCAGCTTGGTGTCTCATGGGCTCATTTACACCCACTCACCCATCACCTCACCCCTCTTTATTTCACGACTTCCAACGCATAGGACTTGCACAGGCACAAGGTGTTTGCCAGATA
>CM060311.1:30023548-30031048 GCA_030674185.1 Monoplex corrugatus | reverse complement strand
GACCCTGTGTGACAAATTGGACGGGGTGGTCAACGCCAGGGGCACCTCCTTAGATATTTCGCGAATGCATTCATATGTGTGCTTAATTTTCTCCCCCTATTTTACCTGTTGAAGTATTGTCTGTTTTGAAACGGTTATAGCCCTGATATGGCTCTACACAGTCGGCTGGGCTTTAAACAAAAATAAAAATAACAATAACAGTTTGAAAAATGTGCATGAAAAATGCATTTTTACATCTAGCCCTTGCGCAGAACATTTTGTGTGGGCTCAGGTATTGCCACATAATTGCTGACAGGCTTGGGTGGAGCGCATATGGAATTGTGCGGGTGCGATGACTCGCTCTTGAACAAACTCTGCACACCACGCTTAACAGAGAAGTGCAATATCAAAAGACACAACGAAACAAATGATTTTTTTTTGCAAGCCAGGAACCGAGCCTTTATCTAAGGGAAACTACTATAGGCTTTATTCACCCCATTTTCCTATACGTAGTTGTTTCCCCTTGACCGTGGAACCGGGCATTGTGTCTAGTTTCCGTACAATGCAAAGACGTTACATTCTCTGAGACAGGCTATTTGTCTATTTGTCTGTTTATTTATTTATTCATTTATTTATTTATTCATCTATTTATTTATTCATTTGTCTGTCTGTTTATTTATTCGCAAGGTGGAACAGAGACACGCTCATACCAAGCGTTATCTTACTAGGACCTCGCCTACCTAGCATGAAAACGAGTTGGTTATGTGCTTGACACAGTCTCTTGTGTGTTTGTTTGTTTGTTTGTTTGTGTGTGTGTGTGTGTGTGTGTGTGTGTGTGTTTGCATGTGTGTGTGTGTGTGTTTGCATGTGTGTGTGTGTGTGTTTGTATGTGTGTGCGGCGGCGGGAGGGGGTTGAAGAGCAGGGGGAGAGGGGGGGAGCAACCACGTGATGTGAAAAATCGTCCTGAGAAGAGTTTCGTGGGAAGTGAAAACGGAGACGAGAACTCTATACAACACACACACACACACACACACACACACACACACACACACACACACACATACAAACACACACACACACACACACACACACACACACACACACACACACACACACACACATACAAATACACACACATACAAATACACACACACAAGCCCACACACAAATACACACACACATACACACACACACATACATACACACACACACACACATACACACACACGCATACATACACATACACACACATACACACACATACACACACATGCACACGCACACACACATACACACACACGCATACACATACACACATACACACACACACAACAAAAACTACCAAAAAAATATAAACAAACAACAAAACTGATTCTGGAAAGGATCAAGTCATCTCTCATAAATATAGAGTCGTTTTTCTTTTCTAAATACATGTATTCTGTTCAGTCAACTGTTCATAATAAGCATTTATCACAGATCCAAATGCTGGACACTGCTTTCTGCAGAACTAAATCTTTTGGTTGGTTGGTTGGTTGGTTGGTTGGTTGGTTGGTTGGTTGGTTGGTTGGTTGGTTGGTTGGTTGGTTGGTTGGTTGGATGGTTGGTTAATTGGTTGGTTAATTGGTTGGTTGGTTGGTTGGTTGGTTGGTTGGTTGGTTGGTTGGTTGGTTGGTTAATTGGTTGGTTGGTTGGTAGGTTTTGTTTCTTCATCATCTGCGACAATTCTGATCTCACACCATTCATTCCAACTTCTAAACACATCACCAAACCAAGTTCATACAATCAAGCTTCCAGTGCCAGAAAGCCCATGAGAGCCAGCACAGTCAAGCCAATTGGGATACTCACCTGAGGAGGCCATGCACTACTGCTAGCTAGATCTCTTCTTACTGTTGTAGTCAGCTACCAAACAAAAAGTGTCCAACCCTGAAGAGTCTTTCTGATGTACTGACAGATAGTGAATTTATCTTGCACCGACACACCACATCTATGACATTTTTTTTTTCATGCTGAAAATCTGGGACAAAGATAAAAAGTAGAAGAACACATTTTTTTTTATTTACAAGGGTAATGGCAATAAAGTATAAGCAAACAACTGGGGAAAAAAACCGCTTTTTTACATCCAGCTCCCGCGCACACACACAGAGAGTCTTCACCAACACGAACGAATTATACATCAATATGAAAACCTCCAAATAACAAAGTTAGAATATCGACAATATAATTCTTTGTTTGTTCTTTCTTTTTTCTTTTTTCTGGGTTCGTATCCTCCTTCGCACCTCATCCTGGTGGGTCAAGGGTGGAAATTTTTCACGGATCTCCAAGGTCAACGTGTGTGTAGACCTGCCAGTGTCTCTTAGGGTATACGTATGCAGAATATCAATTGTGCACTTTAAACATCCTGTCAGTCACGTCAATGGCTGGCTTAGAGAAACATGAAAACACCCCAGCATGCACACCCGCCAAAATGACGGAGTGTACACTACACACTGTGCAGCAACATACCGTCTGCGCAGTGTAGGCAAAAAGTGCGCATGCACGTATCCGACAAAAATAAAACAAACTCGGTACGCATAAAGAAATTCAGCTGTAATTTTTTAAATTAACCTTACTCGATATTCCAACCGCGTAAAGAAAATAAAGTTGTGATTTTTAACACCACTCGATATTCCTACCGCATCAAGAAAAATAAAGTTGTGATTTTAACACCACTTGATATTCCAAATTTGCATTATTTTGATACAAAAAATGTGTTTAAAAACAACGAAGGCACCAAGGTGAGAATACCATGATCAGAACGATAAAAGAGTCAGCCCTGAGAATATGTCTGTGAGTGATTAGGGTCTATGCAACATGAACCGATGGAAAGTCAGAAGCAGTAATGATAAATGTGTCACACCACCTCAGTGTGTTTTCACACCGCCACACCTCTGTGTGCTTGTCACACCACCTCAGTGTGTTTGTCACACCACCTCAGTGGGCTTGTCACAACATCTCTGTGCGCTTGTTACACCACCTCAGTGTTTTGTCACACCACCTTAGTGTTTTGTCACACCACCTCAGTGTGCTTGTCACAACACCTTAGTGTGCTTGTCACACCAACTCAGTGTTTTTTCACACCATTTTAGTGTTTTTGTCACACCACCTCAATGTGCTTGTCACACCACCTTAGTGTTTTTGTCACACCACCTCAGTGTGTTTGTCGCACCACCTTAGTGTTTGTCACATCACCTTAGTGTTTTTGTCACACCACCTCAGTGTGCTTGTCACACCACCTCAGTGTGCTTCTCACACTTCCTCAGTGTTCTTGTTGCACCACCTTAGTGTGTTTGTCACACCACCTAAGTGTGTTTGTCACACCACCTCGGTGACACATTACCATCATAAACTGCTTATTGTCTTAGAAGACAAAGAAGAGTGACTGCAGTTAAGATGAGAAAAAGATATGAAAAGGAAATGTACTGAATATATATACTGTTCACACAGACGTACTCTAAATACCTGTTGGTTTCGAACTTTTGGTCTTCAACATTCTGCTGGTCCACAGGTCGGCCTGGAGCTGAACAGCAAGAAGCTGAAGTCATGGTAATCGGTATAAAAAAAAACAAGCTAAGAAATCGCCTCTCCCCCATACAAAGCAACAGAAAATAGCACAACACTGAGACAAGTTGATAAGTTTAAATATCTGGGAACAGTCTTCGCACCAGAGGCAGATGCACACTAGAAATAGCCAGCAGAACTGGCCAAGCTAAAACAGCATTCAAGAAAATAAAAAGCGTTCTTACCAACAAATACCTGTCAGTGAATATCAGGAAGAGAGTTGTTGAGTGCTATATAGAACCAATACGTTTGTACAGATGTAAAACGTGGACAGTCAACACAAAGTCAGAACGAGATTGAGGCAGCTGAAATGTGGTTTCTAAGAGGAATTCTGAGAGTTCCATGGACAGCAAAGAAAACAAACGAAACAGTCTTGAAAAAGACAGACACAAAAAGAACATCAATAAAGAAGATTAGGAAAAGAAAGTAACATTTATAGGACATTTTATCAGGCAAAAAAACATTAGAGCACCTGGTCACAACAGGAAAACCAGCCGGAAAAATAGCACCATGTAGTCGCAGAAAGAAAATTTTGGAAGGACTTGTGAAGTGGCTGAGGATAGAGAAGGTGGAAGATATACTGCAGCGACAAATGCTAGATTCGTATGGAGGGCCATGATCACCAACGCCATGCAGCAGGACATATGATGTTGATGATAATAGTGATGACAGGTCGGTCTACTGCTGAAGATCCAAAGGTCAAAATTGGTCGGTATTTCGTCTTCGTGTGTGTTATTGTGAACAGTGTTAAACTTCTAAGTTGGGTACAGTAGTCTGCTGTTGAAGATCCAAACGTCAGCTTACTCTTAAAGACCCAAACGTCAGTTTACTGTTGAAATAACAAAAATCAGTTTACAGCTGAAGACTTAAACTGTCAGTTTACAGCTGAAGACCCAAAAATCAGTTTACTGTTGGAGACCCAGAAGTCAGTTTACTGTTGGAGACCAAAAAATCAGTTTACTGTTGGAGACCCAGAAGTCAGTTTACTGTTGGAGACCCAGAAGTCAGTTTACTGTTGGAGACCCAGAAGTCAGTTTACTGTTGGAGACCCAGAAGTCAGTTTACAATTAGAGACCCAAAAGTCAGTTTACAGCTGTAGACCTAAAAGCCGGTTTACTCTTGAAGACCCGAAAGTCTGTTTACAGTTGAAGACCCAAAAATCAGTTTACTTTCCAAAAACCGAAAAGTAAGTTTACTCCTGAAGACCCAAAAATCAGTTACTCTCGAAAACGGAAAAGTCAGTTTACTCTTGAAGACACAAAAGTCAGTTTACCCTTGACGACCCAAAAGTCAGTATACTGTTGAAAACCCAATAGTCAGTTTACTCTTGACGACCCAAAAGTCAGTTTACTCTTGACGACCCAAAAGGCAGTATACTGTTGAAAACCCAATAGTCAGTTTACTCTTGAAGACCCAAAAGACAGTTTACTGCTGAAGACCTAAAAGTCTTACTATTTCTGAACGTTACTTCTGTGCCCGGATCGAATTGATCAGTCACCTCCGGACACACTGACTCAAAGCATCTTCATGAAGCCGTGGTCATTGTCGACGACGACAGACGAACACCAAAAGTCTTACTACTGAAGACCCATAAATCATGTTACTCTTGAAGACCAAAAGTCTTACTGCTGAAAACTTTAAAAGTCTTACCGCTGAAGACTCAAACGTCTTACTGCTGAAGACCCATGAATCATTTTATTCTTGAAGACTCAAAAGTTGTTTTACTGTTGAAGATCCACAGGTGGAAACTGGTAGGGTGGGGGGGGGGTCTCTACGTCTGTGTTTGTGTAAACACTGTTCGAATCCTAAAACGAATACATACAGTACATTTCCTTTCAATTACGTTTATTGTCCAGGATTAACATAAAAAAAGTTGCACCTTGATGACATAGCTCTGAGAGAACAGTGGTGGAAGCATAATCACAGCCACAGCCACATAACGTGGGACAAAGTCACCAGACTGAGAGCAATCTTGGCCACAAACCTTGAGTTCAATCCATGTTTGAAGAGTCTGGCACATCGACGTGTGTGTGTGTGTGTGTGTGTGTGTGTGTGTGTGTGTGTGTGTGTGTGTATGTGTGCGTGCGTGTGTGTGTGTGTATGTGTATGTGTGTGTGTATGTGTGTGTGTGTGTGTGTGTGTGTGTGTGTGTGTGTGTGTGCGCGTGTGTGTGAACTGGTTATTCTTATCACAAAACTTTAAAAAGAAACACCATGCGATTTACAATATATGAAACAGTAACCTCCCCTTTTTCGCAAAATGTTGATACATGTGGAGGAGTCAGTATACCTACACCAATATGCAAATCCTTACCACAAAACTCCTGATACAGCACCTGAAGGATATATTGAATTTGCAGAAAACAGCACGGTTTGTTTTTGTTTTCAATTGCCTTTCGTTTATAAAGAAAACAACAATGACCAATAAACACGGTTTGTTTTTGTTTTCGCTTATAAACAAACAAACAAACAAAAACAAACAAACAAAAACCGAAACACATATAGTAAAGTTTAGGCACATCAGGGCCCAGATGACATCATAAACATGTCCAAGGCACACATTACGCTATGCCCATACTACCATTGTAACAAGACATTAACTGTACGAGAATTAAGTCCACAGAGGTCAGATGTCTTAGCAGTAAGCTCGTAGATCCCTAGTGGCCCTGTGAGCTCAACTGGTATAGAGCACCCCCTATGCTCAAAAAGCAGCGGTCGTAGGTTCGATCCTCTGATGAGTCACAGCGTCAGTGGCGCAATCGCTCAAGTTGTTAAAGGTACACGTTCATGATGGAAGGAGCGCAGGTTCCAGTCTCGGGTGAGCCACGGTATTATTCTTATCCTGCAGTCTCGGTGGTTCTGTAGACAGGGCCGTGGACTCTAGATCTGATGTCTAGAATTCAAGCCCAGCCTGCAACATAAAAGACTGACCTGTTCGCTGCATACTTTCATGCTCCAACCATTCTGGTGACGTCGTCTAAGTGTTTCAACGTTCCTTTTCTCTCCTCTCTCCTCCACCCACCCGTATAAGACATTTCAAAACCTTGCCAGCACACACAGTTAGGCGCAGGCTCAAGGAATCTGACGGGTGATTATTGTTACATTTTGGGTAGAACGCATATGGAATTGTCCGATTGCGATGAATCTTTCTTGAATGAACGTACTACGTACTCCCTGTCCCTAATTTTCAAAAGTGTTGGCAAGTTGGCGGCTTACGGCGTAATTGTCGATGTCTTTGACCATTTCCAGCCGTTCTCTTATTGTTAAAAAGTTTAGAAAGTCTCCACAATTATGATGGAACGTCGTCAATAAATGTGTGCTGCACGTGTAGTCTACTGTGACTGAGTGCGTGCCACGGTCATTCTGTTAAATCCTCAACGCTGCATGTCGTGAATGAAGCCAAAGACACTGATATGCAGAATCCAAATTCCACACCACCATACTGAAGAATCAGGCAGTCCAAATTCCACATCAGTACATTGCAGAATCAGGCAGTTCAAATTCCACTTCACTCCACTGTAGAATCAGGCAGTCCAAATTCCACTTCAGGCAATCCAAATTCTACTTCAGGCAGTCCAAATTCCACTTCAGGCAATCCAAATTCTACTTCAGGCAGTCCAAATTCTACTTCAAGCAGTCCAAATTCCACATCGGTACAATGCAGAATCAGGCAGTCCAAAGTCCACTTCAGACAGTCCAAATCCCTTTTCAGGCAGTCCATATTTCACATCACCATACTGGAGAATCTGGCAGTCCAAATTCAATTTCAGGCTGTCCAAATTCCACACCACCACACTGGAGAATCAGGTAAGTCTCAGACAATTATACAAAATGGCACAAGGTTAAAAAAAAAATATTAAAAGAGCGAGGCCTCCAAAAAACGTTTCACGATGCAGAAGATGGGTGCGATTGTTCATACTCACT
>CM060311.1:29996048-30001048 GCA_030674185.1 Monoplex corrugatus | reverse complement strand
GAGGGTGAGAGCGAGAAAGAGAGGAGAGAGACAGACACACAGAGAGAAAGACAGAGAGACAGTGTGAGAGAGACATAGAGAGAGATAGACAGAGACAGAGAGACAGAGACAGAGAGACAGAGACAGGCAAAAACAGAGACAGACAGAGAGAGGAAAACATTATAGCTGTCCACCCTGGCCCAGCACGAAACAAACCAAAAGCAGAAAGAGCTAACTGCCCGATCTGTGACAAATATTTTATGAACGGTGCCGAATATTTTATGAGGCGTGGCGGGTCCAGCCATTCAAAATAACGGCAGGTACACACGTTCTGTCGCGCTTGATCAGTCATCTACCAATTGTTCGTCAGTCGAGCGTATCCATCCAATAACCTGTGGTTTCTTTCATTCTTTTTTTAGGGGGTAGGGGTGGGGGTAGGGGTGGGGGGTTGTTTCCACTCATTATCCCCTACTGCCACTCTTCCTCCTCTCCCCTCCACTTCCCAGCCCTTACGAACACAAAATAGTTTTCGAAGTGCTGGTTTTGTTGTCGTACTTTCAATCTGGAATAACGAGACAGTTACGCTTTACCTACGGATGGTATATAGTATACTGATACTTTCACGACATTATGATCACACCATTGTTTTAAATCGTTCTCTGTATAGCGTTATTCTCCCAACTTATCAAAGCTCACTAAGTATTATATATGATCAGACTTTTAAGTATTTACTTTATGCTTCGTTGATTATACTGAGGCTTTTGATCGGGCAAGACATGAAGAATTAATCAATCAACTAGAAACGCTCAATATTGATGGAAAAGATCTAAGAATAATCAGAAATATGTAACGTGAACAAATAGCAGTAATGAGTATAGAAAACGATACAAGCTCTTTCCAAAATATCAAAAGAGGGGTCAGGCAGGGTTATGTTCTGTCACAAGATTTGTTTTCACGCGAAACCTTCATGAAAAACCTGGGGGAATGCCCTGGATTAAAGGTTGGAGGAAGAATGACAAACAACATTCGTTACGCAGATGATACCGTGCTAATTGCAGAAAATGAAAAAGACCTACAAAACCTTGTGAATTTAATAGAAATAGAAAGCAAAAATAAAGGGCTGGAGCTTAAATAGCAAGAAGACGAAAGTCATGGTAATCAGTAAAAAAAAAAAAAGAAAGAAAAAAAGAAAAAAAAGAAATCCCCTCATGCAAAATAACAGTAAATGGCACAACTTTGGGACAGGTTCATAAGTTTAAATATCTGGGAACGGTCATATCACCAGACGGTAGATCCACATCATAAATAGCCAGCAGAATCGGCCAAGCCAAAACAGCGTTCAAGAAGGTGGTAAGCGTTCTTACCAACAAATGCTTATCAATTAACCTCAAGAAGAGAGTTCTTGAATGTTATCTAGAACCGATACTGTTGTACGGTTGTGAGGTGTGGACAGTCAACACGCAAATTCGGAACAAAATTGAGGCAACTAAAATGTGGTTTCTAAGAAGAATGTTGAGAGTTCTATGGATAGCACAGAAAACAAACGAGACAGTCTTGAAGGAGGCAGACACAAGAAGACCATTAATAAAGAAGATTAGGAAAAGACAAGCAACATTCATAAGACAGTTTATGAGGAAAGGGGAATTAGAGCACTTGGTCACAACAAGAAAGCTGGTGAAAAGGAGCACACCAGGTATACCCAGCGAGATAATATTGGACGGACTTGCAGAGTGGCTGAGGACAGAGAGGGTGGGAGATGTACTTCCAGCGACAGGGGATAGATTCGTGTGGCGGGCCATGATCGCCAACACCATGAGGCAGGGCACATGATGATAATGATGAGACTTTTTAGTTGAACACGAAGAGCTCAAAATGTTAGGGGAGCTGACTACATTCCACTATATTGCTGCAAAGTCCGCATCTTTGATGGGTATCTATGTTGGGTGTATTCAAGTTTCTATAAGTCACCCACTGACATGACTTGCGAGAATTTTAAGGTGTGTATTCAATATTCTGCATCTGTATGTACACAAATGTTGTTTTAGGCACTGGCAGATAGGCCACATACTGTATGTTGACAATGGTAATCAGAAAAATCTCCATCCTTTATCCACCAGGTGGAGCTGTCTAAGCAGATCGAAACCAAGACCTTCCAGTTACAATTCTTGATATTTGCGCACTTGTCTACCCCGTCTGTCAGAAGAGAGAGAGAAAGAGAGAGAGAGAGAGAGAGAGAGAAGGAGAGAGAGTGGAGACAGAGAGAAAAAAGAGAGACAGCAAAGAGAGAGACACAGAGAGAGAAAGAGAGAGGAAGGGAGACAGATAGACAATGAGAGAGAAAGAGAGAGAAACGAAAGAAAGAAAGAAAGAAAGAAAGAAAGAGAGAGAGAAAGAGATAAAGAGACAGAGAGAGAGATGTAATGAAATGAAATAAAATGAAATATGTCTTTGTTTTCCAATCTCAAAATATAATGAAACAAATAAAATCAACATGTCGGTAAAAAAAAAGTACAGGAAAAGATCCCACCATTGATATATAAAAGCGAAAATATGTATCTAAATGGTGCGTGCGTGCGTGAGTGAGTGAGTGAATATGTGTGTGTGTGTGTGTGTGTGTGTGTGTGTGTGTGTGTGGTGTGTGTGTGTGTGTGTGTGTGTGTGTGTGGGGTGTGTGTGTGGATGTGCGTGCGCACGTGTGTCAGACAAGTAAAAGACCCCTCAGGTGGGAGATCACGGTCATTCAAGGACAGCCCCTACGAACCACTGACACCAAAGACCCCAACCTGAATTCAGTCCGACCCGTGTGTCTTCTGGCTGTGCACGCAAAAGATCCCACGGCAGTTGTACATCGTGAAGAGGGGGCATTGCCTGGCTGCCTTGGTATAAACATTGGAGAGATAGGTTGATTTCCCTGGTCCCACCCCTTGAAGACCAATTAGCCTTCTTGCCTTTCTAAAGTCTTGGTTTAAAAGAAAAAGTGAATATGAATATAAATTTGAATCGAGGAAGAGGGGATGGGCCGCCTTTTGTGGTGCTGGCCCCGGACAAAGTTGAGATCTCTGCCATCTCACCGAACCCAGGACTATGGAATTATCTAGGTAGGACCTCAGGACCTGGCCAGCTCGTGGGTTTATGTGCAGGCTTAAGCCTTGTGTCGTGATCATTTTGGATCTTCTCCATCACATGGCACCTGTGACATTACTGCATATGGAATTCATCCCGAGCGCGGAGACGTTATTTTGAGAAATTGAAACTGAAACTGAAACTGAAACCAGCTTGAATTCACCTCACACACATAAGCCCTTGAGGATAACGAAACTGAGGTCAGCACAAGAATAGGGTATGAAGGACCATACTATCTGCGACAGTTTTCACACTATTGTAAGGCTTGATGATTTCATGATAAAGGTGATGATGATCATGATACTATGAAGTCCCATCTAGGTCTAAGTCTGTGTGACTGGGCTGGTACTCTACATTTACTTTCATTCTAAAAGTTGGTATGCACCAGGCCCGAGAGATACAGGCACCTGACATCTAAAAGGACACATGAGATATAATAGTCGTGTGAATGAATGCGTGGTACAGTGTGGGCTTTGTTGACAATAATGAAGTGGGTGACTTGTTGGGAAGGGATTAGGCATAATTATATCACTGATATTTATCTGAGTTCAGTCAGTTTTCAGCTACTGGCGCCACGAGAGGTATAGGATACTTTTAACGTGTGTGTGTGTGTGTGTGTGTGTGTGTGTGTGTATGTGTGTGTGTGTTGTGTGTTGTGTGTGTGTGTGTGTGTGTGTGTGTGTGTGTGTGTGTGTGTGTGTGTGTTGTGTGTGTGTGTGTGTGTGTGTGTGTGTGTGTGTGTGTGTGTGTGTGTGTGTGTGTGTGGTGTGTGGTTATTGTCGTTGTTGTTGTCAAGGTTAATAAATCAGATGTGTTTTTTTTCTACATTTAATGTTCTCTCTCTCTCTCTCTCTCTCTCTCTCTCTCTCTCTCTCTCTCTCTCTCTCTCCTCCTCTCTCTCTTCTCCCTCTCTCTCTCTTTCTCTCTGTCTCAAGCTCTATCTCTCTCCCTCTCTCTTTCTCAGGCTGTCTCTCCCCACTCTCCCTGTCTCTTTTCCTCTCTCTCTCTCCCCCCTCTCTCTCTCTCTCTCTCAACTCTCTCTTTTTTTTTTTTCTCTCTCTCTCGCTCACTCTTTCCTTCCTCTCGATCCCCTTCTTTCTGTCTGCCTCTCAAAATCTCTGTCTGTATGTCTGTCTGTCTGTCTCTCTGTCTATCTGTCTGTGTTCTGTCTCTCTAGTGAACTGATACGGATCAGACTCCCTGCATAATTCATATACCACAAAGCCACACGTGTAACAGAGAAGACAGAAGCATAGAACCGGTTTTGGTTTTGTCACCGAACTGAATCAGGACAGAAACCA
Source organism: Monoplex corrugatus (assembly GCA_030674185.1). NCBI lineage: Eukaryota > Metazoa > Mollusca > Gastropoda > Littorinimorpha > Ranellidae > Monoplex > Monoplex corrugatus. The sequence continues at coordinate 29,996,645 of CM060311.1, read as the reverse complement.
ATCCCGACAAAATCGAACCAAGAGAAGTCAACGATCAGGCGGAGTTTGTGGTCTACAGGTTGAAAGGTTTTGCTTAGGACACGAGAAATCCAGGTTCGAATCCCGTATCGAAACAGATGGAGGGCCATGATCGCCAACCCCATGCCGGCAGGACACTTTTTTGATGATGATGATCGAAACAGATTTTTTTTCTCTGCCCCTACCCCTTCCACAATATCTGAAGAGGTTGTCTAGTTTGCAAGTCTTTCGGAAGAGATGACAGATAAACCAAGGTCGTGGGTGTAGTAGAATGCACTTAACGCACGTTAAAGATCCCACGGTGAGAGACGAAGCGTCACTGGCAAAATTCTATAGAAAAAGACATTATTTCATAGATAGACGAAAATGAGTCTCTCTGTCTCTGTCTCTGTCTCTGTCTCTGTCTCTGTCTCTCTGTCTGTCTGTCTGTCTCTCTCTCTCTCTCTCTCTCTCTCTCTCTCTCCCTTCTTTCTCTCAGGCTTTCTCTCTCCCTCTCTCTCTCGCCCTTTCTGTCTCCCTCTCTCTATCTCTCGCTCTCTCTCCACTCCCTCCCTCTCTCTCTCTCTTTTTCTCTCTCTC
>CM060311.1:29971048-29993548 GCA_030674185.1 Monoplex corrugatus | reverse complement strand
ATCCACTGCATCCCGATATAATCTGTCCAATCATCTTGACTTTGTCTTGCCATAGGGTTCAGATATAAAGGGACGACAGAGTGAGGCTGACGACCTTTGCGCAACTCTCCCTCACTTTAACCCTTTGACTCCGGAACCCTATCCACCAGCCGCAAAACTTAACCCTTTGACTCCCTGGCCCTCCATACGAATCTATCCCTTGTCGCTGCAAGTGCATCTCCCGTCCTGCAGGAAGCCGTTGGATAGGGCGAGGGAGCCAAAGGGTTAAGATTTTTGCTTCGGAAGCATGGCTGACAATGCAGGATGTTGGTGGACAGGGTGCAGGAGTCAAAGGGTTAATCAAAGTTAAGTGCAATTTAGGGTGAGGGAGTCAAAGGGTTAAGTTTTTTTAGTTGGTGGATGGGATGCGGTAGTCAAAGGGTTAAAGTGAGGGAGAGTTGCGCAGAGGTCGTCAGCCTCACTCTCTCGTCTCTTTATATCTGAACCCTATGCATAAGGCAGACACAAGTAGATCACTCATAAGGAAGATTAGAAAAAGACAAGCAACATTTATAGGCCATTTTATGAGGAAGGGGGATTTGGAGCACCTGGTCACAACGGGAAAGCTGGAGGGAAAGAGAGCACCAGGTAGACCCAGGGAGAGAATGCTGGACGGACTTGCAGAGTGGCTGGGGATGAGAAGGGTGGGGGAGATGCTAGGGGCAACGAGAGATAGAGATGGTTGGAAGTCCATGGTCGCCAACGCCATGCGGCAGGGCACCTGATAATGATGATGATGATGCATATGGCAAGACAAAGTCAAGAGGATTGGAGATATTATATCAGGATGCAATGGATGATGGCCAACAGTGGTCTACTGTGTCTCACTGTGTTCTGTTCGCGCTCCATAATGCTCCGCTGTCTCTGCCTTCCAGCCCGTTGGACCGAGACAAGTTCGATAAACAATGTAACTGTAACGATATACCAGACCCGTCTTTCCATCACCAAAAAAGCTTTAGACTGGAATTCCCATGTTAAGAGGAAGCAAAGGATGCCCCCTCTTCTCCCCCTCCCTCCCCAGACAGGTCTTCTTTTCGAAGAACTTGGGGTTTCAGAACATCTGCTTGGAGACAGGTAACCTGCTGGTTAGTGGCCACAAAAGACGGAAGAGAAGGAGGGGGGGGGGATGTTTGTGAGTTGCAATAATCACGTGTACCCTAGCAAACGACTGGACTTTTAAGTATGTGGCCGCTTTCGTTTTTATTTTATGTTTTGTTTTGTTTTGTTTGTTTGTTTGGTTTGGTTTGGTTTGGTTTGGTTTGGTTTGGTTTGGTTTGGTTTGGTTTGGTTTGGTTCGGTTCGGTTCGGATCGGTTCGGTTCGGTTCGGTTTGGTTTGGTTTGGTTTATTTTGTTTGTTTTGTTTTGTTGTTCATTACAGTGCCGTTTTAAGGTAGCCATAATCCGTTTTCGGGAGTGCTCATACTGGATGTTTTCGAATTTTCATAAGCCACCAAATACTGAGATGGCTTACATGATCTTTAACGTGCAATTTTGATACGTCTGCGTGCGCGTACACACGTAGGCTAGGTAGGGCCTCAGGACCTGGCCAGCTCATGGGTTTACGTACAGGCTTGGGGCTTGTGCCATGATCACCATACGCGTTGCACCTGTGACGTTAGTGCGTATGGAACTCTGAGCGAGGAGATGTCATCTCGAGAAACTGTGACTGTGGACACATGTACGTAGGTTCATGGCATAAGCACGTCTCCATTTATGTTGAACTAGGAGATTGAAAACAAATTCTCTATTCTTTATCCACCAGGCAGTATCCAAAGAGGCTCGAACCTGGTCCTTCCAGTTGGAAAACAAGTGTCTTAACCATTTGACTCCCGCATCCTAACTAGCAATTGCAAAAACGCCCTGAGGACACCCTATTTTTGGTAATTTTTATTTAATTTTCCTAAATAGGCCGTAAAAGATAGCTTATTGATGTTAGAACAACTTTTGCAGATCATTCTTTTATCTCCCTTGTGAAGTAAAAACAATTTCTGTAAAGATTCATTTAGATAGTTTTTTGTGCTTTTGAAAATGTCAACGTAAGTGTCAAAATTAAAAGCCCCAAACAACCACAGGAGATTCATAAAAAGTGTCATTGTTAGCATATGATGACCAAAAACAGTAGAAAAAAGGAAATATATGACAACATTTCAACGTTTTAGAACATAATGGTAACATAATGGAACATAATGGTGTATGGTCGGTGATGTCTTGAAAGACGAAGGGTTGCAAACCGCATGTTTCTGCCGCTGAGAAAACAGATACTTAAGGAAATTTCCGAAGATTTTTCACCCAAGTGGCGCATCATCTTCATCGCCACTGTCGTCACTGGCAGTGTCAACCTCAGTGTCGGCTTCACATTGATCAGGACAACTTATTTCTAGCTAAACATCTGGCTCCAAGACCGAATGATTTATTGCCTGACTACCCGAGTGAAAGAAGTCACTGTCAGCTACGCTCACACTTTGTTCGTCTGCTTCAACTTCGTCTTCATCCGTTGAATATGCGGGATCGTCGTCGTTTTCTGGCACATCATCCTCAAAATCTTCCACTTCAGCACTTTAGTTGCTGCTTTCATAATGATCAATGTCTAGATCATCTTCAGAACCGGCCTGCATGATCAGTTCTGCTACTTCGACGGCCGTGAAAGTTGTACGACTAGCCATGTTGTTTACTGCCGTCTGAACAACGCGGATAACTTGGAAGAAACAAAGAATCGTGGTTGGTTGCTGCCAGCTCAAATTAACCAAATGAAATTGTCCCCTTTAAGTTGAAAAAATATTATCAGATGACATGAAGGGCTCCATTGTGTAGTTTCTACAAGTTGTGAGGGAATTTCCAGTGACGTACTGACGCTTTTAATTTTAGAAGAGGCGTAGCGAGGATTATCGTTACGTGTCCACAACGCCATTTTGGCCATAGCGAGGAAAATCGCTACGTGTCCTAACGGCATAGGCAGGCGTAGCGACAATTCTCGCGTCTTGTCACAAAATGCTTAACTCTTTGACTCCCTCACTCTATCCACCACTTCTGCGGAAGCTGGTGGATAGGGTGAGGGAATCAAAGGGCTAAGTGTCTGCTTTGCTAGAATGGTTAACAATTCAGGATGATGGTGGACACGGTGCGGGTGTCAAAAGGTTAACCACTCGACTGTAAAATGACAGTGTACGTACTACGCTCTATAAGGGGTGCAGAAGATTGTAAGTCTCTTATAACACAACCAACAAGACGAAATCAAACTGACCACCAGCATTCAAGCCAACAGGAAACCATAAAAACAACAAAACTAGAAACAGAACGCGTATTTGATATAACAAAACAAGACAGGCGCAAATTTTCGGTCAACTGTCTTCTGTCGAGCGTATACAAAAGACAACAAAGACTACAAGCGTAACACTTATAAGGGGAAAAAAAGCAGTAGACAACTTGTCTAACGTGGCGTGCAAGAAAACCTGTCTTTCACACGTGATCTGGTTATTATGCACCGATTGGCTTCCTATAGTCCCTGTGGACTGTGGTCTTGTATCGCTGGAGAGATGCCCACAGGACACAAGTCTGGGCATAGCGATGTGGGAAACCTACTGTTGCCTATGCCAAATGTCTGTCTGTCTGTCTCTCTCTCTCTCTCTCTCTCTCTCTCTCTCTCTTCTCTCTCTCTCTCTTCTCTCTCTCTCTTCTCTCTGTCTCTGTCTGTCTCTCTGTCTGTCTGCCTCTCTCTCTGTCTCTCTCTGTGTTTCCACTCTCTGTCTTTGTCTCTCTCTCTCTCTCTCTCTCTCTCTCTCTCTCTCTCTCTCTCTCTCAGCCCTGTCTCTGTTTTTGTCTCTTCTCTCTCACTCTCTCTCTCTCTCTTCTCTCTCCTCTCTACATACACACACAGCCCTGTCTCTGTTTTTGTCTCTTCACTCTCTCTCTCTCTCTCTCTCTCTCTCTCTCTCTCTCTCTCTCTTCTCTCTCTCTCTCTCTCTCCCACTCACTCTCTATCTTATCTCTTTCTCAGTCACTCACTCACTCACTTTCTCTCTCTTCTCTCCCTATCTCTTTCTCTCCTTTTTTCCTCTCTCTCTCTCTTATCTGTCTCCTCTCTCTCTCTCCTCTCTCTCTCTCTCTCTATATATATATATATATATATATCATCTCTCCTCTCTGTCTCTCTTCTCTCTCTCTCTCTCTCTCTCTCTCTCTCTCTCTCTCTCTCTCTCTCTCTCTCTGTACGAGTAGACATCTTGTCTGTTAGTTAAAGGGCGATATTTTTTTTTTTCGATCTCGTAAGTCAATGTGTTACAGATATGTTAGTGCCGAAACCTGGAGACTATCAAATACGTACGTTAAAGGTTTTTTTTTAGTAATGTCAGTCAGTGGACTGGCTTATGAAAACACGAAAACACGCAACAGGTCACTTTCCCGCCTAGCAGGCGAGAAAATATTTCACTGTTTAGTGAATGTGTCCGTGGCCCTAACAAATATTTGTTGTGTGTGGTGTTGTGTGTGTTTGTTGGGTTTTGTGTCGTTCTCTCTCTTCTCTCCCTCTACCTCTCTTCTCTCTCTTCTCATCTTTTTTGAGTGGGATGTGGGGGGAGGGTGATTTTTTCTGTCTGTCTTCTCTGTTCTGTCTCTCTCTGTCTCTCTGCTTCTTCTGTCTCTCTGTCTCTCGCTTCTCTCTGTTGTCTGTGCTGTCTGTCGTCCTCTCTCTCTCTCTCTCTCTCTCTCTCTCTCTCTCTCTTTGTGCGTGTGTGTGTGGTGGGTGGGTGATGTTCTCTCTCTGTCTGTCTCTCTCTGTCTCTGTCTCTCTCTGTCTTTTCTTCTCGTCTCTCTGCCTTTCTCTCTGTCTTCTTCTGTCTGTCTCTTCTCTCTCTCTCTCTCTCTCTCTCTCTCTCTCTTCTCTCTCAAATACACACATTAAAGGTTGTTTTTTTTAAGTCATGTCTGTGGCTGGCTTATGAAAACGTGAAAACTCGCAACACGTTTTTAGTTTATAACTTCTACTGTTGGAAAATAGAGGATCATTATCGTTATCCTTTTCTCACCCGGGTTCCCGTTCCGCCTTGTCCCTCCTCCAGGCGAGAAAATAATGTTCACAATTTTGTGTATGGGTCCGTGGCCTGCACAAATAATCTCTCTCTCTTCTGTCTTCTCTGTCTCTTGTCGTCTCTGTCTCTCTGTCTCTCTCTCTGTCTCTCTTTCTCTTTGTCTTTCTTTCTCTTTGTCTCTGTCTGTCTGTCTGTGTCTGTTTGTCTCCCCCCCCCTCCCTCTCTGCCTTCACACATAAACCTGTCTTGTCTCTGTCTGTCTGTCTGGTCGTTCTTCCCCCCTCCCTCTCTGCCTACACATAAACCTGTCTTTGTCTCTGTCTGTCTGTTACGTCTATCTGGTCTCTGTCTTCTGTCTGTTCTCATACAGATAGACAGACAGAACAACACACACACAGAGATACACACACAGATACAATTTTGTGCGTAGGTTCGTGGCCTCTCTCTCTCCCTCCTCTCTCTCTCTCTCTCTCTCTCTCTCTCTATCTATTATCTATCTATCTATCTATTCGATTTATCTATCTATCCCTCTCTCTATCTCTCTCTCCTCCTCTCCCCCTTTCTCTTTTGTCATTCTCTTTCTTTCTCTTTCTCTCTCTCTTAGTCTCTCACTCAATCCCTCTCTCTCTCTCTCTCTCTCTCTCTCTCTCTCTGTCTCTTTCTCTCTTTTTTCTCTATTCTCTCTCTCTGTCTATCTATCTATGTACCTATCTATCTATCTATTCTTCTTTCTATTTCTCTCTCCCTCCCTCCCCTTCTCTCTTTTGGTCTTCTTTCTCTTTCTCTCTTCTCTCTCTCTCTCTCTTTCTCTCTCTCTCACTAAATCTCTCTCTCTACCTCCCTTCCTCACTCTCTCTCTCTCTCCACCCCCCCCCCCCCCCCCCCAAGTTGGAGTATATGCACTGTGAGCAACAGTAGTTCACCAGAATGACGGTGCCCACAGGCACTGAAGCCAATATCAACATGGCCCAGATGGATGCACTGATCGTTTGAGGTGCGACCACGCTCCAACGCATAAGCCTTGCTGTTGTCAAACGGCGTTATCCATCATCGGTGCTTGACCTACAGTTAAGTTCAATGCCAGACCAAGCGTGGAGTCATTCAACTGTGCACAGAGGACCAGTGAAGCAAAACAGTTTGTTTTTAAGTTTTCCTTTCTGTTGAGCAGTTTGCTTTACCATCTTCTGACAGTGAGCTTGGGGGGTGGGCAAGCCTTTCTGTTTTGAGAAAGTCTACAGAGCTTAAAACTTATGACATAACGCTTTGAGCCGTTGCGTAAGTGTGATCTGGCAGTGTCTTAACGACAAGTTGTTTCAAGATCTCAAGGGGGCAGGCCTGACCTGAATCTCTTAGAAATAATGATAATGTCAATAAATCATTCTTGTGTGGCGCCTTTTTTTTCTAAAAATCATTTGGGCTCATTGCACACTGCACATATCCAAGACACCCAAAGCGTAATACATATAAAAAGTACTGGTATATCACACATACACATACAAATAAGACAATGCACGTTCGTACGCGTAATTGTTATTGTTAATTTTGTTTTAACGCCCGGGCAAGTGGTGTACAGCCATATCAAGGCTATAACTGTTTTAAAACATACACAATACTTCAACAACAAAAAAGAAAGTGCACATATCAATGCATTTGCGTATATGAACTAAAGAGACGTCTTTGGCGTTCACCAATCCGTTTAATTTATTGCACAGGGGATTTATAAAACATCTGAATACAATTTCAAACTTAACTAAGGACACAAAAATGTATAAACATAGGCCTAAATTACATACAATTGCCTAAGCGCCTCCGCATATCTCATTTCCATAGAAAAAAATGCGCTTAATACAGGTACCCAATTATCAATCCTAAGGGAAACGTATGTAAGACTTTATCTTACACATACAGGTGAATGGACTTGCAAGGCAGAAATTGATAGGAAGACATGACAGGAAGCAAAGGAACAAGGCAGAAACAAAGACAGTGACAGAAAAGAGGAAATTTCTAGCACAGAATGTCGGCAAGGTGGGGATATTATTTATACTGACAGAGCCCCCAGGCATCCCCACGGGGGGGTATTCAGACGCGTACACAAATAATGAATTATCACAAAATTAACAAAGTTGATTAAAAAAAACATCCGAGGGAGCTGGATAAGACCCATAGCACCAATGCCTCAGCAATGTCCGAAAACCTCTACCCCCCAGCTCCCGACGCCACACCGGAGCCATTTCATCCGCTGCATGACTCATTCGGACTCAGTCGTCAGTTACTTTATTTACAAACCGAATGACAAGCTGGGGAGATGACAGACCCCGAGACGTAGCCACACAACGAGTACCAACCAGGTCCAGCCACTGGCGATCTAATGCCCTGGATGAGCCCGTTGGAATGATATCTAGCAGCAGCGATATCATGCCGATCTGCTGTGTTCGACCACGTTGCCTGCCATGAGACACACTGTTCAAGACAATCTTTTATGGTAACCCTGAGAGAAGGCTGTCATCAAGGAACACACACACACACACACACACACACACACACACACACACACACACACACACACACACACACACACACACACACACACAGAGGCAGAGACAGACAGAGACAGACAGACAGACAGAGAAAAAGAGAGAGAAAAGGAGAGACAGACAGAGAGTGACAGAGACAGAGACAGAAGCAGACAGACAGCGATGGCAAAATTTAATATCAAAGACCGGGCCGATCTCAGGAGGCCTGAACAGCTTGTTCCTGCAATTCTAATTGCTCCGTGTTCAATGTAAAAGAAACACACACACACACACACCACACACACACACACACACACACACACACACACACACACAAGGACACCCTACAATACACTTCTTATCTCCGCTATCACGTCTAAGTAGGCCTATAGACCTGTGCCAGACCTCTCCTTTCTGCTTCAGATACCTCTACTGTTGTACAAATTTGCCGATACAAATATTCCACAGTCGGCCGCCTTTCATTTTCTGTACCTGGTCCATAGAATTTTTTTTTTTTTTTTTTTTTGGGGGGGGGGGGGGGGTTGTTATAGCAAGGAGAATGTTTTCTTGTAAACATTGCTTTTATCTTTCAAACGAACATATTTAGAGAGATCTGTCTACACAAGATACTTAAGAAACAGTGATTATGATGTAAATAGACTAAAAAATAAGCATTTTTATGCTCTGTAGATGGACCAGTAGAATACTGTTGACACGGAGCTGTGCGTTATTTAAAAAACGTTTTTCTTTAAATTTCACGTGATTTTTTTTCCTTTTAATTGTGCTTACAGTGTGTCTTAGTTGTCATAACTTACGCTTCTTCAGATGGAAGAGTGGTCTTTTCTTGAGTAAATTTTGGATTCGTATTTCTAGATGTTGTAACGCATCTTGTATCCCCTGTGGCAAATAGCAGGAAACTTTGAGCAGAGCTGATATGCAATTTAAATCAAGCGCACACACTTTACGTTCACTCCAACATTTACTGGCAGAGACAATGAACAACTTCAGGGTACAAGGCACATGCATACTGCAAGGAGGAGGGGGGATAGAAAAAGACTTGGATGGGGTTGTGGCGGGAGGGGAATCACTGCTGAACGAAAAGGTTACATGTTTAAGTTAGACTTTAAGAGAAAAAAATTGTTAGATTGTAAGAGAAAAAGTTTGTTAGACTTTAAGAGGAAACATTTGTTAGATTTTTAGACGAAACGTTTATTAGACTTTATGAGGAAAATTTTGCTAGATTTTAAGAGGAAAACTTTGTCGGACTTTAGGGGGAAAAGATTGTTAGATTGTACGAGGAAAACTTTGTTAGACTTTAAGAGGAAAAGTTTGTTAGACTTTAAGGGGGAAAGTTTGTAAGACTTAAAGATGAAAAGTTTGTTAGATTTCAATAGGAAAACTTTGTTAGGTTTTGAGAGGAAAAGTTCGTATTCGTCGAAAAGATACGGGGAAAAATAAATCGTTCCTGTTTTTTGGAACAGGTACAGAAAATGAAAGGCGGCCGACTGTGGAATATGAAACATTATTTTCCCGTGGTGAAACCTTATACTTTTGGCTGTGGTCATACTGACCATGGACGGAAGGCCACACAGCACGTTTTCCATCCGTCTTTGCCAATGAAAGCGTTCAGTTTCAGTTTCAGTTTCAGTTTCTCAAGATGACATCTCAGCGCTCGGAATGAATTCCACATACACTAACGTCACAGGTACCATGTGTATGGTGATCATGTCACAAGCCTTAAGCCTGCACATAAACACATGAGCTGGCCAGGTCCTGAGGCCCTACCTAGACTATGTTTTTCGTAGTCTATGTTTTATACTGGCATTTTATTAACCTACCACTGGAATCGTCTTGGTTACATGTAAATGACATGTGTATGGATCTTAATTTGAAAAAAGGAACATGTTTATACACATAAGGTAAATAAATAACAATCAAATGTCTGAATCACAACACAACTAGCGTTTCTGTATAAACTCGTCTCACTTGACAGACCCCCCCCCCCCCCCCCACCCAAGTCAGTGCCCAAATGCTCAGCTGTCTATCAACTAGGTGAAGACAATATTTCATACTGTATTGATAGAGGGATATCTACGTTTCTGTTCGTTGATAGCCGTGCGGCTAGACACAGCAATGATGTGTGTGTGTGTGTGTGTGTGTGTGTGTGTGTGTGTGTGTGTGTGTGTGTGTGTGTGTGTGTGTGTGTGTGAGTGTGTGGGGGGGGGGTGCGCGCGCACGTGGGGGTGTGTGTAGTTGTGTGTATGTGTGTGTGTGTGTGTGTGTGTGTGTGTGTGTGTATGTGCATTTGTATTTGTATACCATGCCTATATATCTTTGTCTATATCTATACATATGTCTATATCTATACATATGTCTATATCTATACCTATATCTAATCTATAACTATATCAGTCAACATGCACTGATGGCAAAGCCGAAGTCATTGCTGATTTTATCGCAGATGAGCATGTTGACATTGCTTTTATCACAGAGACATGGCTTAACCCCCTTGGTCACGAACCTATACATGCTAGCCTCACTCCGAGTGGTTACAGGCTTGCTTCTTTCCATCGCTCATCCCGAGATGGCGGTATCGCCATCCTCTACAACGACTCACTCCATTCCCGCCTATCTTTCTCGCAGTCTCTGCCTTTCTCCCATCCTTCTTTCGAGCACGTTGAAGTATCCTTCCAATCCACCCCTCACCCCATCACCTTCTCCTGTGTCTATCGACCCCCACCTAGCTCTGCCAACAAACTCACCACATCCACGTTTCTCTCTGACTTTGACCAATTGCTTGACCACTACTGCCTCTTACCTGGAAATCTCATCATACTAGGTGACATCAATGTCCACTATGACAACACTCACCGTTATGACACAAGACATATCATCAACTCTCTGTCCAATCACAATATGACTCAACACATTTCCGAACCAACCCATCAAAAAGGTCACATTCTTGACTGGATCATTTCTCGTGATCACCACAATTCCGCTACTGACAACTGCTTAGTTCTTTCTACCCGTCTAACTTCAGCCCTTCCATCTGACCACTCTGCAATTCTCTGTTCTCTCGACATTTCTCCTCCTTCCCGTACCATGCGCACAGTGACTCGACGCAATCTCAAATCTATCGACCTCTCCACATTTTCATCTGATGCCTCCCGTCTCCTTTCTGAAAAGTCACATAACCTTGCCGATGAATTCTATACTACTCTCCACCATCTTCTGGACACTCATGCTCCAGCCACAACCCGTCTTTTACCTGACCGCCCCCCTACCCCCTGGCTCACTCATGAGATCGCCTGTGCAAAACGTGGCCGCCGCAGAGCAGAGCGCCGCTGGCGCAAATCCAAACTCACTGTACACAGGCAACTTTTCCAAGCCTCTAAATACAAAAGTATCCACCCTCATTGCATCAGCAAAAACAAGCTATTTACAAACCAAAATCCTGAATCCATCTTCTTCAAAAGAACTCTTTACAACCATGAATCATCTCCTTGGCACACGAAAAGATTTACCTCTCCCAACAAAACATACAAATGAAGAACTCCCATCTGTATTCTCCAACTATTTCACCACCAAAATACAAACTCTTCGTAACAGGCTTGACAGGACACCCTGTCAACCATACCCACCTGACCCTTCCTTCTCTGGCACACCTCTTACTACTTTTACCCCAGTCTCACAAGAAGAAATTCTCAACACAATCAGATCCATGTTGTTCAAAACCTGCGAACTGGATCCTCTTCCAGGTTCTCTCTACGCCGACTGTCTCCCTACTCTCCTCCCATTCATCACTGACATCATCAACACTTCTCTTCAAACTGGAACTGTCCCAGATTCTTTCAAGTCTGCTATTGTTAACCCTCTCCTCAAGAAACACAATTTAGACCCAAATGAACTGAAAAATTACCGGCCTATCTCTAATCTCTCTTTCTTGTCAAAACTCCTTGAAAAAGTCGTCCTCAACCAGCTGAACTCTCACCTGTCTGCCAACAATCTCCTCAATCCTTTCCAGTCAGCCTACCGCCAGTGCCATAGTACTGAAACTGCCCTACTACACATTCTCAACAATCTCCTCCTTGCAACTGATACTGGCAAGGTCTCTCTCCTCACACTCCTTGATCTGTCTGCAGCCTTCGATACCATTGACCATGGTATTCTCCTTTCTAGACTTCATCATACTTTTGGCATCTCTGACATTGCTCTCTCCTTTTTCACTTCGTATTTATCAAACAGAAAACAAACTATTCTCATCAATGGCACTTACTCTCAACCTGCATACCTGACCTGTGGTGTTCCACAAGGATCTGTCCTTGGCCCTGTTCTTTTCACTCTTTACACCTCCCCCCTGTCCACCATCATCAACTCCCACTCTATAAAACACCACTTCTATGCTGATGACACCCAACTTCAAGACAGTGACTCACTTGATAATATACAGCGCCTGTTGACTCGCACCACTGAGTGTTACTCAGACATTAAGAACTGGATGACGTTCAACAAACTTCAGCTTAATGACGACAAGACAGAAGCTATCTTCATTGGCACCCGTCAGAAACTTTCTCAGCTGCCTCCTCTTTCTCTCCCATTATGTAACACATCAGTCCCAATTTCTGATTCAGCTAAAAACCTTGGTGTCTGCATTGACTCTACCCTCTCCATGAACAACTTTGTTTCTCAAACTGCCAGATCTTGCTACTATCATCTCCATCGTATAAGGCTGATCAGGAAGTATTTCTCTGTCGAAACAACTGCAAAACTCGTTTTCTCCTTTATAATGTCTCGCATTGACTATTGCAATTCACTCCTGTCTGGTCTTCCTGCCTCCACCATTCACATCCTACAGCGCATTCAAAACAATGCTGTACGCCTTGTACTCAAAAAGAAAAAAGCTGACCACATATCTCCTCTCCTGGCACAACTTCACTGGCTCCCTGTATCAAAGCGCATACAGTACAAACTAGACACCATGTGCTACAAAAGCCTCAATAACGCAGCCCCCGATTACCTGTCAAGCCTACTTGAGATCTATGTTCCCTCACGTACCCTCCGCTCTGCCTCCGATCCTCTGACTTTTCGCTTTCCACGCACTAAGCTCAATACCTATGGTCCACGAGCCTTCTCTGTTTCTGGTCCACTCTCCTGGAACAAACTTCCTCTCTCAGTCCGTCAGCAACCTACTTTTGTCTCCTTCAAGTCCGCTCTCAAAACTCACCTTTTCTCCTCCGCATAAAATCCTAACCTCACTCAACCCCCCCCCCCCCCCCCCTCTGCAGCCTGTCTCCGCTCGGAGGGGAATCACATGGTTATAATATATAATTGTATATGCTATGCTCTCTATAATTTTCCATTGCTTTTATTCTTGCTTTTATTGCTTTTATTCTTTCTCCCCATTTATAGCCATGCGTGTGTGTGAGTGTGTGTGTGTGTGTGTGTGTGTGTGTGTGTGTGTGGTGTGTGTGTGTGTGTGTGTGTGTGTGTGTGTGCGTGCGTGTGTGTGCGTGCGTGCGTGCGTGCGTGCTTGCGTGTGTGTCTGCTTCAGCGCTTAGATTTGATTTTATCAAGATTTTGCGATATATAAATATTGTAATTATTAAATATTGTAATTAATTATATCTACATATTTTTATGCCAAATATGCTGCGCTTAAAACCATGAATCAAGGCCATGTATTTTTTTCGATGTGACGTATGCAATGATTGAATTGTGACATCAAAAACAAAAATCAAGGCCACGCATTTACATAGACATACATACATACACAGATACACAATCACACCCCTACATACACACATACACACATCATCATCACCATCATCATTTTCGGTCACACACGCAAATGCACATACACTCCCGAAAAAACATACAGTTCTGCTCCTAACCAGAGATGGGTGTGATACTGGCAAAGAGTCTCTTTGCTATTGGTCCAAGGGGAAGTCTGGGAGACCATGCTATCGAAATTATATCCACTTCACAGATGTCACTAACACCGCAGTGTCTGTGTCTCTCGGGCCTGGTTGACACCAGGATATAATAATGATGAAAATAGTTGTAGAGTACAGCTTTGTCAAACAGTTTCAATCCATCTAGAATGGAACAACACAGCATCATGGTTATCATTTCCGCCGTCATTTATTATTATAGTATTGTGAAAAAAATGTGACAGATTCTGAGACAATCGATGTTCCCTTAGGGAATAGGACAGCAAAAAAAGAAAACAAAAAACAAAACAAAAACAAAACAAAAACAAACCAATCCAAACCAAACCAAATCAAACCAACCATCCAAACAAACAAACAAACATATAATCCAAACAATAAATCCTGCCAGTTCTGCATATAACCGCAAGATCCATATTTTCTCATCGATGCTTGTACCAAACAAGAAAACTCAAGCGTTATATCTGGACAGAAATATCTTTCCCTTTTCTCAGAGTTAAAAACAAACACTGTATCTGTTACCAGATTTAACAGGCAGGACACATTCTCTTTCGAGAAAATCGAAATATTGAGGAGTTAGTGAGACTATAATAGCATCGTCCATATTCATTCCTACCTTTTCCAGATGACGTAGATTTACACAGTTTCCCCATCATCCTTACCTACTTCCTGTCTCGGCACTTCAGTTGTATAATGACAGGATTATCTTTTCAGTGCTTGTGAGATCTGCTTTTACGTGAAATTGACCTTGAAATTAGGTGGTATCTTCACGGGTCATTTTGCACAGTCGTCCTTAGGGACAGAGAAGGTAAAGCAACAATGCAGGGAGATGATGATAACAAAATTAACAAAGCATCGTTGGAATGAATGGCGGCAACGAAGGTTCTCCATTCCTGTCTGATTTTCCAGGCATTGCGGTCTACTGTTCTCCCCCCTAGGGATGCCGGGGTCTCTTTCAGTATCAATTAAATAGTATCCCCATCTTCCGGGAATTTTGTGCTAGAAATTTCTTCTTTTCTGTCAATCTCTTTGTTTCTGCCTCTTTCCTTTGCTTTCTGCCATTTCTTCCTATCATTTTCTGTCTTGCTGGTCTATTCACCTGTATGTGTTCGATAAAATCTCACGTACTTCCTCTTAGGATTGATAACTGGGTAATGTATAAAGTGCATTTTTGGCTCTAGGGAAATAAAATACCCATGACACACTAAACGAAACCACCAAAATGATTGGAGCAATAAGACAGGCAACAAACAGGCCAGTTTTCCTGTTGCAGACAGGAATCGAACTCAGACATATCAGATCTTGAGTCCATAAGCTCTACGAATACAGCCACCAGTAAGTCATGGAATCCTAAAAGAAAGAGAAATTTCTTCAACGCAGTCATGTGTAACACTGCAAGCTGAATCATAGTGACTGCCAGCGTTCAAGGAAAGAGGACTAAGAAAAACACAAACATAGAATCAGAACGCGTAATTAATATAACGAAACCAGACAGACCCAGGCTTTCGACCAACTGGCCCTTGTACACACTTCTTTTGTATACGCTTGGCAAAGAACGGAAAAAAAAGTGGTGCAGTGGTTAGTGCAACGGCTACTGACCCGAAGGTTGTGGATTCAAATCCCAAAAATGCTGTCAAAATCATTACGTAGATCAATATTAATCAAAGGACATAACTCTTGAGAATTATCTCCCATGTTGTACTTCTCAAATCTAACACAGTTTGCGCTACCAGTACACCGCAATGCCTGGAAAATCAGACAGGAGTGTTCTGAGCTTACTGTTTTTGTACTTTGTATCTGCTTCCATGCTAGCTGAATGGGTAGTGCAAACTGTGTTAGTTTTGAGAAGTACAACATGGGAGATAATTCTCGAGAGTTATGTCCTTTGATAAATATAATAAAAATTCTCCCTGCTTCCCTCTTATTTCTTTGGCATTACGTAGATCGTTCGGCACTAACCGGCTCCTACCTAAAGATGAGCATGCTATGGACTCATTGAGAAGACTGGGATCACTGAGTCGAGTTTCATCTATTCACGGATGCGTCATTGACGGAACTGCTCAGGTATCCTGATCAACGCTGCAAATGTCTGTATCCCTCGGGCCTGTTTAGCGCTATGATATATCATGATAGTAAGCGTAGACTACGACTGTATCACGAAGTCTCAATCCAGGAACTCCATATAGCTTAGTGAAAAATTGTCCCACATTCTATTCCCGGGGTGAATGTGGAATAAGGAAATGAGGAAAGAAAGTAAAGAAACGAACAAAAACAGAGAAAGTATATTACTTTCGCAAAACAACAAAATGTAACAAGCGAAAGATCACAACTTCCATCCGGATATCTGCCTTCGTCTCGTTATCATCCTACAGAAACCGAAGACAAATTGCAGAAACCGCTGTGTAGTCTAGCAACTCAAATGTCAGAAGAAGACACGCACTCAAGACATCCATTGATCCACACGTCCTGGATCCACACATCTTTCACTTCTGATGGTGTTGTTCAAGGACAGGTCATTGGGAAAATCATGTTTCACAGACAGAATTTTCTTGAAAAAGAATGTACACCGCGAAAAAAATCCGCTGCCGATTACTTCTGTTGTCGTTGTTTTGTTTTCTTTAGACGAAGGTTTTTTTTTATTTTGGTTTTTAAAGCAGTTTGTTGCTATTCTTGGTTTTATCTTCTTCTGGTGAATATTATTATCTGGCTAAAGCGGTTTTGTTATATTCTTCCGATGAAAGTTCTTTTCTGTTTAAAGCAGTTTTGTTATCGTCTTCCGATGAAGGTTCTTATCTGTTTAAAGCAGTTTTGTTATCGTCTTCCGATGAAAGTTCTTTTCTGTTTAAAGTAGTTTTGTTATCATCTTCCGATAAAGGTTCTTATCTGTTTAAAGTAGTTTTGTTATCGTCTTCCGATAAAGGTTCTTATCTGTTTAAAGCAGTTTTGTTATCGTCTTCTGATGAAAGTTCTTTTCTGTTTAAAGTAGTTTTGTTATCGTCTTCCGATAAAGGTTCTTATCTGTTTAAAGCAGTTTTGTTATCGTCTTCCGATGAAAGTTCTTTTCTGTTTAAAGTAGTTTTGTTATCGTCTTCCGATAAAGGTTCTTATCTGTTTAAAGCAGTTTTGTTATCGTCTTCTGATGAAGGTTCTTATCTGTTTAAAGCAGTTTTGTTATCGTCTTCTGATGAAGGTTCTTATCTGTTTAAAGTAGTTTTGTTATCGTCTTCTGATGAAGGTTCTTATCTGTTTAAAGCAGTTTTGTTATCGTCTTCCGATAAAGGTTCTTATCTGTTTAAAGTAGTTTTGTTATCGTCTTCGATGAAGGTTCTTATCTGTTTAAAGCAGTTTTGTTATCGTCTTCCGATGAAGGTTCTTTTCTGTTTAAAGAGTTTTGTTATCGTCTTCTTGATGAAGGTTCTTATCTGTTTAAAGTAGTTTTGTTATCGTCTTCTGATGAAGGTTCTTATCTGTTTAAAGCTAGTTTTGTTATCGTCTTCTGATGAAGGTTCTTATCTGTTTAAAGCAGTTTTGTTATCGTCTTCTGATGAAGGTTCTTTCTGTTTAAAGTAGTTTTGTTATCGTCTTCTGATGAAGGTTCTTATCTGTTTAAAGCAGTTTTGTTATCGTCTTCTGATGAAGGTTCTTTTCTGTTTAAAGTAGTTTTGTTATCGTCTTCTGATGAAGGTTCTTATCTGTTTTAAAGCAGTTTTGTTATCGTCTTCTGATGAAGGTTCTTATCTGTTTAAAGCAGTTTTGTTATCGTCTTCTGATGAAGGTTCTTATCTGTTTAAAGCAGTTTTGTTATCGTCTTCTGATGAAGGTTCTTATCTGTTTTAAAGCAGTTTTGTTATCGTCTTCTGATGAAGGTTCTTATCTGTTTAAAGCAGTTTTGTTATCGTCTTCCGATAAAGGTTCTTATCTGTTTAAAGTAGTTTTGTTATCGTCTTCTGATGAAGGTTCTTGTCTGTTTAAAGTAGTTTTGTTATCGTCTTCTGATGAAGGTTCTTTTCTGTTTTAAAGCAGTTTTGTTATCGTCTTCTGATGAAGATTCTTATCTGTTTTAAAGCAGTTGTGTTATCGTCTTCTGATGAAGATTCTTTTCTGTTTAAAGTAGCTTTGTTATCGTCTTCTGATGAAGATTCTTATCTGTTTAAAGCAGTTTTGTTATCGTCTTCTGATGAAGGTTCTTGTCTGCTTAAAGTAGTTTTGTTATCGTCTTCTGATGAAGGTTCTTATCTGTTTAAAGCAGTTTTGTTATCGTCTTCTGATGAAGATTCTTATCTGTTTTAAAGCAGTTTTTTTGTTGTTTGTTTGTTTGTTTGTTTGTTTGTTTTTTATATCTTCTTCCGATGAAGGTTCTTATCTGTTTAAAACACTCGTGGTGTTTTCTAAATTCTCCCTATCGCTCACGAATATCCAAGACTGGTCACTATTCATTACGTTGTCCTCCATGATTGACCCTGATTGGTCAACTCGTGGGTATCGTGGTCAAAATCGGGACAGTTTGACAAGGATTCTACTGAACTATTTTTTTTACCCTTTCCGCCCTGCTAGGATTACAGCGTGAGTATCCTCCCCTACCTGACAGGTTTTTTGACTGTTCAGCATGAATCGGAAGTTATGTTTCATGTAAGCTCTATTATTATAACCTTCAAACTTATTCAACAGAGGTGTGAAATCTCGTACATCAATTCAAAAAGAAGTTTTATGCAACGCAGTAGATTTTCAAATAATACAATAGTTTTTAAGATTTGTTTTGGTTTTGTGTGTGTGTGTGTGTGTGTGTGTGTGTGTGTGTGTGTGTGTGTGTGTGTGTGTGTGTGTGTGTATGTGTGTGTGTGTGTGTGTGTGTGTGTGTGTGTGTGTGTGTGTGTGTGTGTGTGTGTGTGTGTGTTTTGCAATCAAGCTCAGGTTTATGGCTGTGTATACATTTTGTTCGAGTTTTCTTCTATAGCTTCGGCAGTGTCAACATTTTCTTCAGCATCCAAATTAGAGACATTTGCGATGACTCCTAAACGAAATCGTCATTATCTAGACTGAAGTCACTTCTAGAGTCCATTAAGATTTCATCAAGAACTTGCTGTGCAGTCAGCCACAGGTGTTTGACCATATCGATAAACACACACACACACACACACACACACACACACACACACACACACACATACACACACGCATACACACACACACACACACACACACACACACACACAAATCTACACACACACATACACAGAGAGAGACAGACAGACAGATTGACAGTGAGAGACACAGAGAGAGAAAGATAAGCACAGAGAGAGAGAGAGACAGACACACAGAGAGACAGACAGACAGAGAAAGAGAGACCGTCTTAGTGTAGGGCAACCATTTGTTTTTTACCAAGACTTCAGAAAGGCAAGAAGGCTAATTAGCCCTTAAGGGGGAGGGACCAGGGAAATCATTTTATTTTCTCACGATGTTTTATGCCAGGGCGGCCGGGCGAACGCCACGCTCTTAACTACTTTCAACTACCGTGGGATCTTTACCGTGCTCAAGCCTGAAGACATAAGAATCCGACTCGTTTCTCGTACCCTTATGAAGGACTAGACATTCAGGTTCGATTTTCCAGTCAAAACTGAACAGAAACATCGAGGCCTGCGACAGAATTTTACACCGCGACATAAACATTCTGCAGGAGACGGGAGTAGCAAACGGAAAGACGATGTGGAAAAGAGACGAGAGCTTGGTGCCGAGTGCCAGAGTGTGCTGGCTGATCGATGAAGAAGACAGGAAGAAGAATGACGGAGTGATGAAGAACCATAATAACGTTATGATGCCACTTGCTGAGATAAAGAAGTCTTTGAGTTTTGCGATGACAGAGAAAATGTCACTGGAACACAAAGAGTTGTTTTCTTTCTTTTTTTTTTTTTTTCATATTGTTAGAAAACAACAGGTGTTTAAGAAAGACACACACTCATAAATTCTCTTCCTTTATTTTGCCTATTTAAAGAAAACAACAGATGTTTAGGAAAGACACACACTCACAAACACACACACAATCACAGCACGCAAACACACGCACGCGCGCAGCACACACGCACGCGCGTGAGTATTCACACACTATTCAATTCAACAGCCAATCAATGACATACACACATGCGTGCGCACACACATACATCACACACACACACGCACGCACGCACGCACACACACACACACACACAGCGCGCGCGCGCGCACGCACGCACTGACACGTAGTTTAGTGTGAAGGTCACCAATAAATACACAACAGTGAAATAGAGAAAGAAAGAGAGAGATGAGAGAAAGAGCGACAGAGAGAGAAAGAGAGAGGAAGAGACAGACAGACAGAGAAAGACAGAGACAGACAGACAGATAGACAGGCAGACAGAGAGACAGACAGACAGGCAGAGACAAAGAGAAAGACAGAAAGAGACAGACAGACAGACAGGAAAAGACAGACAGAGAAAGAGAAAGTGAGGTAGGGAGAAAGAGACAGATAGACAGACAGAGAGACAGAGAAACAAAGATAGGACAGAGCTAGAGAGAAAGAAATATAAACAAAGAAAGAAAAAAGATGAGAGGGAAAGAGACAAAGAAAGACGGAGATAGAGGCAGACAGACAGACAAAGAGAGAGACAGACAGACAGACAGAGACAGAGACAGAGAGAGACAAGAGGAAGAAGGAGACCAGGGAGAAAGAGACAGAGACAGTGGTAGAGAACATAGCTCTTGAAGAAGACCTGTTGCTTCTTAAAGAGGGTTAATTAATCAGTCAGTCTTTCCATGCAATGTGTGTTTTCTAAAGAGGGGTGGGGTATATATAGGTTTCTGTGCATTAAGGGAATCAATACATGTTCTCTTTTTTCATTCCCATTCAAGGATTTCAACTTGCATCACCTTCATAGACACTTTGAGGGCCTACACATTTTGTGGCAACCTGTACCCAAGATGTTTCTTTAAAAAAAAGAGAGCTGGCGAGAGAGAGAGACAGAGAGAGAGAGACAGACAGACAGACAGACAGACAGACAGAGAGACTGAGATCGAGAGAGAGACTCAGAGAGAGAGAATGACAAAGAGGAGAGAGAGAGACAGACAGACAGACAGAGAGACTGAGAGAGAGAGAATGAGAAAGAGATAGATGGAGAAAAGAGACAGACAGACAGGCAGACAAGGACAAGAATGAGAGAGGGAGGGAGTGAGGAAAGAAGGGAGAGAGAAAGTGAAGTGAAAGAGAGAGAGAGAAAGAAAGAGAACAAGAAAGACAGAGAGAATGAGAAAGAGAGACAGAGAGAGACAGACAGAGACAGAGACAAAGACAACCACAAAGACTGAGGAACACGGACACAAAAAAGAAACAGGGACAGGGAAAGAGACAAAGAGGGAGACAGAGACAGAGAAAAGAAACAGAAGGACAAAGAGACTAGGGACAGAGACAGAGACAGCGATAGAGAAAAACTCTTCAGGAAGACCTGTTGCTTCTTAAAATGGATTAATCAATCAGTCTTTGTTAGGAGTGTTTGTTTTCTGGAGAAGGTGGCTGAGTTACGGAGTCGGTTTCTGTGCATTATTAGAGAATCAAAACATGTTGTCTTTTTCCATTCCATACTAACCATTTCAACTTCCATCACTTCGCAGTCATTTTGGGGGCCTACACATTTTTTTTTTTTTTTTTTTTTTTTTTTTTATTTGGGGAATGTCACATTGTGGCAACCAAAACCCGAGATGTTTCTCAAAGAGACACAGAGAGAGGGGGGAGGGTCGGGAGGTGGGGGGTGGAGATGGCATACACAGATGACAGACAAACAGAACGAGAAAGAGCTGACTTTATATAAAGGGATAGCAATACCTGCAGTAGTAGTAACACACGAACCCAGATGTTTCTCAGAGAGAGAGAGAGAGAATGAGAGACAGACAGACAGAGAAAGAAAGAGAGACAGAGACAGAGAGAGAAAGAGAGACAGACAGACAGAGAGAGAGAGAGAAACTGAAACTGAAAATGGTTTATTGCCATTGACATTTTTGTCCTTGTGGCAATGAACATAAAACAAAGTCATTAAATTTTAAGGCGATGTTTTCGCGAAATAAAGATTTATAAATATAGTCATGGCTGAAATTACATCCATTTGAATTTTTTTCCTAATGATGAAGAAAAAATTGAAGGAAAAAAGTTGAACAAAAAGTTGAACAAAAAGTTGAAGAAACAGTTGACCACTCGACGTAATTAGTCATATAAGTAAGAGGAAGACCCAAATCCGGCAAATAAACATAAGAACAGTATAAAGTGCTATCTTCACTGGAGATAGATAAACTTACATTCATTTATTGCTGTGTTGTTTTCTTTCTCCGACTTTCCCAAGCAAGGGCGATCAATTTTGCGAGGGATTTTTGATATTTTTCATCTTCAGTCATGAGTATTCTGGTAATGACCCTTTGACTCAAAATGTCCTCATCAAAGATTATGCATTTTTGTTCATATACTTTCATACGACTTGCAAACAAACAAAGAATGCATAGCAGAGAGAGAGAGAGAGAGAGCGAGAGGAGATGTGGGGAGGGGGGGGCACAGAAGACAAACAAACAGAAAGAGAACATGTTGACAGTAGATAGATGCTTCACAAAAAAGGACAGCAATTCATGCAGTAGTAATAAAACACATATCTCCTACACAAACACAAACACACACAGACACACAATCATACTCCTCTTTCCTCCTCTCTCTCTCTCTCTCTCTCTCTTCTCTCTCTCTCTCTTCTTTCTTTCTTTCTATCTATTATCTAATCTATCTATCTATCTATCTAATAAACACACATACACACACACACACACATACACGCACGCACACACACAACCACATACACTCTCTCTCTGTCTCTAACTCTCTCTCTTCTCTCTCTCTCTCTCTCACACCCACACACACACACACACACACACACACACACACACACACACAACACAACCAATACCAAATAATGATG
>CM060311.1:29958548-29966048 GCA_030674185.1 Monoplex corrugatus | reverse complement strand
AGAGAAAGAAGAAAGAAAGAAAGAAAGAAAGAGAGAGAGAAAGAAGACAGACACAGAGAAAGAAGAAATAAAGAGAGAGAGAGAGAGTGAGAGGGAAAGAGAGATAATAGATAACAGAGAGAGACAGAAACAGAGAGAGATGAGAGAGAGACTGAGAGACAGAGACTCAATGAGAGACAGACAGACAGACAGACAGACACAGACAGAGAGAGACACACACACACACACAGAAAGAGACAGAAACAGAGAAAGAGACAGACAGAGTCAGACAGACAAACAGACATACAGATTCTTCTTTAGTTTGCTGTCTACGTGATAAGATGGATGTGGCCAATATTCCTTCCAGTTCCTGCTAGCTGCCTGCCTTGGCACTTGATGGTCAGCAGACTTGCAGCTTGGCATACCTACTGTCCCCCCCACTTGACGGCGTCGGCATATTTGCCCATAATGTGCGCTCAGCTAGGTATCTGGTCCTCCCTCCTCTTGAGGCAGATGGCAGGTTGGCATAGGCATCATTCTAATTTACGTTTCCGTTATTCACGTTGAGCCGGTTGTGGTCTGTCTAAAACCTCCTAGGACCACGTCCTGCAATCTAGAGTGGTAGTCGTTCCTTTTGTTTGTGGCTTAAAGAATGATGTCATGATGCTCTTTTATTTTTCGCTAGAGCTTAATAACAATAATAATAATAATGATATAATAATAATAATGATAATGATAACAATATCGTGAAAATGATAGTAATAATCATGGTGATAATAGTTACAATGACACAATAATGATAACAATAATAATAGTAATAAAAATTATAATAATAATATGATGATGATAATAATGATAATGATAATAAAATATAATATAATAATAATAATAATGACAACAATAATAATAATAATAATAATTATAATAATAATACGGCGCCAACTCTTGACAATTCAAATCAAAGTGTACTCACTCACCAGGCGCACGTATACAATCAACAAAGACCACCTTACAATACTTAATACACAGACTGAGGGAAAGAAGTAGTTTTAGAATTCTTTGTTGGGAAAAGAGGTGAGTCTTTATTAAAATTGGGTTTAAAAGCAGAAAGGGTAGGTGTTAGGCGAAGGCAGAGCGGAAGTCTATTCCAGGCTGACGGTCTGAGACAGCTTAAATCTATGAACCTGAAGGGCAAGAGTGTCTAAAGCTGAGCGCAAGGTGCCAGCTAGCGTATAAAAATTGGTGTTTTCGCAAAGATATGATGGAGCAGACTGGTGAAAAGATTTGTAACGCAAGGTATCCAGCTTATATTCAATTCTTTTTTTTTTAAAAAACAGGCAAGCAGTGAAGAGAGCGAAGGAGAGGATTGGTATGATCGAACTTTTTTTTTTCTGAGGACAAGATGGGCAGCTATGTTTTGAATAAGTTGCAGACACAGGAGAGAAGAAGCTGGTAGTCCAGTAAAGAGAGCATTACAGTAATGAAGACGCTGCACTGTTGTCGGTTCTTTCTGAGTTCCTCTTTATGCCAGCTCAGCGAGACTCTCGTCTCCATATTCACAAAGAACCCCATAACTGTATCCCATGACGGAGCCATCACGGGGATAAAGGCTGCCTAAAACCCTTACCATATGCGCTCGAAGGACAGTTCTTCTGGCCATGAGAAAAACTAGGTGGCTGAAGTCAGAAGTACTAGCCCTTAGAGCGTCTCCTAACAAAGCACGGTACCATGCAAAATGTCTCCAGACACAAAAAAAGACAAAGCAACACAGAATCGAAAAGACAGATAAACAAAGGGACATTAGGAATGGCGATGTAACTGTACAGCTCGGGACAGAACTCGAAGCTGTCTTAAGTATTTCACTTAGGCCATGTAATGCTTTAATCTCTTAAACTGCTCTGTGCCAAGACAGCCAGCGAGTGAGAGAGAGGGGTGGGGGTGGGATAGGGGAAGACATAGAGAATGAGAGACAGAGAACAGAGACAGAGAGAAAATCTGTGCCAAGAGAGCGAGTGAGCAAGCCATCGAGAGAGACAGAGAGAGAAAGAGACACAGAGACAGACAGAGACAGACAGACGGAGACAGAGAGAGACAACGACAGAGACAGACAGACACATACAGGCAAGCAGAGAAAGAGGGAGAAGAAAAGAATCAGATTTCGATAAATTATTCATTTATTCATCAAATACTGTAGCCTCTCATAAAAGGTTGACATTTGTGAATAAACATCTAACATTCAAACATTATAAGTGATAATATACAATGTTAATGATGAACATTCTCTGAACTGTTAAGAAATATACATGCATATCATGATAAAGTATTATACAAGCTACAGATTTTAAAGGCTCCATACAATTATACAGCGGACCATTAATCCTATCGCATTCTTTGTTATGATCTCATAAGTATAAGTAATCTAAGAAAGAGAGACAGACAGACAGACAGACAGACAGAAAGACAGACACAGACAGACAGAGAGACAGAGACAGACAGAGAGACAGAGAGACAGACAGACAGACAGACAGTGACAGAGACAGACAGACAGAGGCAGACAGAAACAGAAACAGAAACAGAGACAGAGACAGGCAGACAGAGGCAGACAGAAACAGAGACAGAGACAAAGACAGCAGAGAGACAAACAGAGACAGAAAGACAGAGAGAGAATACAGAGAGAGGAGGGGCGGGGGAGAGAGAGAGGGGAAAGAGAGAGAGGGAGATAGAGAGAGGGAAAGAGAGAGGGGAGAGAGAGAGGGGAGAGACAGAGAGAGAGAGAGAGAGAACGACAGAGACAACGACAGAGACAACGAGACAAAGAAAGAGAGAGAAGACAGACAGACAGACAGACACAGACAGACAGACACAGACACAGACATAGACAGAAGACGGACACATAGACAGACAGACATAACGAAAAACAGAGTTGGAGGGGTTGTGGAAGTGTGCTGCAGTAGTAGCTGTGTCATAAGTATTCTGTAAGAAGCCAGCTGCGTGTCTTGGTCACTTAACACAGGGACAGTGTCATGGGTTACATGCCCCTTGATTGGAACCATACGGTATCCAGACTGCTGCTGCCCTGTGTGTGGCATGATGGATAGCTACTGTCACTATTGCATGCACAACCCTACCCATGTACACAGGTTGCACGTGCCAGTAGCACGCGAGTGTCTCGTGTCTCTCAGCAATCTCGGGTGTGTGTGTGTGTGTGTGTGTGGTGGTGGTCTTTGATTTAATGTCTATTCACTAAAGTGATTTTAGACCAAAAAAAAAAAAAAAGGGGGGGGGAGTGATAGAGGAGGAGTGAAGAAGATATTTGAAAATTGTCAATTTTGAATTTGAGAAAAGATGATCCAGAAAACAACTGTTTTGAAGAGGGAAGGTAAAACTAACAAATAATGTTACCATAATTATCGATTTAAACAAACAAACTGACAAACAAAATTAGTAAATATCCGGAAGAAATGAATAAAAAGTAAAACTAATAATTGACTAACCACAACAATGAACAAGTCAAGTAACATTTTAAAGGTAATTCGCTATAGGACTTTTTGACAGGCTAACAAAAAATTCATACAGTAATGATGATGAGGCAAATATGTCAGAAACTGTACTCACAGATAGTGTTGGAATATGTCGTTTTACCCTAACGCAAGAAAGAATATGACTATGTGTTATCTTCTTTCCACACAGACACACTATGTTATTGGTATATTTTGTTTTGAATGCATCAAGTTTCCATCTGTACATAAGGGACTGTATAGTTCTGCTGGCATGAAGCTGCTTAAGTATTTTGCTAACTTCAAAGTTCATGTGACATTTATCATACTTTTTCTGTTTTAATTGGAACTGCTTCCAGACGTAGTTGTCCACTAAAGTGTAATTCTCGTGCAACGAGAGAGAAAGCTGGATATTGTTTGAATCTGGTGAGTTATTAGCTCCCCGTTTGGCAGCCCTGTCAACTTTATTATTATAACTAAAAGAACTATGAGAAGGTATCCAGCAGAAAGTAATATCAGTGCCTCTTAAAGATAAATTATGAATCAAGTGACTTATTTCCAGAATCATTTCTGATCTTGTTTGTAATTTTGATAATTCAAGAGCCTGAAGTACTGATTTTGAATCAACGCAAAGAAGTATCTGAAAATTTGTCCTAGGAAGACTTATCAGAAAGTTTAAAGCCATTAATATTGCAAAGAGTTCAGCTGTAAAGATAGATTTATCAAGTCCTATGTAGAAAGATTTTTCAATTTTGAGAGCAGGTATTAAAAACGCTGAGCCTGCTTTTCTTTCAATTACTGACCCATCAGTGTAAATTTTCAAATGATCAGAATATACGTCGTTTATATGACATTTAACCTGACTAGCCAGTAAGTTTATATTGTCTCCTTTTTTTAAATTAGTGTGGTGTACGTCAAATCGTGCTCTTTGGAGTTCCCAACTGGGTACTGGCGAAAAGGAAGGTCGTATAGATACAGGATCTACGTCTAGATCAATTCCTGAGCCTTTCATGACGTCAGATGTGTATGTTGCAAGTGTGACCTGTGAAGATATTTATTTAGCTCGTTTTGGAAAGTCGGTATCTGATCTCAGTTTAATTTCTGTTTCTGAGATGTTTTCTACGGTAGTGTTTCTTAACAAAAATTTAGTAGAAGCGACTTTCCTTTGCTCATCAAGTGGCAACAGTTTGATTTCATTATATGTCCGAAGACAGGAAGCATGCATTGGAAGACCCAGTGCAAGTTTGAAACCTTTACAATCTATGCTCTGCAGTTTTTTTAGTAAGTGTTTCGGTGCACTGAAGAAGATTTCTTGAGCATAGGTTAATTTAGATCTAACAAGCGATTTACAAAGATGAACAAGTGTTGATGAATCTTGACCCCATGTCTGTTTGCGAACTATTTTTATGAAATTTAAACTTTTTTGAGCTTTGGTTAATAAGTATTCAATATGCTGATTCCAAGATAATTTTGCTGTAAGGAAAACTCCTAAGAATTTAATCGACTCGTTAAACTGAAGAAGAGTATCTCCCAGTTTGAAAGTGGGAATATTTACTGGGTTAGCTCCATTATTAAATAACACTATTTTTGTTTTTTCCAGGGATAGATGTAACCCATTTTCTACCATGTATCGCGCTATTTTATCAAGTTCTAATTGGTAGCATTTGCGTGTATAATTGATACAGCGCAAAGGAGTTTCTTTTTCATATTTACCTGCATCCACATGCATAAATCGTCAGCATATTGAGCTAAAACTACATGCTTAGATACTTTACTGGGTAAGTCATGCATTAATATCATGAAAAGAAGGGGAGCTATAACGGATCCCTGAGGGATACCCATTTGAAGAATTCGTTTCGTGGAATATACATTTTCAATCCTCGTTTGAAATACTCTGTTTTCTAAGAAACACTTAACATAGCCAAAAATTGTGACCTGTCAGCCCAATACTTTTAAATTTGAATAACAATCGGGAGTGCCACACTTGATCGTATGCTTTCGTTATATCAAAAAATGTAGCTAAAACACATTGACGTCTTGCAAATTGTTGTTTTATATTAGTAGTTAGCGTTGTTAGGATCTCTACTGGTGACCTGCCTTTTCGAAATCCTGCCTGATTTACTGGTATTATTTTATTTTTTTCACAATAGTGCATCAGTCTCTTTAAGATTATTTTCTCCATTAGTTTACATACATGTGATGTTAATGCAATTGGCCTGTAGTTTTTCAAATCGGTATTACATTTACCTGGTTTTAATACAGGAACCACTATTGTTTCTTTCCAGTTGTTAGGCATTATCCCACTATTCCAGCATTTTTGAAATATGTCATGTAGCAAGATTATAAAATTTTCTGGTAAATTTTTCAGCATCTCATTGGAAATTGCATCTAGTCCAACTGACGTTTTTTTACTTGGAAGGGACTGAATGGCATCTTTTAATTCTTGAAGTGTGAGTGATGCATTTATGTAGTGAGTATTGTCAGAGGCAGGGTCCTTATATACATCTTTCTTTTCATCTCGTTCCCTATAATTTCTATCAGAGACAGGGAGTCCTTCTACACGACAGGCCTCAGCAAACACGTCTGCAAAAGCTTCTGCTTTTTCCAATGAGCTAGGAATAGGGTTATTTTCTAGCTTTACTGGAATTGATGGCAACTTAATCCCGTTTTTCATTAATTTTAGTTTTTCCCAAATCTTTATCGTGTCTTTGTGGTTATTTACTTCACATTTACAAAAAGATGTCCAGTGTTGTTCTTTGGCTTGCTCTATGATTCTGTTACACTTAATGTTGGCACTTTTCATCGCTGTATGATTTTCAGGTGACCTGTTTGCTAAATAAATTTTGTATTTTTCTTTCTTTTCGTTCACTGCCTTTTGACAGTCCTCATTCCACCAGACATTTCCATGATGATTTTCCTATTTTTGACACTGTAAGTTTTGGAATTGAAATGTTAGCAGCCCTTAAGAGTGAGTTACAGAAAACTTCGTACGTTTCGTTTATGTTCATTGCTTCAGATAGATCTGTTCTTGTCTTTTCAAGGATTGCCTTAAAACTGATCCAGTCAGCGTTTTTATAATTAAACTTGGGTAAACTATCTTGTGGTATGGCGTCTATTTCTGTAGTATGGTTTAGGGTAAGACGTATGGGGATGTGATCTGATCCCAACAAGTCATCCTCTGTTTGCCATGTGGCGTTTGGGGCTAGGGATGGTGAGATTAAAGTAAGGTCGATAGCTGTGGGTCTGTGGGTTGGTATATCGGGGATCCGGGTAACGTGTCCGTTGTTAAGTAAATATAAATTGGAATCTACAATATTTTCAATCAACCTGTTGCTTGTTATGTTTGTACAATACTTTTCCCAAAATGGGGCATGTGCATTAAAATCACCTCCAATTATCCACTTGTCGTCCTGATCTTGAAAGTGTTTTAACCATTCAGTGTTCACAGAGTCTGGGCCTCTTGGTAAGTATACAGAGGCCATATTCACAACTAACGATGTGTGTGTGTGTGTGTGTGTGTGTGTGTGTGTGTGGTGTGTGTGTGCGGGTGGGTGGGTGGGGGGGTCTGAGGGTGTGTGTGTGTGAGTGTGTGTGTGTGTGGTTGTCTGTGTGTGTGTGTGTGTGTGTTAGGGTGGGGGTGGAGGAGCTCTGTGTGTGTGCGTGTGCGTGTGTGTGTGTGTGTGTGTGTGTGTGTGTGTGTGTGTGTGTGTGTGTGTGTGTGTGTGTGTGTGTGTGTGTGCGGTGGTCTGTGTGTGTGGGGTGTGTGTGTGTGTTTAGGAAGAGGGGGGCTGTGTGTGTGTGTGTCTCTCTCTCTCTCTGTTCTCTCTCTCTCTCTCTGTCTCTTTGTGTCTCTCTCCCCTTCTCTCTCTCTCTCTTCTCTCTCTCCTCTCTCTCTCTCTCTTCTTTCTCTCTCTTTCTCTTTCCCGCTCGCTTGCTCGCTCTATGTCTCTCTCTCTCTCTCTGTTGTGTGTGTGTGTGTGTGTGTGTTTGTGTGTGTGTGTATGTGTGTGTGTGTGCGTGTGCG
>CM060311.1:29936048-29938548 GCA_030674185.1 Monoplex corrugatus | reverse complement strand
ATTACATTTATTATAGAAACAAATGAATATTGCATATAGGCTACATGTAATAACAAGCACAGCCTTAATTTCCTCAGATACTCAGACTGCTCGCCGTCGGTATTCACACACTCCTCTAAATGAGAGCGGAATTAAGCATTATAATAATGATGTGATACTTACTGAATACCTACTTTTGCACCCCCCTGTATACTGAGGGGAAAAGAGCTAGCAGCTGTGCGAATTGGTGGCTGGGCGGGCTGCCTACTAGAGAGATGAAGGCCCAGAATGGGGCGAGAGAGGGGTCTTCCATTCTCTCTTGGTCCGGTACATAACTCTCCACTTTGCCATTCGGTTTGTAAACAAGGTAACGGATGACGCGGTCCGAATGGGTCATGAAACGCATGGACAGCCCCCCTTTGCTTGATGGCAATGGCTATCGGGTGGTGTTTGCAGCTTGGGAGGTGAATGTCCGGGAGAGTGGTAAGGCATTGGTATTCTAGGTCCGATCCAGCACCCTCGGGTGTTTCTTGTTAACATTCCATCGCCATCACCATCATAACATTACAACAACAACAAAACTTTCCGCACGTGGCCATTAAGATGGCACAGAAAATGGGACCCCCCCCCCCCAAAAAAAAAAAAGATATGGTGAGCACAAAAATAATGAAACTCTACATGATGAAAAAAAAAAAAAACTCGAACAAAAAACAAAACAAAAGCAGAACAAAAAACAAAACAAAAAAGAATTTACCTGTTCACTCAGGCTTTGCATGGGTAATACCATAGCTGCTTATCCATTATATATGTACTCCCACTTCTAATTACCGACAATGTAACTTTGTGTAATCATGCAACATCGTGTAATTATTCACGTATGTATACATTTACCACCATACTTACACGTGTATGTATGGTTAGACAGTCAGTATTTGTTCATTTCTGCAAGGGGGGGGGGGGGGGGAGGTAGCTCAGGAATAAAAACAATACTTTTTACCGAAGCCCTGTACAAAAATGTAGATCTTTTTTTCAACAGGGAATAGAAGTAAATTAGATTATGTCTAGGACATCTAAATGTGACTGTCAGCGTTCAGACGAAATGGAACAAGATATACACAAAACAGAAGTCGAACGCGTGTTTGATATAACAAGACAAGACAAGACTAGAGTAGACTAAACAAGAGAAGACTAGATTAGACTAAACAAGACAAGACTAGACTAGACTAAACAAGACAAGACTAGACTAGACTAAACAAGACAAAACTAGATTAGACAATACAAAATTAGATAAGACTAGACAAGACTAGCCTAGACAGGACAAGACTAAGCAAGACAAGACAAGACTAGACTTGGCTTGGCTAGACTAGACTAGACTAGACTAGACTTGACCAGACTAGACAAGACTAGACAAGACTAGACTAGACAAAAACTAGACAAGACTAGACTAGACTAGACAAGACAAGACAGAGAAAACTAGACAGACTAGGCTGACTAGACTAGACAAGACTAGACAAGAGAAGACAAGACTAGCCTAGACAAGACTAGCCTGACAAGACTAGGCAAGACAAGAAAGACTAGGCTAGGCTAGGCTAGGCTAGACTAGACTTGACCAGACAAGACTAGACAAGACTATACTAGACAAGACAAGATAAAACTTGACAAAATTAGACTAGACTAGACAAGACAAGACAAGTCAGAGAAAACTAGACAGAATAGACTAGACTGACTAGACTAAACAAGACCAGACACGAAAAGACAAGACTAGACTAGACTAGACAAGACTAGAGTAGACTAGACAAGAGTAGACTAGACAAGACAAGACAAGACTATACTAGACAAGACTAGATGAGACCAGACTAGACTACACAAGACAAGACTAGACTAGACTGGACTGGACTAGACTAGACAAGACTAGACTAGACAAGACTAGACTAGACAAGACTAGATTAGACTAGACTAGACAAGACAAGACCAGACTGACTAGACGAGATAAGACTAGACTAGAAGAGACTAAACTGGAGTGGGATAGGCTAGGCTAGGCTAGACTAGACTATACAAGACAAGACAAGACTAACTAGACAAGACTAGACAGACTAGACAGACTAGACTAGACTAGACTAGACAAGACAAGACTAGACAGACTAGACAAGACTAGACAGACTAGACTAGACCAGACAAGACAAGACTGGACTAGACTAGACTGGAATAGAATGGATAAGACAAGACAAGACTAGATTAGAATACACAAGACTAGACTGGACCAGACTAGAATAGAATAGAATAGACAAGGCAAGACTAGACTAGACTAGACTAGACTAGACCAGACAAAACTAGAGTGACTAGACCAGACTAGAATAGAATAGAATAGACAAGACAAGACAAGACTAGATTCGATTAGACTAGACAAGACTAGACTGGACCAGACCAGAATAGAATAGAATAGACAAGACTAGACTAGACAAAACAATACTAGACAAGAGAAGATAAGACAAGATAAGCGTGAGATAAGACACTGTCTTTC
>CM060311.1:29918548-29923548 GCA_030674185.1 Monoplex corrugatus | reverse complement strand
GCAGCAGACAACTTGAGGTCTTTTTTCTCCTATATTTTGTTTTATTTGTTGTTTGTTCTTTTGTGATCTTACATTTACGCTTGACAAAAAGGCCAGCTGACGAAAATCTGTGCCTGTCTTATCTGGTTGTATTAAAAACGTGTTCTGATTCTCTTTTCGTGTTTTTCTAGTTCACATAGAATGTCGGTTTATCGCCTCTTTCGATAGACTAGCACCCAGATACCGCTCAAAGCCTAGTGGAAAGAGGCCAAAGGATAGAGGTGGGGTGCCAGAGAGCGTTCTCTGTAGGCTTCCTGCATTGTGGTGGAGGTGTTGGAAGTAGAGGTGAGAGCTACAGAGCTAATCTTCTTTTACAGAGCGGACAATGTGGAGTAATTCCTTTCGGCGCAACACACTCGTCGGATTGTTCAATATTGGCGATCAAATACACTCAACGGCCTTGTACCGTAAGCTTATTATTAAAGTGTGGTGGTGGTAGTTTGTGTGTGTGTGTGTGTGTGTGTGTATGTGTGTGTGTGTGTGTGTGTGTGTGTGTGTGTGTCTGTGTCTGTGTGTGTGTGTGTGTGTGCGAGAGTGTGTGTGTGTGTGAGTGGGTGTGTGTGTGTTTGGGTGGTGTGTGTGATGTGTGTGTAATGTGTGTGTGTGCGGTGTGTGTGTGTCTGTGTTGTGTGTGTGTGTCTGATGTGTGATTGTGTGATGGGTGTGAATGTGTGTGTGTGTGTGTGTGCGAGTGTGTGTGTGTGTGTGTGTGTATGTGTGTGTGTGTGTAATGTGTGTGTGTGTGTGTGTGTGTAATGTGTGCGAGTGTGTGTGTGTGTGTGTGTGTGTGTGTGTGTGTGTGTGTGTGTGTGTGTGTGTGTGTGTGTGTGTGTGATGTGTGTGTAATGTGTGTGTGTGCGGTGTGTGTGTGTCTGTGTTGTGTGTGTGTCTGATGTGTGATTGTGTGATGGGTGTGAATGTGTGTGTGTGCGAGTGTGTGTGTGTGTGTGTGTGTGTGTGTGTGTGTGTGTGTGTGTGTGTGTGTGTGTGTGTGTGTGTGTGTGTCGTGCGTGTGTGTGTGTGTGGTGGTGGTGGTGTGTGTTGTGTGCCTCTCTGTCTGTCTGTCTATCTGTCTCTGTCTCTTTCTTTCTCTGTCTCTCTCTTTCTCTCTCTCTCTCTCTCTCTCTCTCTCTCTCTCTCTCTCTCACCCTGTCTGTCCGTATGTGTGCGTGCGTTTGTATTTGAGATTAAGAAGAGAGACAGACAGACAGAGGAAGCGTGCGAGCCATGGCGTGTGGATATGATAACGTAAAACCAAAAACAGGAAGAGAGAGACCTAGAGAAAAAGATAGGAAGAGAGAGAGACAGGGGGGAGGGGAAGGGGGAAGGGGCAAAGTGAACTGAGAGGATGGAATGGGAAGTGGGTAGGGGGGGGGGAGGTAACGCTGATCCTGGTGCTAATCGTCGTGTGCACAGCAGAGTGTGTTAGTTAAGTGGCTATGAGTGAGACAGAGCACCGCCATGTGAAGCTGTTAGCAAGTGTAGTGTATGTAGTGTGGTAGTAAACCTTATAATAGTTGTTCAGTTACTTACTCAACAGTCCCCATCAGTCATGTCATTTGGGACACACACCACACACAGACATGAACAGGCCGATCACAAGTTAGCTCTGCTGTACACTTAAGGGGGCAGACCTACCCAGATCTGAGTACCAAGATTGTAATGTTCAGTGTTTCAGTTCTAATCAACCAATCACCATGATATTTGGCAAGAAGATACCTCAGACAGTATTCTTTGGATTGAATATCTTTGTTGGGGTCTGTGAGTTATGAAAAGTTGACAAAAATTAATTATTTAATTAATGGCGATTTTTCGCGAGATTATATACATCAGACATAATATGTTCAAAAGTTTTCATCGGATTTCCTTGAGGTTTGGCACACATATAGCAGGGACAGGTACCTATAGTCGGTAGTAAAATCTTGCAGTTCTGCTCTAAAGAAACATTTTTATCAAAAGTTGTATTATAATTTTTTTTATTAAGTTATTCTAAAAATTGGTGTGATGATTGTACAGAAAATAATGATAGTAGAGCTAAGATTTTACTACATGTCATACATACTACAGATGTGTTTGCTCACTAAACATCAAATTCCTAACCTGAATGTATGTGCAGTTATAAATGTTACAGTATGTACTATATTTTTTTCATTTTCGCGAGAACATTTTTTAATTAATTAATTTTTGTCAACTTTTCATAACTCACAGACCCCAACAAAGATAGTAAATCCAACGAATGCTGTCTGAGGTATCTTCTTGCCAAATATCATGGTGATTGGTTAATTAGAACTGAAACACTGAACATCACAAACTTGGTACCCAAATCTGGGTAGGTCTGCCCCCTTAAGATGCAATCAACTCGCTACATCCACTGGGCTCGCAAGCAAGCATGCAACCGCTACATAGTCTTTTCCTTTTCTCCCACTGGACGACGTCGGCGGGAAGGTTTTTTTTTCTCCTTAATTTTTGTATTTTTTGTGTGACCATAAGTACATGTGGATGTTGGGTTAGACATTGTCAGCTTGTAGATTGTCTTCAGACCGTCTCAGGCAGGTGAGAGAACAGTCAGGTGTCAAGTTTCTATCATGCCTGATACCTGTGTAACCTACTTTTACCTGTCGCTACCGTTCTGCTGCCCTCGCAGGTGTATAAGTCTTGTGCTCGTTCGACCGATTTACTGTGTCATTATTCCAATCAAAGGCACCGTCAAGTTGTCCCACACCTGAATCAGCCACCCCCCACCCCCCCACCACCCGTCCTCCTCAGTATCCTATTGACATAAAAGCCAAAGCCACCAGCTCCAAGTTTTGATCCCCACCCCTTAATAACACACATGTACCAGATCCCAAACCTGATTTACTGTATCATAATCTGAATCAAACACACTGTTATTTTTCAAGTAAACAGAAACCAGCAACACACACACGCACGCACGCGCATACACACACACACACACACACACACATACATACATCACACACACACACACTCACACACTCCTCTTTCTCTCTATCTCTTACTCACCACACACACACACACACACACCACAACACACACACACACTCACACACACACACACACAACCACACACACAACCACACACACACACATGCACACACACACACACGCGCGCGCGCGCACACACACACACACAACCACACACACACACACACACACGTACACACATACACACGCACACACTCACTCACTCACACACACATGCGCACACATACACACACTAACACAGGCCCACAAACACATAAAAAACAGAGACAGACAGACAGACAGATAAAGAGAGAGAGATTAACAGATCTGCTACTAATTGTCAGGCAGAATCCTTGAGCCTGCACAAAATCGTTTACGCATGCAAAGTCTTTGAAATAGGCAGGAAGGGGTGGGAGGGTAAAACAGTTAGACTAGGACTTAGGAAACACTAAGCCGCTAAAACTGACGCAACCAGAAAGATCAAAGCGTTAACCCTTTGACTCCCACACCCTATCCACCAACTGCAACAACTAAACCCTTTGACTTCCGCACCCTATCCACCATCTCCCTGCAGGAAGCTGGTAGATAGAGTGAGGAAGTCAAAGGGTTTAGATTTTCCTTTGCTAGCATGGTTGACAAGGTATGATGCTAGTGGACATGGAATGGGAGTCAAATGGTTGAAGATGGGCAGCCAAGACGCCAGCTATTAACCCTATTATTCCTTCACCCTATCCACCAGCTGCAGAAGCATAACGTTTTCATTCTCTCACACTATTCTGCAGTGTCAGTGCAGGGGTAGGGAGGATGGAAGGAAGTGATACTGAAAGTCTGATAATGTTGGTGATTTAATGAGAAGTAAAAGGTTAAGTTTTGGATTGCTAGGTTTAAGTAGGAATGTTAAAAGGGTTAAGTTTTTGATTTGCATCCATGTCTCATAATGTAGGAATCTGGTGGTTAGAGTGGGGGTGAAAGGGTGAATGTTTTGCTCTGCCATTATATCTAATAATGCAGGAAGGGACCTACAAAACCTTGTGAATATACTAGAAATAGAAAGCAAAGGTAAAGGGTTGGAACTAAACAGCAGGAAGACTGAAGTCATGGTGATCAGTAAAAAACATGAAATCCCCTTATGCAAAATAACAGCAAATGGCACAACCTTGACACAGGTTAATAAGTTCAAATACCTGGGAACGGTCATTTCATCAGACGGCAGATGCACATCGGAAATAGCTGGCAGAATCGGCCAAGCCAAAACAGCATTCAAGAAGATGACAAGCATTCTTACCAACAAATGCCTATCAATTAACATCAGAAAGAGAGTCCTTGAATGTTATATAGAACCAATACTGTTATACGGATGTGAGGCGTGGACAGTCAGCAAGCAAAGAAAGAGCAAGATTGAGGCAGCCGAGATGTGGTTTCTCAGAAGAATGTTGAGAGTTCCATGGACAGCAAAGAAAACAAACGAGACAGTCTTGATGGAGGCAGACACAAGTAGATCACTCATAAGGAAGATTAGGAAAAGACAAGCAACATGTATAGGCCATTTTATGAGGAAGGGGGATTTGGAGCACCTGGTCAGAACGGGAAAGCTGGAGGGAAACAGAGCACCAGGTAGACCCAGGGAGAGAATGCTGGACGGACTTGCAGAGTGGCTGGGGATGAGGAGGGTGGGGGAGATGCTGGGGGCAACGAGAGATAGAGATGGTTGGAAGTCCATGGTCGCCAACACCATGCGGCAGAGCACCTGATGATGATGAATGCAGGAAGCCGATGGCTGGGGTGAGGGAGAGAAAGGATTATGCGTTTGCCATGTTATCAAGGCTATAGTGCAGGATAATATTGCTTAGGGTTAGGGGCTGAAAGGGTTACGTTTCTGACTAGCTATCGTGACTGATAATGCAACAAGCTGGTAGATAGGGTGAGGAAGTGAAAAGATAATTTTTGTTTGCTTTGCTATCATAACTGATAGTTTC
>CM060311.1:29908548-29913548 GCA_030674185.1 Monoplex corrugatus | reverse complement strand
ACCTCTGCAATGTGAGGAATTGGAGTTAATCAAAAAGCACAAAAATTCAACATGTTAGACTGGTTTTAACATACAGGTGGTTCTGAGATTGACATGAGCATGTCGAGATACAAACTTAAGATTAAATAAAGTCTGAATCCGTTGTATTCATTTTCAATCATGAAATAAAGAAAGTTATGCAAACGAGGCAAAGGAAAAAAGGTGGGAATAGGGCACAGAATGCAATATACAGGAGGGGTGCAAAAGTAGGTATACAGTTATGAAAAAAGAAAACACCTACAATACTCATTGCATTTATTATACAAACAAATTAATATTGCATATACATGTAATAACAAGCACAGCCTTAATCCCTCAGATACTCAAACTGCTTGCCGTCGGTATTCACACACTCCTCTCATCGAGAGCGGACACTCATACACACTCTAGCACAAAGATCTTTATCAGCATCAATTTCTTGACAAGCCTGCAAGATGAACTGAATCATGTCATTAACAGTGCGCGGCTTGCGTGCGAAACCCCTTTCCTTTACATATCCCCCAAAAAAGAAGTCCATCTGTCTTCCTGTATTGTTTTAAAATCCATTTGCGCTCCTCGTCTGTCAAATTACAACCATGGTTAAATTAAATTGCTGCTTTACCTGCAAAAAATTTTTTTTTAAATTAAAAAGTTAGGATAAAAGTACATGCATATTATTAGTTACGATAAAATATAATTAATGACACTGAAAATATCGAAAATAAGGCCAAGTAACTTAATGTGCTAATAATTTTAATGAATTAAGCATTACAATAATGATGTGATACTTACTGTATACCTACTTTTGCACCCCCCCTGTATAATAGAAAGGGATGGGGGTAACATGACACTGAACTAATTATTTTCCACTCAGACGGTCAAGTTTTAATGGATGACAACAGTTGTAAACAAAAGCTGTTTAAGGGCA
Organism: Monoplex corrugatus; assembly: GCA_030674185.1. NCBI lineage: Eukaryota > Metazoa > Mollusca > Gastropoda > Littorinimorpha > Ranellidae > Monoplex > Monoplex corrugatus. The sequence goes on along the minus strand of CM060311.1, from coordinate 29,912,602 downwards.
AGACAGTAAGTGGGATAGAAAGAAATGTAATAGGTTTAAAATTATCAGCATTTCTCGGGCAAGACAGTAAGTGGGATAGAAAGAAATGTAATAGGTTTAAAATTATCAGCATTTCTCGGGCAAGAAGTAAGTGGGATAGAAAGAAATGTAATAGGTTTAAAATTATCAGCATTTCTCAGCCCAGCATGAAAACATACATAAAAGAAAGAGAAAAACGTAATAAAAGAAGCTTGAACAGAGGATTTCAATACTACTTTGAGGGATGTTACTACTTTTTCGCTAATTTGATTATTTCCTTTTCTCTCTACTCTCAGTCCCTGCATTCTCTCTGTCTCTGTCTCTGTCTCTCTCTCTCTCTCTCTCTCTCTCTCTCTCTCTCTCTTTCTTCTGTCTCTCTCTCTCTGTCTTTCTATCTCTCTGTCTCCTTTTCTCTCTCTGTCTTTTCTCTCTGTCTCCCTATCTTTGTTATTTCTCTCTCTCTCTCTCTCTCTCTCTCTCTCTCTCTCTCTCTCTCTCTCTGTGTCTCTCTGTCTGTCTGTCTGTCTTTCCGTCTGTCTGTCTGTCTCTCTTTGTCTCTTTGTCTCTCTCTGTCTCTCTGTCTGTCTGCCTCTCTCTCTCTCCTCTCTCTCTCTCTCTCTCCTCTCTCTCTCTCTCTCTCTCTCTCTCTCCCCATCGCTGTCTATCTGTTTGTCTCTTTCTCTATGTCTGTCCATCTATCTGGCTGTCTGTCTGTCTGTCTGTCTGTCTCTTTCTCTCTCTCTCCCTCACCCTCTCTTAATCTCTCTCCCCTCTCTCTCTCTTTCTCTCTCTCTCTCTCTCTCTCTCTCTCTCTCTCTCTCTGTGTCCATCCGACTGACTCTGTCTCTGTCTCTATCTCTGTCTCTCTCTCTCTCTCTTTCTTTCTATCTCTCTCTTTTCCAAGACACCTCCCCCCTCCTCCTCCTCTCTCCTCTCTCTCTCTCTCTCTCTCTCTGTTTATGCAAAATGTGTATATGCAGCACTGATGCAAACTCTGCACGTCCTCCCATCCACATATCTGTATGTCTGTCAGCTTCCTCTGTGTGTGTGTGTGTGTGTGTGTGTGTGTGTGTGTGTGTGTGCTTGTGGTGCTGTGCGTGGTGTGTGTGTGTGTGTGTGTGTGTGTTGCGTGTGGCGTGTGTGTGTATGTGGTGTGTGTGAGTGGGGTGGGTGTGTAGGTGTGTGTGTATGTGTGTGTGTGTGTGTGTGTGTGGTGTTATGTGTGTGGCGTGTATGCGTGTGCGTCAGTGTGTATGCGTGTGCGTGTGTGTCTGTATGTGTGTTTGCATGTGCGTGCGCACAGATTCATTCAAATGTGGTTGATTGCTTCATTTATTCATTTACTCATCAATTTATTTCAATGACTGAATATTTTATGTGGTAGTGGTGGGGTGGTGGTGGTGATAGAGGAGGTGGCGGTGTTGATGGTGGTGTTGATGGTGGTGTTGATGGTGGTGTTGATGGTGGTGTTGATGGTGGTTTTGATGGTGGTGTTGACGGTAGTGTTGATGGTGGTGTTGATGGTGGTGTTGATGGTAGTGTTGATGGTGGTGTTGATGATAGTGTTGATGGTAGTGTTGATGATGGTGTTGATGATGGTGTTGATGGTGGTGTTGATGGTGGTGTTGCTGGTAGTGTTGATGATGGTGTTGATGGTGGTGTTGATGGTGTTGTTGATGGTGGTGTTGATGGTAGTGTTGATGGTGGTATTGATGGTGGTGTTAATGGTGGTAATGATTGTGTGTTTGTGTGTATTTGTTGTGCACATTTGCTTTTTTTTCTGTCATTTTATTTCATAGACGAGATTGAACTTATGTTACATTTTTAGGTTCGTTCCTTATTTCTTTTAACTTCTATTCACAAATGTGCTTTTAAACGAGCTTTTTTTTTTATTTATAATATTATTTATGTGAATATTTTACGTGTTTATGAGTTGCATCCTCGTGGAAGACCACGACGAAATTTCTCTTCTCTGAGATGATAAAGTTGACTTGTCTTAACCTACCAGAACCTCTCCCCCTCGACAATCTGCTCCTCCCCCTCCCCCTCCCCACACACGCTCACTCACATGTAAGCATAGTCACCCTGTTCTCAACCACACACAGTAAAACAGATCAATAAAACGACAATTAAAGTTCAAGTACCACATGACATTGCTCCCCTACTGTGCCTTATCAAGCCGAAAATAAAACTTAGGTATCATTTCTTCTTTCTTTCTTTTTCTTTTTCTTTCTTTTTTTCTTTCTTTCTTTCTTTCTTTTCTCTCTCTTCTTTCTTCTTCTTTCTTTCTTTCTTTCTTTCTTTCTTTCTTTCTTTCTTTATCTATTAGTTTACTTATTCATTTCTTTTCATTTATGTATTATTTATCGTCAGTCAGTCAGTCAGTCAGTCAGTCAGTCAGTCAGTCAGTCAGTCAGTCAGTTGGTTAGTTTGTTAGTTAGTTAGTTTATTAGTTAGTTAGTTAGTGAGTTAGTTAGTTAATTAGTTAGTTAGTTAGTTAGTTAGTTAGTTAGTTTATTAGTTAGTTAGTTAGTTATTCATTCATTTATTTTTGATATTTTCATTTCTTTATGTATGTTTAATTATTTATTTCTATTTACTATTCATCTTTTACAGGAAAGCTGGATGAAAAATGAACACCATGTAGACCCAGGGAAAAAATGTTGGACGGACTAGCAGGGTGGCTGAGGACAGAGAGGGTAGAGAATGTGCTTGTGCGACAAGGGATAGATACATATGGAGGGCCATGATCGCCACACCATACGGCAGGGCAATAATAGATGATTCTTTTTTTTATTATTTATTCATTTATTTACTTATTGTTTTTTCTGCCGTTCCAGTTCGCGTTGCCTTACCGAGGGAGACGTTGCCACAGCGCTGCGCCACCTAAACATTTTTCTTTTCTTTTCTTCTTTTTCTTTCCTTTTTTTTTTAATTCGTATATTTCTGTTTACCTGTGAAATATAATTATTTTGCTACAGATTTGTGCCAACTCTTCTGCTGTCGTGGGATCTATTAACATGCACAGATTGCGTGCTACGCTGCACAAAGGACGTCGGTTTATCATCTCATCGGAAAGATGAACACGCAGACCACCACTTCAGATCCATCAGAAAGGTGTGGGGATGGGGGGGGTGAGGAAGAAAAATCCCTGTCCCTGTTCGTACCCAAATTATTCGTCTCCTGGGCAACAGTTCACAATCTGATTCATTCGATCACCGGTATATAGCTTTCTACCTCTACAAATCTATAGCTGTTTACCCGTATCAATAACACTACCCGTACCAAAGGCAGACATAAACTGATCTATTGAACCACCCACCAGGAATCGTCTCTCAGTATCACGCCTGAATAAGCCTGAAGTGTAAGTGTATATTTTTTTTCCGTTCCACATCGCACACTCCTCTCTTGTTTCTCAGTGTCTAGGGATTGGGTTTTGTGCCATTGAAAATGCCGTTACTCACAGAATGTTGGTGAACTCACAGAATCTGATTGCTTTGTTGAGGGTTTCAACATTCGTTCTAGAGTCTTATGTGTGTGGTTGTTGTTGATGGCTTTGTTTGCTTGTTTGTTTGTTTGTTTGTTTGTTTGTTTGTTTTTTTGTTGTGTTTGTTGGTGTTGGTTGGTTGGTGGTTGGTTGGTTGGTTGGTTGGTTGGTTTGGTTGTTGTTTGGGTTTGTGTTGTTTGTTTGTTTGTATGTTTGTTGTATGTTGGTTGGTTGGTTGGTTGGTTGGTTGGTTGGTTGGTTGGTTGATTGGTTGCTTGGTTGGTTTTTTGGGTTGGTTGGTTGATTGCTTGGTTGGTTTTTTTGGTTGCTTGGTTGCTTGCTTGCTTGTCGGTGGTTGGTTGGTTGCTTGCTTGCTTGCTTGCTTGCTTGTTTGTTGTTGGATTTTTGTTTTTGTGGCCATGTCTTGCATGCCTCATTTTGATGGCGTTAAATCTACGCTCAGTACACCACCAGACCCAAGGTCGTTTTTGATGTTTCAGATTTTACGTAAATTTAAGAAAATTGCACCGGCTGCCCTTTGTGCATTGT
>CM060311.1:29886048-29891048 GCA_030674185.1 Monoplex corrugatus | reverse complement strand
TCAATATCTTTAACAAGTGTGACTGCCCGCGTTCAAGCAAATAGGAATCAGAATAAAAAAAAAATTTTAAAAACACGAAAATAGAATCGGAACGCGTATTTAATACAACCAAACAATACAGGCTCAAATTTCGTCCAACTGGCGTTTCTCAAGCATAAGAACACAAACATATACCAAATACAAAAATTAGGAGAAAAAGACTGAAACTTCCCTGTTGCTTAGTCCAGAATTCGCTCTGACATCATACATGTACTCACAAACATATAATGATGTCATTTTAGTCAGTTTAGTCCTTTTCTCACACTGGACGCGAAGCAGCGGGAAAGTATCAGTCTTTTTCTCCTAATTTTTGTATTTGGTGTTTGTTTGTTTTGGTTAAAGTTATTAGCAAAAAGCCATTTTTCAAAGTTGCTGTTTCACGAGAGATAGAGATACAGAGACAGAGACAGAGACAGAGAGACAGAGAAAGAGAGAGAGAGAGAGAGACAGAGAAAGTGAGACAGAGATGAGAGAGAAAGAGAGAGAGAGAGACAGAAAGAGAGACAGACAGACAGACAGACAGACAGAGAATAAGAGAGAAAGAGAGAGCGAGAGAAAGAGAGAGAGAGCTTGTCTTATCGCACAACACGAAACAGCTAGTTGCTTTTCTCCCTGCCCATGTCTGTGGTATGATAGACCAAGTGGCCTATCTCCCTATCAGTATCTATGGTGAGGCAGAGTGTTTTTATGTCTGTCTGTCCACCTGTATGGTGTGACATAGCTACTTGCCTGTCTCCCTATCCATGTCTATGGTGTAGCAAGTCTGTCGTGTGACATAACGATTTGCCTCTCTCCGTATCCATGTCTATGGTGTACTATGTCTACAGTGTGACTTAACTACTTGCTTTTCTCCCTGTCCATGTTCATGGTGCACCATATGTATAATGTGACATAACCGCTTACTTTCTCTCTATCCATATCTATGATGTGTCATTGCTATTTGCTTCTCTCCCTGTCTATGCCTATGGCGTGACATAGCTGCTTGCTGTCTTTCTATCCATATCTATGGCGTGACATAGCTGCTTGCTGTCTTTCTATCCATATCTATGGTGTGACATAGATGCTTGCTGTCTTTCTATCCATATCTATGGCGTGACATAGCTGCTTGCTGTCTTTCTATTCATATTTATGGTGTGACATAGTTACTTGTTGTCTCCCTGTCCATATCTATGGTGTGACGTAACTACTTGCTGTCTCCCTGTCCATGTCTATGGTGTGACATAGCTACTTGCTGTCTTTCTATCCATATCTATGGTGTGACATAGCTACTTGCCTTTCTCCTTATCCATGTCTATGGTGTGACATAGCTACTTGCCTTCTCCCTATCCATGTCTAGGTGTGACATAGCAACTTGCTGTCTCCCTATCCATGTTTGTGATGTGACGTAACTACTTGCTGTCTCCCTATCCATGTCTATGGTGTGACATGACTTCTTGTCTATCTCCCTATCCATGTCTATGGTGTGACATACTACTTGCCTGTCTCCCTATCGATGTCTATGGTGTGACATAGCTACTTGCCTGTCTCCCTATCGATGTCTATGGTGTGACATAGCTACTTGCTGTCTCCCTATCCATGTCTCTGGTGTGACATAACTACTTGTCTGTCTCCCTATCCATGTCTATGGTGTGACATAACTTCTTGTCTGTCTCCCTATCCATGTCTATGGTGTGACATAACTTCTTGTCTGTCTCCCTATCCATGTCTATGGTGTGACATACTACTTGTCTATCTCCCTATCGATGTCTATGGTGTGACGTAACTACTTGTCTGTCTCCCTATCGAGTCTATGGTGTGACGTAAACTACTTGTCTGTCTCCCTATCCATGTCTATGGTGTGACATACTACTTGTCTGTCTACCTATCCATGTCTATGGTGTGACATAAGCTACTTGCTGTATCCCTATCCATGTCTATGGTGTGACATAACTTCTTGTCTGTCTCCCTATCCATGTCTTTGGTGTAACATAACTCTTGTCTGTCTCCCTATCCATGTCTTGGTGTGACATACTACTTGTCTGTCTCCCTATCATGTCTATGGTGTGACGTAAGCTACTTGTCTGTCTCCCTATCGATGTCTATGGTGTGACTAACTACTTAGCTGTCTCCCTATCCCATGTCTATGGTGTGACTAACTACTTGCTGTCTTCTATCCATGTCTATGGTGTGACTAACTTTTGTCTGTCTCCCTATCCATGTCTATGTGTGACATAGCTTACTTGTCTGTCTCCCTTCCATGTCTTGGTGTGACATAGCTACTTGTCTGTCTCCCTGTCCATGTCTATGGTGTGACAAGTACTTGTCTGTCTCCTATCATGTCTATGGTGTGACATAGCTACTTGTCTGTCTTCCTGTCCATGTCTATGGTGTGACTAAGCTACTTGTCTGTCTCCTATCCATGTCTATGGTGTGACATACTATTGCCTGTCTCCCTATCCATGTCTATGGTGTGACATAGCTACTTGCCTGTCTCCTGTCCATGTCTATGGTGTGACATAGCTACTTGCCTGTCTTCCTGTCCATGTCTATGGTGTGACATAGCTACTTGTCTGTCTCCTATCCATGTCTATGGTGTGACATACTACTTGTCTGTCTTCCCTGTCCATGTCTATGGTGTGACATACTACTTGTCTGTCTCCCTATCCATGTCTATGGTGTGACATACTTCTTGTCTGTCTCCCTATCGATGTCTATGGTGTGACATACTACTTGTCTGTCTCCTATCCATGTCTATGGTGTGACATACTACTTGTCTGTCTCCCTATCCATGTCTATGGTGTGACTAGCTACTTGTCTGTCTCCCTATCCATGTCTATGGTGTGACATACTACTTGCTGTCTCCCTATCCATGTCTATGGTGTGACATACTACTTGTCTGTCTCCCTATCCATGTCTATGGTGTGACATACTTCTTGTCTGTCTCCCTATCATGTCTATGGTGTGACATACTACTTGTCTGTCTCCCTATCCATGTCTATGTGTGACATACTACTTGTCTGTCTCCCTATCCATGTCTATGGTGTGACGTAGCTACTTGTCTGTCTCCCTATCCATGTCTATGGTTGACATACTACTTGCTGTCTCCTATCCATGTCTATGGTGTGACATAGCTACTTGCTGTCTCCCTATCCATGTCTATGGTGTGACATAACTTCTTGTCTGTCTCCCTATCCATGTCTATGGTGTGACATAACTTCTTGTCTGTCTCCCTATCCATGTCTTTGGTGTGACATACTACTTGTCTGTCTCTCTATCCATGTCTATGGTGTGACGTAACTACTTGTCTGTCTCCCTATCGATGTCTCTGGTGTGACGTAACTACTTATCTGTCTCCCTATCGATGTCTCTGGTGTGACGTAACTACTTGCTGTCTTTCTATCCATGTCTATGGTGTGACGTAACTATTTGTCTGTCTCCCTATCCATGTCTATGGTGTGACATAGCTACTTGTCTGTCTCCCTGTCCATGTCTATGGTGTGACATAGCTACTTGTCTGTCTCCCTATCCATGTCTATGGTGTGACATAGCTACTTGTCTGTCTCCCTGTCCATGTCTATGGTGTGACATAGCTACTTGTCTGTCTCCCTGTCCATGTCTATGGTGTGACATAGTTACTTGCCTGTCTTCCTGTCCATGTCTATGGTGTGACATAGCTACTTACCTGTCTTCCTGTCCATGTCTATGGTGTGACATAGCTACTTGCCTGTCTTCCTGTCCATGTCTATGGTATACCACGTCCATTGTGTACAACAACCACTTACTTTTCTCCTTATCCCCACCACTGATGCGACAATAGTTTGCCAGTCTTCCCAAACCAGGTCGATGGATCAAGCCATTCATGGGCAAGGACTTAAAGGACTATTTACACTGAGCGTGTCAACCCCCTTTCTATCTCTCCACTGATAAGCAAAGGTCCTGTAAGGTACATAGCCTACATGTCAGAGGCTTTTACGCCAGCCAAGCGGTCACTGGCCAACAAAACGTGAGTTATCTCTACTTCTGTGGAGGGGGGGGGGGGTGTTGGCCTTGTGTAGGAATCACCAGTGTCTATCTACCTCCTTCCTATCGCTGCTCTTCCTGCCCTCGTCCCCTCTGAGGGCCAAGTGTGCGTTTTAAGCTTAGGCGCCCTAGGTTATGTTTTGAAGTTATACATTTCTTGTATTTGGTGACCATGCTCGATCCTGTGTCAATATTTCGCCTGTACAGTTATTGACCAGAGTATGGTCGAGGGTCTGGGGTTTTGGTGGGTGTGGGAGGGTGTATGTAGGTGAGGAGGTTTCACACATAGACATACACATCACGCATAGTACGTTTCGTGTACTCACACATTCTCACACACATATGCATACACATACGTGCATAACACGCAGAAACAGACACACACACACACTAACACACACTCACACTCACACACACTCACACACACTCACACACACACACACACACACACACACACACACACACACACACACACACACAAACACACACACATAAATAAATACATACATCCATACATATATACATACATACATACATACATACATGCGTACATACATACATACATACATACATACATACATACATACATGCGTACATACATACATACATACATACATACATACATACATACATACACCCAAACACAACGCAAGACAATACACACACACACACACACACACACACACACACTCACACACACACACACACACACCACACACACTCTCTCTCTCTCTCTCTCTCTCTCTCTCTCACTCACTCACTCACACACACATTTTCTGTAATAATTCTTGTAAGAATGGGAGATTGTTACAATGGCTTAACCAGGGCAAAGAAGGAAACGTCTCTGACAAAATTATGTATCAAACTCCACTTTTATAAATTAAAATCCTCGCACACACACACAAACCACACACACACACACACACACACACACAACACACACACACACACACACACACACA
>CM060311.1:29863548-29876048 GCA_030674185.1 Monoplex corrugatus | reverse complement strand
TGTTAAGATGGGACAGTTAGAAGGCCAGTTTCAATGTAGCGCACCCCGGGATTCAAACCCACAACCATTAGCACGTGAATCCGACGCTCAAACCAACTGAGCTACTGGGACCCGCTAAATTAACAAAACCTCGCCTCCTCCACCAACCTGACTGTTGGTTCTAAAGAACTTGCGACTCGTTCCATGCTGGGTATCTCATTCGTGTCTTATACCTTGGATTTGTTTGCAGGTCAGGTGAACGAATGTGACACTGCAGCCCATGACATCTGCTATCTCTGGCCAGGCGACAGAACTCTTCACATCTCGCGAGATCACAGACAGCATGACGTCATCACCTCTCCGGTAGACTGCTATGACGTCACGTGGACCGCTGACGCTTGTGTCACACAGGTGTTACAAGACTGCTACAGTTTGAGCGAAGCTCACTGGTACGGTGGCTTCGAGTTTTACGAACAGCTCTGGCCGTTAAAACCGCGTTCAGCAAGACATGGCACCGTATGTGACCGGTGACGCCTGGGTTAGTCAGTACGGCAACGTTCTGGAACGTCTTTTCGTTTCGTCCAACGGGTTCGGGATTTACGTCTACCCTGAGGTGCCGCTGTACTTGAGTTTCAACCAGAGTGGGGACGGTTTGATCTGCCTGGCAGCCAAGTACGACCGGTATCCTTACTACAACCCTAACGGAACTCTGCCCTTTCTACGGTACCAGATTTGCCAAGGGTCCGACGTCAAAGAGTTGCATAGGCATATGGCCAGGCTGCACGTGCCCAAACCCACTGACATCCCGGCGGAAGACCTGTTCCACGGGGCCATCTGGTCGACCTGGGCCATGTACAAAGGGCCTGTCAACCAGAGTCAAGTGTTGGACTTTGCCCATAAAATCGTCAGCAGTGGTGAGTCAGTGTGTAGTCGGTCAGGAGATACCTCTGTCTCTCTCTGTCTCTATCTCTGGCTCTGGCTCTGGCTCTGGCTCTGGCTGTCTGTATGTCTGTCTGTCTGTCTCTGTCTCTCTGTCTCTTTCTCTCTTTTTCTCTGTCTCTGTTTCTCTGTCTCTTTTTCTATCTCTCTCTTTCTCTCTCTCTTTCTCTTTTCTTCTGTCTGTCTCAGTCTCTGTCTCTCTGCCTGTCAGTCTCTCTCTTTATCTGGCTGTCTTTCTATCTGTCTGGCTGGCTGTCTGTCTGTCTGTCTTCTCTCTCTCTTTCTCTCTCTCTCTCTCTCTCTCTCTCTCTCTCTCTCTCTCTCTCTCTCCTTCTTCTGTCTTTCTCAGTCTCTGTCTGTCTGTCTCCATCTCTCTGCTTCTCTCTCTCTCTCTCTTTCTTTTTTTTTCTCTCTTTCTTTCTCTCTTCTTCTGTCTGTCTCAGTCTCTGTCTCTCTATGTCTGTCTCCATCTCTCTGTCTTTCTGTCTGTCTGTCTGTCTGTCTGTATGTAATGTATGTATGTCTCTCTCTCTCTCTCTCTCTCTCTCTCTCTCTCTCTCTCTCTCTCTCTCTCTCTCTCTCTCTCTCTCTCTCTCTCTCCCTCACGGAAATACACACACACGCTTCATCCCTACATAACACAACTACACATCCTTAAGATTTGCATATTGTACATGTATACACAGAGCTCCTACCTTTCCAATTTGACCGCACAGGATCGAATTTGGTTTATGAAAAACTTAGTTCGTCTACGCTGTCTCCGGTCCACCCACCTGTGAATGCGTATCAACAGTTGTTTACAGCTATGCTGCCCAAAAACTGGAAAAACAGGATTGTCACCCTTGATGTGATAATGCCAAATAAACAAGCCAGGAGAAAAATACACAAACAAAGAAAAATAAGATATTTTACTACCAGAATCAACTTTCATTAAGTTAGCTTTTAGCTATTTCTACCTGGTAAAAGGTTGTGTTTGCTTTGTTTTTTCTTTTTTTTTCTTTTCTTTCTTTTTCTTTTGTTTTGTTTTGTTTGTTTGTTTAGTTTTGTTTTGTTTGTTTCTTAATACCAGAATCAACTTTAAGTTAACTTTTACTTATTTCTGTCCGGTGAATGGTTGTGTTTGTTTGTTCGTTTGTTTGTTTTTTCTGTTTCTTTGTTTCCACCAGAATCAACTTTAGGAAACTTTTAAATATTTTTATCTGGTAAAAGATTGTGTTTATTTGCTTTGTTTTTCTTTTTCGTGTTTGTTTCTTATTACCAGAATCAACTTTTTAAGTTAACGTTTAGTTATTTCTATCTGGTAGAAGGTTGTAATTGTTTTTGCTTGTTTTTCTGTTGTTGGTTTTTTTTCTGTATGTTTCTTTGTTTCTTTGTCCTTATTATAGCAAGGGAGACAAGACAGCTTTCACTGTCTAGGGGAATGAAGACATGAACCTGCTTTTATTCTGCTTGAAAATGTAGCTTCTGACGGATCCGAAAAAAAAAACTCGAAAAAGGAATAAGAACGCGTATTTAATACAGGCGCCTGTCTTGTCTGGTTGTATTAAATACGCGTTTTTATTCTTTTTTGTGTTTTTTTCTGGTTCCTGTTTGCTTGAACGCGGGCAGTCACACTTGTTTTGTGTTTCCTGACGGGTCATTTTGATTTTCTAACTGTTTAGAGCTGTCAGAGATAAAACAGGACGGGAAAAGAGGCACCGCCCTCTTAATTCTATTTCTAGCATAAATTCAGGTCTTCCTATTACTTTTCGTCCCTACGACCTCAGGATTATGAGACAACTTTTTTTGTGTTTTTTTCTCCCAGTTTAGGCCAGTGAAAGGTTGAATGTTGGTCTGTTTACCGTTCACGAGTCTTTGACGCCTGATGGATACCTTTTATAAACCGAGTGCTGTCAGCCCTATCACCACTCTTTATCGTCATTTAAATGGACAAAATTACTCAAAATGTAAACCCTGATCCAGAAGGTTTCACTCGACTGTTATTTACTTATGGACGAGCGATCAAAATATAGCTGCGGCGAGACATTGGTGCTCCGGGTCCCATCTGCACCCTCGTAGCGTTTCTTGTTAACTTGGGCTGATGGCTTGGCCGCTGACTTCAGGGAGACAGGCCTGATGACCGCATGGAAAGACCTGCTGGCTGCTCGGAAAGACGGCGGGCTTGGGATCCCGTTCGGGACATGTCCGACGTTGATGAACAGCAGGATGGGCTGTGTCTGGAGCATCATTCCTGGCCATTTTTGCGGCCGTTCAAACGGCTCCTGTAGTTGAAGTGAGGCAACGCTGGGAGCTTCCGACTGCTAACTGTCAAAGACTATAGTAAGGGGAAAGGAGCTGACAGCTATGCCAGCTGGTGGCAGGGCAGGCTTTTCAAAAGAGAGCTGAAGACCAGAGTGGTGCGAGAGAGGGGTCTTCCATTCTCTCTTGGTCCAGAGGCTGGACTGGACCTGGTTGGTGCGCGTTGCGTGGCTGTGTCCCGGGGTTTGTCATCTCCCCACCTTGCCATTCGGTTTGTAAACAAGATAACTGGCGACTGGGTCCGAATGGGTCATGAAACGCATGGACAGCTCTCCTTTGCTCGATAAAATGACTGTCAAATGGCGTAAGGAGCTTAAAGGTGATTGTCAGGAGAGTGGTAGGACATTGGTGCTCCGGGTCCCATCCGCGCCATAGTGGTATTTCTTGTTGACTTGTTAACTGCTGATGAACGAGCGATCAAAATGCAGCTGTGGAAATAATCGAACAAGTTAAACAACAACAGTGAAAACTATGGCATGAAAACCAACACTAACAAGACATAGATCACATCAGTAAGACAAAGACCTGACGAACTGGACATCGGTATCAATATTTAACAAGAAATGCGGATGGGACCCGAAGCACCAGTGCCTCGCCACTCTCCGGACAATAACCTCCTCCCAAGCTCTCGACACCACTCGATAGTCATTTCATCAAGCAAAGAGGGGCTGTCTGTGTGTTACATGACCTTTTTAGACCCAGTCATCAGTTGCCCTGTTTACAAACCAGTTACAAGGTGGGGAGATGACAAACCACGGGACATAGCCACACAACGCGCACCAATCAGGTCCAACCCAGCCTCCAGACCAAGACAGAATGGAAGATCCCTCTCTCGCCCCTCTCAGGTCTTCATCTCTCTTTCTGGCAGCCCGCCCTGCCACCAGCTGGCATAGCTGCCAGCTCCTTTCCCCTTACTGTAGTCTCGACAGTTAGTAGTCGGAAGCTCACAATGCTGCCTTGCTTCAACCACAGGGGGTTGTCTGAACGTCCACGAAACTTCACCAGAGCAAGCACTTGAGAATTTTGCCGCAGATGGACAAAGGGACAGAGAGACTGGATCAAGTGGCTCGGACACCTGACCCGACTCACATACTGGTCAGGTGTCCGAGCCACTTGATCCAGTATGTGAGTCAACCAGCCAGCCCTTCGTGCTTACAATATCAGGTATCCATGCTTCAGAATCAAAAAAAATATCACAGCAGCAATGCAAAGATTGTAATGGAAAAACCAGTCGCCGTGGTGTAGTGGTTACCGCAACGGACTACCGACTGGAAGGTTGTGGGTTTGAATCCCCATCAGTCCCTTCAAAACTACATCATTGTGCGATTTCTCGGCTCTAAGTGGCTCGTACCCGGAGTTGGCCGTGTTATGGGCTCGTTGGGAAGACTGGAACTACAAAGTCGAGTCTCATCTACTTCACGGATGCGTCAATGACGGTGTTGCTTAAATCTTCTGACCAACACCGCAGTTGTCTGTAATTCTCGGGCCTGGTTGGATATGTTAGGATAGCAAGCGTAGAGAACAGCCCTGTCACGCGGTCTCAATCATAGACAGAACTCCAAAGCATCTTGATTATCATCCTCATCGACATCATCATCATCATCGCATTGTAAAAACTGTTCCAGCGTCTGTGGCCATTGATGTGGCGTAGAAAATGGGACAAAATAAAACAAGAAAAAAAAGAAAGGTGAGCACAAAGCTAACCTCCCTGAGCGTAATGATCCTTAAAAAAAAAAGGTAATGGCAGACACACTTTCGATTGATAAGTTTAAATATCTGGGAACGATCATTTCACCAGACGGCAGATGCACATCAGAAATGGCCAGCATAATCGGCCAAGCCAAACAGCATTCAAGAAGATGAAAAGCAATCTTACCAACAAATGCCAATCAATTAACATTAGTAAAAGAGTTCTTGAATGTTATAAAGAACTGATAATGCTATACGGTTGTGAGGCGTGGACAGTCAACAAGCAAAGCCAGAACAAGATTGAGGCAGCCGAGATGTGGTTTCTAAGAAGAATGTTGAGAGTTCCATGGACAGCAAAGAAAACAAACGAGACAGTCTTGGTGGAGGCAGACACAAGAAAATCATTCATAAGGAAGATTAGGAAAAGACAGGCAACATTTATAGGCCGTTTTATGAGGAAAGGGGAATTGGAGTACCTGGTTAACATAGAAAAGCTGGAGGGAAAGAAAGCAACAGGTAGACCCAGGGAATAAATATTGGACGGACTTGCAGAGTGGCTGAAGACAGACAGGGTGGAAGATGTGTTTGCGGCAACAAGGGACAAATGCATATGGAGGGCCATGATGGCCAACGCCATGTGGCAAGGCACTTGATGATGATGATGAGACACACTCTGCGTCTGCAGCATCACTGTGTGCCGGGTTTCCCGTTTAACCACACACCAGCCGTTTCATCTCCCAACGACACCTTTTGGTACAAGTGGACAAAGAAAAATAGGTGGTCTGCAAACTGTCACCTCGTTCTCATGTCCATGTCTATATTTCTGACTTCAGGTCTTCCCTACTCTCAGCTAGAAATAGATGATGACTGGACGACCAAATACGGAGATCTGGACTTCAACCAGCACAAATTCCCTGACGCCAAAGGCATGATCTCTCAGCTGACTCAAATGGGGTTCCGGGTTACCGTGTGGTTGCACCCCTTTCTCAACATGGACTCCAAGGCCTTTGAATACGCTGCCAGAAAGGGTTACGTCATTAGAGGTCAGTATTAGTAACAATAAGAATTTCAAAACTTCAGAACACTTTATCATATAATAAAGATAGTAGCACAATAAGAAGTTCAAAATGTCAGAACACTTTATCATATAATAAAGATAGTAGCACAATAAGAAGTTCAAAACTTCAGAACACTTTATCATATAATAATGATAGTAGCACAATAAGAATTTAAAAACTTCAGAACACTTTATCATATCATAATGATAATAGCACAACAAGAAGTTCAAATTTTCAGAACACATTATCATATAATAATGATAGCAGCACAATAAGAATGTCAAAACTTCAGAACACTTTATCATGTTATTATGATAGTAGCACAATAAGAATATCAAAACTTCAGAACACCTTTATCATACAAAAATGATAGTTGCATAAGGTCCCACTGGACCTGCCTTACAGCTAGTCCTAGCTATTCTACACATATAACATAACCATATTTAAACAAAAAAGAAGAAAGCAAAGAAGGCATAGTAAACCTATAATGCTATGATTAAAAGAGGTGCACTACAATGCAATTTCATAATGCCAAATAAGTTGTAAACATGAATTAAAATAAACTAATGATTTCTACATGTCACCGGATCATGCGCTCTTCAAAAGTATGAGAGGCAAAGGTAGGCTATGTAAAGGAAATACGTCAATTCCTAACAACAACAACGACGAAAACAACAACAACAACAACAACACCAACAATGTTAGGAACGTACATAAAAAGTTTTCGATTTTTTTTCTTTTTATAGAGGATAGTTAGAAATCTGTGCTGATGTCGCCCATGGCTTGTGGGAAGTTCGGTTCTTTGTATTGTGTGTGTGTTGTGTGTGTTGTGTGTGTGTGTGTGTGTGTGTGTGTGTGTGTGTGTGTGTGTGTGTGTGTGTGTGTGCACATGTGTGCGTATGTTTGTGTGTCTTTGTGTAGGTGTATGTATATATGTATATGTGCGTGCGTGTGTGTGTGTGTGTGTGTGTGTGTGTTTGTGTGTGAATGTGTGTGTGTCTGTGTGTAGGTGTTTCTGTGTGAATGTGTGTCTGCGTTTTAAGTGTGTCTGTGTGTTAGTGTGTTTACATGTGTGTGCGTGTGTGGATGTTTGGGCATCCTCGCAGAACTGTGTATTCATGTTCATCATGAAGGCATAAAGTACAGAAAACTAATCCTGGAGGCACATATTCCTTACGCAAGCATCTGCACTCTTCAAACATGGTTGTGCCCAACAAATACTGATGGCGACGGTACGCTTTGTAGCAGTTATTGATGTTGATATGCCACATGGAACCAATACTGTTGTACGGATGTGAGGCGTGGACAGTCAGCAAGCAAAGCCAGAGCAAGATTGAGGCAGCCGAGATGTGGTTTCTAAGAAGAATGTTGAGAGTTCCATGGACAGCAAAGAAAACAAACGAGACAGTCTTGATGAGGCAGACACAAGTAGATCACTCATAAGGAAGATTAGGAAATGACAGGCAACATTTATAGGCCATTTTATGAGGAAGGGGGATTTGAAGCACCTGGTCACAACGGGAAAGCTGGAGGGAAATAGAGCACCAGGTAGACCCAGGGAGAAAATGCTAGACGGACTTGCGGAGTGGCTGAAGACGAGGAGGGTAGAGGAGATGCTTGGGGCAGCAAGAGATAGAGACAGATGGAAGCCCATGATTGCCAACGCCATGCGACAAGGCACCTGATGATGATGATGATGATGCCACAACTTCGTTAGACTGGGCTTGTCCGTATGAAACACGACCATGTCCTCAAAGATGCTGGTATACGGAGAGCTAAAGCAAGAATACCGTGACTCGGAAAGACCAGTATCCTACTTATCCGTCAAATCGACAGAAAAGTCTAACACTGTCATCACTCTAATGATGGCTATATTGATATATATATAATCATTACTACACCAAGCTTCAAAGCAAACAACCTTTGCGAAATTATGTGTACGAATCTTCTGGCCCTTATCAGCTCCTGTCATCAACTACTACTTACCCAAAACAACCAAGAACGTAAGGACCCCATCGTTATAAAAAGACGATAGAGGTGGAGTGGCTACAGTGTCCGAAGAGAGCAGGATAGCATCATCCACACTGCATTTCACTGAATACCAGACGGAGGAGAGTTCTTAGTGTTATATATAACCAGTGCTGTCGTAGGGATGTGAAGCATGGACAGTCAACACGCAAAGTCACATCAAGATTGAGGCAGCTGAAATGTGGTTTCTAAGAAGAATGTTAGAAGCTCCATGGACAGCAAAGAAAACATTCGAGACAGTCTTGAAAGAGGTAAACAAAAAGAACGTTAATGAAGAAGATTAGGAGAAGACAAGCAACATTTATAAGATATTTTATGAGGCAAGATAAATTAGAGCACCTTATTGCAACAGGAAAGCTGGAGGGGAAAAAAAAGAGCACCAGGCAGACCCAGGGAAAAAATACTGGTCGGACTTGCAAAGCGGATGAAGGCAGAGAAGGTGGGAGATGTACTTGCAGCGACAAAGAATAGATTCGTAAGGAGTGCCATGATCGCCAACGCCATGCAGCTGAACACATGATGACAAGACGGAAGACGCATGAGATGAAGACCTAGAAACACCAAGCAGTGAACAACCGAAGAAGAACCCGTAGCCATGAAACACACCTGGAGTCATCATCATCATGAAGTGCCCTGCTGCATGGCGTTGGCGATCATGGCCCTCCACATGTATCTATCCCTTGTGGCCTCAAGCACATCTTCCACCCTCTCTGTCCTCAGCCACCCTGCAAGTCCGTCCAATATTTTCTCCCTGGGTCTACCTGGTGCTCTCCTGTCCTCCAGCTTTTCTGTTGTGACCAGGTGCTCTAATTCCTCTTTCCTCGTGAAATGGCCTATAAATGTTGCCTGTCTTTTCCCAATCTTCCTCATCAATGATCTTCTTGTGTCTGCCTCCATCAAGTCTGTCTCGCTTTTTTTCTCTCTGCTGTCCATGGAACTGTCAACATTCTTCATAAAAACCACATCTTGGCTGCCTCAATCTTGTACCTGGGGAACCATACACTAATACAGAGGCTGTCCCAAACCAGAGAAGAGTGGAAAGTATTCTTTGCCAACCAGTCGCTGTGGTGTGTGGTTAACGCAACGGACTACCGACTGGAAGGTTGTGGGTTCGAATCCCCATCAATCACCTCAAAACTATATCATTGTGCAATTTTTCGGCTCTAACCGGCTCCTACCTAGAGCTGGGTGTGCTATGGACTCATTGGGAAGACTGGGACCACACAGCCGACTCTCATCCACTTCACGGATGCGTTCATTGAGGGTGTTGCTCAAATCTTCTGACCAGCACCGCAGGAGTCTATATCTCTCAGGCCTGGTTGACGCCAGTATATGTTATGATAGTAAGCGTAGAGTACAAAGGTAACTCCCTGAGTGCAATGATCCTGAAAATTTTTAAAATAAAATAAAATAAAAGTATTCTTTGCCTCCCTACATGCCGGTACCATTATGGGTAATAAGAAAGTCATAAAGTATATCGTTACAGCGGTGGACAGCCCGTTGCCTGCCCTTGTCTCATGGTGGAGAGGGAACGCAGCGGCACATCTTGACGTCACTAACGAGGAGGCTGTTGATTGGTTCTTGAACAACACGGGTCATCTGCGTGACGTCTATAACGTCACTTCCTTCAAGTTTGACGCTGGCGAGAGCAAGTGGCTTCCTAAGATCTTCAGCACTCATCTTCCTGTGGATAGTCCAGACCAATTGACTCGTCTGTATGTCGACATGGCTTACAGGTCTGTGTGTGTGTGTGTGTGTGTGTGTGTGTGTGTGTGTGTGTGTGTCTAGTACGTCTGTGAGTGTGTGTGTGCAAGTGTGTGTGTGTGTGTCTGTGAGTGTGTGTGTATGTGTATGTGTGTGTGTGTGTGTTGTGTGTGTGTTTGTGTTTGCTTGTGTGCAATGGCATAGACGTCCGCCTCTCTGTATGTACAGAAAGCAAAGGAACAAGGCAGAAACAAAGAGAATGACAGAAAAGAGGGAACATCTAGCACAGGATTTCCAGATGGTGGGGTAATATTTATACTGAAAGAGCCTTCGGCATCCCCATTAAGGAATCTGTCATAAGTTTGTTTATGAACTGGAAATACCAAACAAATAAGAGGGAAGCAGGGAGACTTTTTATAATATTAATCAAAGGACGTAACTCTTGAGAGTCACATAGGAATTATCTCCCATGTTGTAGAACTTCTCAAAACTAACACAGTTTGCACTACCCATTCAGCTAGCATAGAAGCAGATACAAAGCACAAAAACTGTAAGCTCAGAACACTGTGCTTTGTATCTGCTTCTATGCTAGCTGAATGGGTAGTGCAAACTGTGTTAGTTTTGAGAAGTTCTACAACATGGGAGATAATTCCTACTCTCAAGAGTTATGTCCTTTGATTAATATGAATTGGGAGGTTTTTTTTTAGAATGACTTAATCATCTTCTTTCATTATTGTCTTCTCTCCACCTCAAGTTTATTTCATCAGAAGCGCTTTTTCAAAATCACAGTCACCTTGAGCCGTAAATCAAACTACATTTTCCAGACAGTTGCCGTGGTGTAGTGGTTAGCGCATCAGACTACCGATTGCAAGGACGTGGGTTCGAATCCTTATCCGTCCTCTCAAAATCATTTTGGGATTTTTCAGTTCCTATTAGATCCTATCCAGAGTTGAGCGCACTATGGACTCATTGGGAAGACTGGGACCATACAGTACAGTTTCATCCGTTTCACAGGTACATCATTGAGGTTGCTGCTCAAATCTCCCGACCACCACTGCAGGTATATGTGTCCCCCAGGCCTGGTTGACGCCAGTATGTACTATGATTGTAAGTGTAGAGTACAGCCCCTGTCGTGCAATCTCAATCCTGGATGGAACTCCGCAGTGTTATGGTTATCATTCTCATCGCTCTTATTGTCAAATCATTGTAAAAAAAATGGCCCAGCTTTTCTGTGGCCATGATGGCGTAGACAAAAAGGAAGGAAATCTAACTTTTCTGCAGTATGCATGGTTTCGATTCTCTCTCTCTCTCTCTCTCTCTCTCTCTCTCTCTCTCTCTCTCTCTCTCTCTCTCTCTCTCCTCTCTCTCTTTCTTTCTCTCTCTCTCGCTCTCTCTCTCTCTCTCTCTCTCTCTTTTTTTTTTTTTTTTTTCAGTATTCAGCATGTATCTTCCTTAAGCTGTACTCGTTGCTGTAAACAAATGTCATGTGTATAGAATAGCAACGGCAAGTTTGAAAATTGGCTCTTTCTCACTTTCTCTCTCTCTCCCTTTTCGTCTGTCTGTCTGTCTGTCTATCTGTCTGTCTGTCTGTCTCTCTTCCTCTGTCTGTCTGTCTGTCTGTCTCTCTCTCTCTCTCTCTCTCTCTCTCTGTCTCTTTGTGTCTCTTTTTATCTCTCCCCCCCCCCCCCCATTTCTCTCTCTCTGTTTTGATTGATTGATTAGGTTTTGTTTTTTTTACGTCGGCACCCACCTCAGGTAATATGGCCGACGGGAATAACCATCCCAGGGAAATGGGGGAAGGGGGTACTCGTCTAATCCTATACTGACACCACCAGAATAACAATGATATTAAGATGGGGCAGTGAGAAGGCCAGTTTTAATGTAGCACACCCCAGGATTCGAACCCACAACCATCAGCATGTGAATCCGATGCTCAACCAACTGAGCTACTGGGGCCTGCACCCTCTCTCTGTTTATTTATCTCTCTTTCTCTCTCTCTCTCTCTCTTTCTCTCTCTCTCTCTCTTCTCTCTCTCTTTCTCTTTCTCTCTCTTTCTATCTTTCCTTCTCTCTGCCCCTCCATCTCTCTCTCTCTTTTTCTCCCTCCCCCTCCATTTCTCTCTTTCTCTCTCCTCTCCATCTCTCTCTCTCTTTCTCTCTCCCCTTCCCACCCTCTCTCTCCCTTCCTCCTGCCCCCTCTCTTTCTCTCTCTGTTTCTATTTTCTTTCCTTCTCTCTGCCCATCCATCTCTCTCTCTCTCTCTCTCTCTCTCTCTCTCTCTCTCTCTCTCTGTCTCTCTCTGTTCTGTCTGTCTGCTTCTGTCTTTCTCCCTCCCTCTTCATCTCTCTCTCTCTCTCTCTCTCACTTTCTCCCTCTCTTTCATCTCTCTCTCTCCTCTCTCTCTCTCTCTCTCTCTCTCTCCTCTCTCTCTCTCTCTCTCTCTCTCTCCCCCTCTTTTAGTATTCAGCATGTATCTTCCTTAAGCTGTACTTGTTGCTGTAAACAAATGTCATGTGTATAGAATAGCATCGGCAAGTTTGAAAAATGGCTTCTACCCAATAGCTTTTACCGTTGGAAAGTAAAGCATCATTGTCATTGTCATTGACTTTGTCTCTCTCTCTCTCCTTCTGTTTCTTTCTCCCTCCTTCCATCCCACCCTCTCTCTCTCTCTCCCTTCCTCTCTCTCTCTCTCTCTCTCTCTCTCTCTCTCTCTCTCTCTCTCTCTCCAACAGATCAGACCAAGACGTACGTGCCCAAGAAGTTCGGGTAGGCAGCCACAGTCAGGCCACACCCATCATGGTCCGAA
>CM060311.1:29836048-29858548 GCA_030674185.1 Monoplex corrugatus | reverse complement strand
ATTGCAGATCTTTCGGTGACACTGTACCAGCTGTTGCATGCTGTCTTATACTGCTGGGTACACAGATCCTGATGCCACGGTTTTCTGCCACAATCTCTTGATTCACCTTTCAAAGGCAGAGCCGGTCTGGGAGATGTGCAGCGACATTTCTGCATCAAGGGATCCACTGCTGCTCACTGTAATGATCAAGCAGCACGATTTGTCTACGGTCTTGATCTCCTAGTTCATCATCATCATCATGTGCCCTGCCTGCCGCATGGCGTTGGCGATCATGGCCCTCCATATGTATCTATCCCTTGATCTCCTAGTTGTTAATGACAATTCTACGTGGTGAAGCGACAGAAGCTTGAGATGATGTAGGCTGAAACGTGGCCTTTGTTTATCGGTGTCTCATACGTTCGTTGCTTCAGTGTATCCATGTGTGCATTCGCATATAATGTGAATATATCCATGTATGTATGGTTGTCTCTGTCCATGTACAGCTGTCTATGTGTTGTCTTATATGCATATCACACTTTTTCCGTAAAGTTTTAAGGATACTATGTCCATTTCATGCTTTTGTTGTTGTTGTTGTTGCTGCTGCTGCTGTTGTTGTTGTTGTTCTTGTTGTTGTTCTTATTGCTGTTCTTGTTGTTTTTGTTCTTGTTGTTGAAAAAGGGGAAACCAACTATTTTGTCTCTGTTGAACAGAAATTGATCACGTTTCTCCGTTATTTAGATTTGGGGGTAAAAAGTAATACCTATTTGCCTATGTTCGTTTTCTTTGTAATACACGCTTTCATCATCATCATCATCATCATCATCAGTAGTAGTAGTAATAATAGTAGCAGTATCATCATCATCATCATCCGTAGTAGTAATAGTAATAGTAGTAGTAGTAGTAGTATTGATGTTGTTGTTATTGTTGTTGTTATTGTGGGTATTGTTATTATATTATCTTCATCATCATCATCATCATCACCACCACCATTATCATCCATCATCATCGTCATCATCATCATCATCATCATCATTATGTGTATTTAAATAAAGTGATTTGCTTTCTCAAGCTATTCTGTTTGTTTCATATGTGTCTTACATAATATGTGCGCATGCACACAAAGAAAGCAAACACGACCATTTCAAAGGATACAACAAAACAACAACGTGCACATGCATATATAAACACACACAGACGTATATACATGCATACGGACATACAGATAGAGGAACAGAGACAGACAAAAAAAAAAAGGTTACACATTCTCTCCATTCGATATGACACAAATTCCTCCATCCCCATTTGAAAGGAGATTTTGATAAAGTAAAATTGATTCAAAACGATCTCTCCTTCCACTGATTCTGCTGTTCCCTTAAACAAAAGGGCCAAGATAATCCCATAACATTGATACGCTAAGTGAAACGGCAGACACCACAACTTTTTATGGGTTCAGTATTATGAGAGTGGTGTCCATATCCCCTCCCTTACCATTTTACCTTCCCTAACCCTTAACAGGATCAGGTCTCCATCTCGTACAGCAGCTTCCTGCAGAAGCTGGTGGATAGTGTGAGTGAGTCAAAGGGTTAAAGTTTCGCTTTACTAACATGGTTGACGACATAGGAGAATGCTGGTGGACAGGGTGCCGGAGTCAAGGGGTGAAGCTAGAGTGAGAATGTGAAACTGCAAGCTGAGCTGAACAAAACAGCGCAGTGTTGATGGGCACGTTCACTGTGTCACCACACACGGAATGAGGAAAGTCATTGTTGGTACTATTCCAGTGTGTGTGCGTGTGTGCCACTCATATTTCTTGCTTTATCATGATGTGAAAAAAAAAAATTCAACAACACGTAAACAATACTTCAGCTATTGTAAAGAAAATAACACGACATGTTCTGACTCTGACGTACCACCACCGAGTCAGAAAGATGGGCAAACAAAAGATAAGATACACAAACCATCAAATGGATTGTTATGACGAAGACTAACAAACGCTTTGATGCTTCACAGCAAAACGTTGCTTCAAAGGAAGACATAGCAAAAATGAAAGACGAACTAAAAAAAATGAAAAGAAAAGAAAGGAAAACGAAAACAAAAAACAAACAAAAAACAAGAAAATAGACAAAATCACACAAAGTTAAAAGTATTTTTCAAAGAATGGATGTACCTGATCAACAACGCGTATGGCAAAAAAAATGTTTGATGGAACTGAGCGTTAGAAATGATAAGGCTCTTTCCTTCAGCAGAAATGAACATGCCAGTTTGCAACATATGCTTTGGAGATGCCGAGCTGTGTAAACCTTCTGACAATTCCAAGCAATTCTACATAATATTCGCATACAAACTTTAAAGAAACATATGTACCGTTTGGATACCACACTAACTTTAGATCAAATAACACGTTAGATTAAATAATGCGCCACGCAAAATTCACACATGCAAGTATAAAGATTCATGACACAGATATTTAGGAAGTGTGTTTGTAAACAGTTTATGACTCTGAGTAACATATGGCATTAATAAACATGTCACATTGGTATAAAATATCTACAGGGCTTAAAACAGGAAGAGGAAAAAACCACTGAAACTAGGGGGGTCCGGGGGCATGCTCCCCCGAGAAAATTTTTTAAAAACCAAGTGTAAATCTATGCCATTTTGCGCTTTCTGGACATAATTTCAAAAGATATTTAGTGCATAAAAATTGCTGTAAACACATAATTATTACAGGAAGATATATTTGGGAAAAGGGGAGAAGGGGTTGAAAACAATAACAAAATGAATACTCACCCTTTAACTTGAGCGTTTTACAGGTGTTCACCAACTGTAGTCTTTGGATGAAATCTCACTTCTTGGGTTGCTCAATAAGTTTCACTTTTCAGGTTTAAATCAGGGGCCATAACTTGCGCGCCGTTGCTAAGAACGCTTTCAAGCCGATCACGGATGCCTTTTTTTTTCTTTTTTTTTTTTATTTACAAACCGAAATTGCGGAATTCCGCCCAGACGCGGAATGTTTTAAGCCCTGAATCTATTAATGATTGGTTTTCATACAATGTCACACAACATGTAGAATTGTAGTCGTACGTCACCAAATGACGAAACATATATTCATGGATAGGATACGTCACGAAATGACGAAACATATATTCATGGATAGGATACGTCACCAAATGACGAAACATATATTCATGGATAGGATAATTTGTTATCAACACTGATAAATTCTAGACAACGCTAGCATGTTAAGTATATCATGCACGCAATGAATGTGATCGGTAAATGTCATGTCATGGTTTCAATTGTTTGTCTTTGTTTTGTTTGTTCGTTTTGTTGTTTACTGTGTTTGTTTCATTGCTCTATATTAATTGTTTGGTTTAATAGTATTGTTTGTTTTTCATAAAATGTAAAGAAAGACTGTTTTTCATAAAATGTAAAAAAAGACATAGTCTTTTTAAAAGTTGGGGAGAGAAAACATAACGAGGAAGAAGACAGGCACACTGCCCTTATAAATGCTAACCCCCCTGATAAATAGTTGAGGTCCCCATCACCCCACTTCTCTATGAGCACAACGTTATAGGGCAACCTGCACCTAAGTTTGGTTTTGTCTTTGACTTTTCTGTTTCTTGGTTTGTGTTGAGATCATTTATTTTCCACTGTGGTCTGAAATGCAAGATGCAATGTGAAACACCTTCGATCTGCTTCTGCAAAGTTGAAGGAAATTGTTGCTCTTAACTTAAGCTTACATTAGATGGAAAAAAGAGGAGGAATGCATTATTTTTCTCTCTCTCTCTCTCTCTCTCTCTCTCTCTCTCTCTCTCTCTCTCTCTCTCTCTCTCTCTCTCTCTCTCTCTCTCTCTCTCTCTCTCTCTCTCTCTCCCTGCCTTTTCTTTCCCAGACTTGTCACGTTATTATTACCGTTTTGTTTTTGTTTACAGGTTGACAAGTATTTGCCTTTATATGTGTCTGCCTTTGTCTCTGATATTTTGTAAATTACCAATTGACATATAAAGGTCATCAGTATCTTATTTCGATTCATTTTGATAACTTTTTTCACATTCTATGGTTCATTCCAATGTACATGTATATGTATATACTGGCGAGGACTAGCTGTAAGATAGGTCCCATAGTGCCTAATGCTACTATTTTTGTGTAGTAAAGTATCTCGAAATTTAAAGTTTGAAGTTTGAACTCTCTCTCTCCTCTCTCTCTTCTCTCCTCTCTCTCTCTCTCTCTCTCTCTCTCTCTCTCTCTCTCTCTCTCTCCTCTGTCTGCCTGTCTGACTGTCTGTCTGTCTGTCTGTCTGATGTCTGTCTCTGTCTGTCTGTCTGTCTCTGTCTGACTGTCTGTCTGTCTCTGTCTGTCTGTCTCTCTCTCTGTCTCTGTCTCTGTCTCTCTTTCTCTCTCTCTCCCTCTCTCCCTGTCTGTCTATCTTCTGTCTCTCTCTCTCAATCTCTGTCTCTCTGTCTGTCTCTCTGTCTCTGCCCCCCCCCCTCTCTCTCTCTCCCTCCCTCTCTTTTTCTCTTGTTCTCTTCCTCTTTTTCTCGCTACTGTGTTCGCGGTCGGTTCTTCTCCTCGTTTCTGTTGGGTTTCTTCTCTTCTAGTGAATTACATCTGGTATCTGATTTTAAATTTGCCCGTGTTGAAATGCTGGCCTTGTTTATAGAATGCAGTTATGTGATCGGCTGGTGTTTGGCTATGTTGGGTATAGCTTGGATTTAGTTTTTGCTGGCTGATAAAAAAAAATGAATGAATAAATAAATAAATAGATAAACAAGTAAAAGGATAAATGAATAAATAAATAAATAAATAAATAAACAAATAAATAAATAAATAAATGAAAGGACAACTGATTTAACAGATTAAAATGTAACATGAACCAACGTCTCAAATCCGATTACTGCGGCGAACAGTATCCAAAGACTGAGAGCGTTTATGGATACGATTCCCGTCCTCCTGGTGAGGCCAGCGTGCCTGGTGCCCGGCACTGTGAGGTGCCCGAGAGACCCCGCTGCCTTTGGCGGGCACTGCAGTGGGTGTCTGGACGTGTACAGAGGTGCAGCGTCTCCTGTGGCTACTCTTTCTACGCTCACACTTCTTTGACTCTGTGGAACGCTTCAGCGCTGAGGACTTCTTCAGTTCTGCGGCCTTGTTTAACTCTGTGTCCTTGTTGTTTAACTTTGTGTCCTTGTCCTGCC
Organism: Monoplex corrugatus; assembly: GCA_030674185.1. Taxonomy (NCBI): domain Eukaryota; kingdom Metazoa; phylum Mollusca; class Gastropoda; order Littorinimorpha; family Ranellidae; genus Monoplex; species Monoplex corrugatus. Next base: position 29,853,380 of record CM060311.1, on the reverse strand, counting down.
GGTCGTCCGGCTCGCAGACCAGGAGTCGGGAGGGAGAAGGACAGGGTGACGCACAGGGGGTAGAGGGACGTTTCTTGGGGCGGCGACGTCTGCCGTTGATTTGGTTGGGAATTCTGCGGCGTTGTTTCTTCTCTGGAAAACAAAACAAAGAAACAAGCATATTCGTCGTCCCGTTAGCTGTGCATCTCCAAAGCCAGCTCTGCTTTTGGAACGCTGGCCAATAGTCTGTGGCAGGAACATGGCGTCAGAATCGTCACAAAGTAACAAGATATTAACAAGAAACACCACGAGTGTGCGGATGGGACCCGGAACACCAATGTCCCGCCACCCTCGGGACACTCACCCCCCTCCCCCCACCAAGCTCCCGACCCCAATTGACAGTCATTTCCTCAAGCAAAGGGGAGGGGGGCTGTCCATGCGCTGCATAACCCACTCGGACCCAACCATCAGCCACCTTGTCCATAAACTGAATGGCAAGGTGGGGAGATTACAAAATCCCGGGACACAGCCACACAACGCGGACCAACCACGTCCAGCCCAGCCTCTGGACCAATAAAGAATGGAAGACCCCTCTCTCGCCTCACTCTGGTCCCCATCTCTCCTTTGGGCAATCCACCATGCCACCAGCTGGCACAGCTGTCAGCACCCTTCCCTCCACTACAGTCTCGACAATTAGCAGTCGGAAGCTCCCAACGTTGTCTTACTTCAACCACAGGGGTTGTTTGGACGGCGGCGAAAGTAATCAAGCATGATGCTCCAGATACAGCCCATTTAGCTGCTCGTCAAGGTCTGACATGCCCGAATGGGATCCCAAGTCTGCCGTCTTTACGAAGAGCCAGCAGGTCTTTCCCTGCGTACAATCTCTGAGTGAGGTGACTATGCAACCGACTACTGACTGGGAGGTCATGATCTGAATCTATCTCGGACGCCTCCCCCCAAAAATTAAAATGTTTTTCAGACCTGACCGGCTCCTTCCCACATTTGATCATGCTATAGGCTTATTGAAAAGATGGAGACCACACAGTCGAGTCTCATCCACTTTACGGATGCGTTTATCAATAATGTTGCTCAATTCTCCTGACCCATACTAGAAGCGCCTGTATCCCTCAGGTCTGGTTAATGTCAGGTTATATATATATATATCAATAATAAGCGTAGAACATAGCTTTGTCTCATAGTCTCAGTCCTTGTCGGAACTCCATAGATCATTATCCCCATTATCATGAAATTAACAATCACTGTGAAAATTGTGCTTTGCTCTGTGGCCCATTATGTCTTGATCTCGTGATGACCTCGGTTTCAGCTTCTTCTTATGCCTGATGTAAATTCAAGTTGGGATCCTGCCTATCACTGATTCATGTCGTGGGAGGGCCGTAATGGAGGTCTCCTCACCAAGGGGATCCCTCACGCTGTCCGGCTCCACGGCTGAGCGATTACTGTTGTTAGCAGAGGGGGTTAATAGGCAGTGTATTAGTAAGCTTGATCAGAACAGGCACAGTTGAATTCCACCGAAGCGACCCAGCAGCAGTGCAGGGATTTCTCTTGGGAGAGGGCCCATGGCGTCGCTTGAATGAACTTAGGGATGATGGCGTATTGTGGAGCCAGAATGGACACCGTGGGATCCACGCCATTGAGGAGGGACAGATGACGGGAAAGCAAAAACGCACAAAGACAGACAGATTGCTGTGTATAAAATAATTGACCACTAGGCATAGGGCTGATTGGGAAAAATGAACTAATGAACTAATTAATGTAAAGCGTAGTGAGTCTCTAACTATGTGTAGGAGAATAGTGCTATATAAAAGTGATTTATTATCATTATTAAAAAAAATTGTTAATAATAATCCTGGGCGTCCTGCTGAATTGCTGCGAGACCTGATGCCCGCGAAAGAGTTTGCTAATGACAGCAATGCACGCAGGTCACAATCACATCTGTCTCAACTGTCTAACCTGTCGGTGTCACCGGGTTCGGTGTTGGCCGCTGCACATCTGGATGCCACCATCTCCCTCCAGGCCACTCTGTCTTGACTTTTGTGGACAATTTCTTGGAATATTTAGGTCCCTGATGTTGGTTAAATCACATTTGAGCAGCACACAAAAACCCACACCAGGCGCCGAGGACCAATATGCCTACCCATCCGTCGGATTGACAAGAGAGTCCGTCGTCGTCGTCATCATCACCATCATCATCATCACCACCACCACCATTATCACCACCACCATCATCATCACCACCACCATCATCATCATCATTATCATCACCATCACCACTATCATCATCATCATCAATCACATCATCATCATCATCATCATCATCACCACCACCACCACCACCACCACCACATCATCATCATCATCATCATCATCATCATCCAAACCAAAAACAAAACGCGTACAATGTCAAGTCTGCAACAAAAAGCCTATTTTGAAAAAACAAACGTTTTTTCAAACCTTACCACCCTAAAAACAGCAGTGGCAGATTGGAGGAAAAACAGACCCCCAATCACACACACATCGAGAGCATAACCAGCGTCAGTGGCCTGAAAGTGTTCAAGAGTTTGTCCACAAAAGTCAAGACAGAGCGGCCTGGAGGGGAGACGGTGGGGTCTAGATGTGCAGCGGCCAACACCGAACCCAGTGACGCCGACAGGTGAGACAGGTGAGACCATCCGTTTCAGTTTCAGTTTGAATTTCTCCAGATGACGTCTCCCCGCGCTCGGAATGAATTCCATACGCACTAACGTCACAGGTGCTTTGTGATGGAGAAGATCCAGAATGATCACGACACAAGCCTTAAGCCTGCGCATAAACCCATGAGCTGGCCAGGTCCTGAGGTCCTACCTAGATAGTTCCATAACCCTGGGGTCGTAGAGGAGTGAGTTGGCAGAGACCTCAACTTTTCGGCTATCACCAAGAGGGCGGCGCCAATCCCCTCTCCCTCGCTTCAAATTCATATTCATATTCACTTTTTTGAACCAAGACTTCAGAAAGGCAAGAAGGCTAATTGGTCTTCAAGGGGTGGGACCTGGGAAATCAGCCTATCTCTCCAAGTTTCCTTTTTACCAAGGCAGCTGGGCAATGCCAGAAGCCACACGGGTCCAACTCGTTTTTCGTCCCCTTCCAAAGGACTAGACGTTCAGTTCGATTTTACGGTCAAACTGAGGAGAAAAGTCGAGACTTCTTTGAGGAGCGAACCCTGGAACGTCGAGTTTAGTTATTGGCAGGCGAACGTCTGAACCATTCTGCCACTCTTCTGAGACTATCCACACTCCCACTTCCCCTATCCATTCCCCAATTCCCACTTCAGTCCGCAGACCTGATAACCACAGCACTTATCCATCACAATCACCCCCCATCCACCATTACCTTCATTTTCTATTTCCTGTTCCGTGAGGTCGGACAGCACGGTAATGGCGGTTTTGCAGAAAGTGCACACCTCTCTTCCCCTCTTCGCCCACGCGCTCTCCTCCTCCAGCGGTTGTCGTGGAACGCCGCGTGGCCGCTTTCGGAAGTGATCGGTGCGACTTGTGTTCTTCCGGTTCAGCACGCGCAGGCGCCGCTGCACGCGCCGGTAGCGTCGTCTCGTGGCGGAGTAAGTGAGGAAGAGAGCGATGAGAACGCTGAGAATGATGATGACTGGGATGAGTGCTTTGGTTATCACGTCTGCGGACAGAATTGTTATTAATATAGGTTGTTGGATGGCATGCCATTTGATATCAACATCATCAAGGTATATGCACCAACAACCGCAAGTACTCCGGACGAAACTGACAACTTCTATGGAATTTTAGAGACGGCCAAGGCTCAATGTAAATCACAGGAAGTTACAATAATAAAGGGAGATTTTAATACTAAAGTGAGACAGGAGAGGGTGGAGGATATAGTTGGGCTTCATGGCCTTGGTACACAAAATGAAAAGGGAGGGAAACTAGTGGAATGGGCACAGATGAATGAGATCATAGTAAGAAACACCTGGTTTGAGCGGCCCAGCAGAAGAAAATGGACATGGATCAGTCTGGGAGATAAAACCAAAAGTCTACTACATTCTGATCAATAGAAAGTTTAGAAATTCTTTGCTGACGGCAAAAACAGTACCAGACACAGACTGCAACAGTGACCACAATCCTGTTATGGGAAGATTTAGGCTGAAACAAAGTAAAAGAAAACAGGCCAAAAGTAATACCAAACTTAATCTTGGACTCTTAAAGACAAATGAAGCGACACGTAATAAATTTAACGTGCATGTTCAAAACAAACTCAATACTCTGGAAGACGTTGGTGACAGTGAGGAACAATGGACAAAGCTGAGAAACTCGATAAATGAAGCTTGAGAAGAAATCCCTAGAGTAGATAGAAAAGCGAAAAAGAACTGGATGACAAAAGAAATTATAGGCCTTATGGAAGAACGGCGGAAGGCAAAGGGAAAAGAGGAAGGATACAGGACGATAAACAAAGAAATCAGGAATAGGTGCAATGAAGCTAAGGAAGCTTAGCTGAAAACAAAGTGCAAAGAAATAGAAGACCGAAATAAACAGATCCTCAGGGTATGTTCAGATGAACTGAAAACATTGTCCACAGGAGAAAGACATGCACATCAACTGGTTGCTTAAAATCGAAAGATGGTACGCTTATCATGGAAAAAGACAAAATATTAGATAAATGGGGAGAGCAAATTAAAGACCTTTTTGAAGATGACAGAAACGAAGAACACATTATAAGAAAGAACGTTGAAGGACCACCCATAATGAAAGATAAAGTTAGAGCAGCATTGAAAAAGAGGAAACCAGGAAAAGCCCCAGGACCAGACAATATTACTACAGAGATGATTGAAGCCTTGGAGGAATTTGGTATTGAAAAAATAACAGTCCTCCTAAATGAAATTTATCACACCGGAAAAATCCCCAAAGATATGTCAAAATCAATTTTCATCGCACTTCCAAAGAAAACAGGCGCTCTAGAATGCGAACTCCATCGTACAATCAACTTGATGAGTTATGTAACAAAAATCTTATCATGAATAATCATAATGAGGACAAGGAATAGAATCAAAAGGGAAATCGCAGAAGGACCGTATGGATTTGTCGAAGGAAAAGGAACTATAAATGCCATATGCATCCTAAGAATTAAGATCAATCGAGTTGAATAAAGATTTATATCTATGCTTTGTTGATTATACATGTACCAAGGCTTTCAATCGGGTAAGACATGAAGAACTGATCAACCAACTAAAAAGACTCAATATTGATGGAAAAGATCTACGAATAATCAGAAATATGTATTGGGAAAAAACAACAGCAATGAGAATAGAAAACGATATAAGCTCTTTCCAAAATATCAAAACAGGAGTCAAAAAGGTTGTGTGCTGTCACCAGATTTATTTTCACATTACAGCGAAACCATCATGAGAAACCTAGAAATATGTCCTGGATTAAAGGTTGGAGGAATAATGATAAAAAAAAACATTCGTTACGCACATGACACCGTGCTAGTTGCAAACAAAATGAAAGGGACCTACAAAACTTTGTGAATATAATAGAAATAGGAAGCAAAAAGATAGGATTGGAGCTAAATAGCCAGAAGACGGAAGTCATAGTAATCAGCAAAAAACATAAAATCCGCTCATGCAAAATAACAGCAAAGGCACAATTTTTGAGACAGGTTGAAAAGTTTAAATATCTGGGAACGTTCATCTCACCCGACGGCAGATGCACATCACAAACAGCCAGCAGAATCGGCTAAGCCAAAGCAGCAATCAAGAAGATGAAAAGGATTCTTACCAACAAATGCCTATCAGTTAACATCAGGAAGAGAGTTCTTGAGTATTAATAGAACCGATAATGTTATACGGTTGTGAGGCGTGGACAGTCAATACGCAATGCCAGAACAAGATTGAGGCAGCCAAGACGTGGTTTCTAAGAAGAATGTTGAGAGTTCCACGGACAGCAAAGAAAACAAACGAGACAGTCTTGATGGAGGCAGACACAAGAAGATTATTCATAAGGAAGATTAATTTAAGGAAAAGACAGGCAACATTTACAGGCCATTTTGTAAGAAAAGGGGAACTAGAGCTCCTGGTCATAACAGGAAATCTGGAGGGAAAGAGAACACCAGGTAGACCCAGGGAACGGACTTGCAGGGTGGCTGAGGACAGAGAGGGTGGAAGGCGTGCTTTCGGCGACAAGGAATGGATCCATATGGAGGGCCACGATTGCCAACGCCATGCGGCAGGGCACTTGATGATGATGATGATGATAGATTGTTGTGTGTAATGATGTGTTGTTTGCTTCGTCTTCTTTTGTTCTCCGTCTTTTTTCTTTCGCCCTCTACATAGTCAGACATATGTGGTGATGAACTGATGAGGGCCGTGTATACTAGTTCCCACTGGCTGTACATGTAATGAAGCTTCGTAGTCAGAGAAAAGATTTCCTTCCGCACAATGTGTGTGTGTGTGTGGTTTTTGTTGTTGTTGTTGTTGTTGTTTTCAGACCCCATATGGGATCCATGTAAACCTGTGAAGGTACATCGGAAGGCAAATGCTCTACTGCTACGCCAGCTAGGGTTTTGTTATATTTGTTGTTATTTGTTTATATGATTGATAAAGAATTTAGATAAAGAGACCACAGCTTGATAACTGGGAAGTATTGACCACTTCATGCGATGATGATGATGATGATGATGATGATGATGATGATGATGATGATGGTGATGATGATGATGATGATGGTGATGATGATGATGATGATGATGATGATGATGATGATATGATGATGATGATATGATATGATTATGATTATCATCATCATCATCATCATCATCATCATTATTACTAGTATTATTATTTGTAATCTTAGAGTGACAACTGGTTATATTTGGTGACGCCGAATCAAATGTGAATGATGATATTTTTGATTATGTTATTGTGCGTGTAAAATTCTTGGTATATAAATGCCAGTTTGAAAATGCAGATCCGACGATTACACAGTTTAGAAGACATCTACTGTCCAGATATGTTAACTGAAGAGCATATCGTCAAAACGAATACGGGATTTTATAGATAAATGGCGTTTCAACAGCTCTGTAATTGAAAGTATCTGACAGATATATCTTACTAAAATGCGCACAAGAAATATTCACAAAAGTAGAATGAAGGCTATCGCAATCTAAATCGATCATACCAGTCGCCGTGGTGTAGTGGTTAGCGCAACGGACTACCGATTAGAAAGTTGTGAGCTCGAATCCCGATCAGTACTTTCGAAACTCAGTGTGGGATTTTTAGGCTCCAATCGGCTCCTACCCAGACTTGAGAGTGCTATAGGCTCGTTGGGAAGTCTGGGGCCACACTGTCGAGTCTCATCCACTTCACGGATACGTCATTTTGTCTGTTTCTCTCGGGACTGGTTCACGCCAGGATATATTAAAATAGTAAGCATAAAGTAAGCCCTGTTACGCAATCTCAATCCAATGGAATCCTATAGCGTCATGCTTATCATACTCGCCGTCATGATCATCATCGTCATCGTTGTCATCATCATCATCATTATTGTTGCTATTATTACTGTTATTATTATTGCTGTTGTTGTTTCTTTCCTCCTAGTACAATGCATACTGCATTATGTGACATTATGTCCCTGTGCATAGTAATATTACCATATTATTACAGAATGCATGATTCATGCACGGCTCTTATTTGTCCCGTTTGTTCGATGTGTGCTTTGTGTGATGTGTAATTTATTACATCGTGAAACGATGACTAAAGCTGTGTACTGAACGTGCATAGTGTATGAATGTATATTGTGATTGTACCTGTACTGTACAGAGGTTTTAACCTGAAGGAAAAAGCCTCGCAAATTGAAAAAAAAAAAAGATTTAAAGAACCGATAGAGGACATATAGAGCACAATCTTTTTTTTTAGTAAAAAGAAAGTAAGTAAACAAAAACGAAAGATTCACTATGCATTAGCATGCAACTGATGTCTACATTTTTGGTCATATTGGCAGGTACTCACTATATACATAGGTTTAAAATGAAGGAGAAAAGCCTTGCAAATCCAAAAATGAATAAATAAATGAACAAAGGACATATAGAGCACAATCTTTCTACTAAAAACTGACTAAAAGAAAATGAAAGATGTACCATGCACTTATATACAACTCATGTCTATATTTTCTGTCATACTGGCAAGTACTCACTTTGTGCATAGGTTTAAACTGAAAAAAAGAACCTTGCAAATCGGAAAAAAAATTAAACGACCGATTAAGGACATATGGGACTCAGTTTCAGTTTCAGTTTCAGTTTCTCAAGATGACGTCTCCGCGCTGGGAACGAATTCCATATGCACTAACGTCACAGGTGCCATGTGTATGGTGATCATGGCACAAGCCTTAAGCCTGCACAGAAACCCATGAGCTGGCCAGGTCCTGAGGCCTTACCTAGACTATGTTTTACCTAGTCTATACTTTATACTGGTATTTTATCAGCCTACCGCTGGAATAATCTTGGTTACATGTAAATGCCATGTGTATGTGCGTATCTTTCCTTCTAAAAAGGAACATGCATACAGATGGGACACACACTTTTTTTAATAAAAAGAAACTAAATAAAAGAGAACACAAAATGCACCATGCACTTGCATGCAACTGATGTCTGTTTTCTTTCATATGGACGAGTACTCACAACTGTACATAGGTTTAAACTGAAGAAAATAACCTTGCAAATCGAAAACAATAAATAAAGGACCAACGAAGGACATATGGAGCACAATCCTTTTTCTAATAACAAGAAAGTAAGTAAAAGAAAACTAGAGAGGCACCATGCACTTGCACATAACTGATGTCTATATTTTTTGTCATATTGGCAAGTACTCACTATGTACATAGGTTTAAACTGAAAAAACGAACCTTGCAAATCGAAAAAGAAAAGATTTAAAGAACCGATAAATGACACATGGAGCATAGTCTTTTTTCTTATAAAAAGAAAGTAAATAAACGGAATATAAGATGCACCATGTATTTGCATGTAACTGATGTCTATATTCTCTTTTATATTGGCAAACATATACTGTTGTACGGATGTGAAGCGTGGACAGTCAACAAACAAAGCCAGAACAAGATTGAGGCAGCCGAGATGTGGTTTCTAAGATGAATGTTGAGAGTTCCATGGACAGCAAAGAAAACAAACGAAACAGTCTTGATGGAGGCAGACACAAGTAGATCATTCATACAGAAGATTAGGAAAAGACAGGCATTATTTATTAGGCCATTTTATGAGGAAGGGGGATTTGGAGCACCTGGTCACAACGGGAAAGGTGGAGGGAAAGAGAGCACCAGGTAGACCCAGGGAGAAAATGCTAGACGGACTTGCGGAGTGACTGAAGACGAGAAGGGTGGGGGAGATGCTTGGGGCAACAAGAGATAGAGACAGATGGAAGTCCATGATCGCCAACACCATGCAGCAGGGCACCTGATGATGATGATGATACTTGGCAAATACTTACTATGTACATAGGTATAAACGGAAGAAAAGAAAACGCATGCAAATCGTAAAAAAATTGTAAGGGCCAATTAAGGACACATACGACACGATCTTTTTCTAATAAAAAGAAACAAAGTAAACGAAAACGAAAGATGCACCATGCACTTGCATGAAACTGATGCCTTTATTTTGTTTTACATTGGCAGGTACTCACTACTGTACTTATGTTTAAACTGAAGACAAAAAAACCCTTGCAAATCGAAAAAAAGATTGAAAGGGCCGATTAAGGACTTACGGAGCACAATTCTTTTTTCTAATAAAAAGAAACCAATTAAAAGAAAAAGAAAGATGCACCATGCATTTGCATGTAACTGATATCTATCTTTTGTTTTATATTGGCAGGTACTCACTATAATAGTCATGTTTCTCTGCCAGTTTATTCCAGGAGCCAGCAGCACGTCTGCGCCAGACTGCAAATAATCACAAGAGGAATAAGACAATGGAATTCAGGATGTCCTAGGGTTAGTCTTTCTCTTGGGATACCACCCGAGATGGATTTTATAGTACTATTGTTCAATCACAGGAACAGACACACACATGCGTGTACGTGCACCACACACACACACACACACACACACACACACACACACACACACACACACACACACACACACACACTCACACACACACACAACACTCACTCACACATCACATACACTTCACACAACATACACACACAACTCGTACACACACAGGCATAGACTCACGCACGCACACGTACATATCCGCACACATGCACGCACACATACACATATGCGCGCTCACACTCAAGCACACAATCACACCTGAACGCACGTACACACACACAAAATCACGTACACACAAGCGCATGTATAAACCATCTACACAAGTCGTCCTGCACGGCAACCTCGTTAGCATACGAAAAAAAAAAACAACAACAAAAAACAAACAATACAAATATGCATGTATTCTAACATTCAAACAATACCCATCCCCCCACTCCCATTCACCCATACACAACACACACAACACACGCACACACATAGACACACACAGACACACACACAAACACACACACACACACACACACACACACTTGGATACTCACACCCACACCCACACATGGACACACACACACAAACATACACACTGATGTATACATAAACAGAAACACACACACACGCGATCACAAACACACACATACAAAGACACACATACACACACATACACACACACACACACATATATACATATATATATATATATATATATATATATATATATATGTGTGTGTGTGTGTGTGTGTGTGTGTGTGTGTGTGTGTGTGTGTGTGTGTGTGTTTGTGTGTGTGTGTACACAGACACACACACACACACACACATTATATATATATATATATATATATATATATATATATATATATATATATATATATACGCATACACGCACAAACAAATAAATACGTACACACACAAACACACACACGAACACACACTCACAAAGACAGAAGAGAGAGAAGCTCAGAGACTCAAAAACCTCCTGAATATTTCTATCGTATAACCGTTGGCCTACACTAAAAGGTTGAACATCAGTCAATATGTATATGTGAAGAAAGAAATATATTTTATGATGAGGAACAAAATAATTTAATGATGACACAGAAGAGCTGTCTTAACACTGCCCACAATGAAATAAAGGCTTCAGCTGTACACAGTCTCTCGTCCTAAAGTGCTATAGATACAGCAATTTTGCAAAGTTCAGATGCAACAAATTTGCCAAGTTCTTAACATATTCTTTGTTGTTTTGTTGTTGTGTGTTGTTGTTGGTGGTGGTGGTGGGTGGTGGTGGTGGTGGTGGTGGGTGGTGGTGGTGTGGTGGTGGTGCTTGTGTTGGTGCTGGTGCTGGTGGTGCTGGTGGTGCTGGTTGCATGCTTGATTGCTTGCTTGGCCGGTTGGTTGATTGGTTGGTTGGTCGGTTGCTTAGTTATTTGGTTGGTTGGTTGATTTGGTTTGGTTGTTTTCTTCTTTTGCTTGAAGAAATCAGTACGCCACGTTTGAAGACAATGAGCCGTCTATGGAATCTGCCAGGTAACAGCTGTTGCAAGACATCTAGCACTTGACAGAACAAGCAGCACTTGAGAGCACAAGCTAAAGTGCATTTAGTTCTCAACAGAACGTCTACACAAAGGACACGCTTTATCCATGTTCATTCATGCGTCACTGGGAATGTACAGCGATATCACTGACGCCAGGTCTAATGGCGATAAGAACTTTTCTTATGTATCTCTTTCTGTTGACATTAGGGTACATTTCTTGTGACAAATTAGTTTTAAATGTCATATAGAATTCAAATCTGGCGTTTGTGTGGATGACATTATCCCAGTTTTGTTAACAACCGTCCAGCAATTTTTGCTTGAAACAACGTAAGAACCAGATGACCGATTCTCATCATCATCATCACTCATCGTCATCATCATCAGGTGCCTTGCTGCATGGCGTTGGCGATCATGGACTTCCATCTGTCTCTATCTCTCGTTGCCCCAAGCATCTCCCCCACCCTTCTCGTCTTCAGCCACTCCGCAAGTCCGTCTAGCATTTTCTCCCTGGTCTACCTGGTGCTCTCTTTCCCTCCAGCTTTCCCGTTTATGAGTGATCTACTTGTGTCTGCCTCCATCAAGACTGTTTCGTTTGTTTTCTTTGCTGTCCATGGAACTCTCAACATTCTTCTTAGAAACCATATCTCGGCTGCCTTAATCTTGCTCTGGCTTTGCTTGCTGACAGTCCACGCCTCACATCCGTACAACAGAATTCGTTCTATATAACATTGAAGGACTCTCTTCCTGATGTTAATTGATAGGCATTTGTTGGTAAGATTGCTTGTCATCTTCTTGAATGACCGATTCTACGCTTCCGATTTAACCAGACACAGGCAAAACCGAATGTAAACAAAATAAACTGAATTCTGTTTGTCAAGTTACGTTTACCCTGTTCATATAAATATGAAAACAACATCGAATGGGTTTCGTGAGGAGGCATTCCATAATCATATATAGTAATCTTGATGTAAAAATTGGTCGTTTTGAAATGAGTGTTAGAAGATAATGAAAATCTGCCAGTATGCCATATATTATTGTATCTGGTGTTCTTTCCGAAACACCAAGAAACTGTTTTAGGTCAAACATATGAACTTTCTCTATATAGGAACAGTCATCCAAGCCCCAGATCTCTGCAGCTATAATAACGCTGGCCGTACTTTTGAGTCAAATATTTTTTGGATAGTTCAAAAGCAGTGATTTCAAAATTGTTCCTGATTCTGAAAATAACTCTAGTTGTTTGGCCTTTGGTGGTTTTATTATGACATGTGAAGGAAATAATAAGCTTTGTTCGTCATATACAGCCCTAAATACTTGAAAGCACCGACCGCTTTCAGCCTGAGAACCACCCTAGAAAGCATATTTCATGTGCTGATAGATAACTCCCTTTTCGGAAAACAATTACATTGTTTTTGCTCATATTTACTTTAAAAGTTCAGCTTTGTACTTGACCTGTGTGAAAAGGTGAATACACCATGAAAACAGGAACCAGAAAAAAAAACGAATAGGTAATACACCATAGCTGCGACCTACTTCTGTCTGTTTTGTCTTCTTTGAGAAATGGGACGAATCTCTTTCTTGCTGTTTGCACAATCATGAAGTAGTCCTCAGCTGTAGAGATGGTCTCCCCTTTGTCCATATTTCTCAACTGTACCTCGGCTTTTAACACATGTTCTTTGTCTTCGACGTTGGTGACTTGTGCTATGTTCGATCAGTGAGCTGTCTTGCCTAGTCTGTGAGCATGGTATGTTAGAAGGGCCATTGTAAATCACAAGAAGTTACAATAATAACGGGAGGTTTCAATGCTAAAGTGGGACAGGATGGGGTGGAGGATATAGTTGGACCCCGTAGCCTTGGTACACAAAATGAAAGGGGAGGGAAACATGTAGAATGGGACACAGATGAATTCGTTCATAGTAGAGAACACCTGGTTTGAGCAGCCTAATAAAGAAAATGGACTTGGATGAGTCCAGGAGATAATACCAAAAATCAGATTGACTACATGTATGTCCTGATCAACACAAGATTTAGAAATTCTTCACTGATAGCAAAAACGCTACCAGGCGCAGACTGCAACAGTGACCATAATCCTGTTGTGGGAAGATTTAGCTGAAATTACGGAAAAGGAAACAGACCAAATGCAACATCAACCTAAATCTTGGACTTTCAAAGACAGATGAAGTGATACGTAAAAAATGTAACGTACATATTCAAAACAAATTCAGAATTCAGTGCTCTGGAAGACGTTGGTGACAGTGAGGAACAATGGACAAAATTGAGAAGTTCGATAAATGAAGCTTGTGAAGAAATCCCCAAAGTAGATAGAAAAGCAAAAAAGAACTGGATAACAAAAAAAATTATAGGCTTGATGGAAGAACGGAGGAAGGCAAAGAGAAAGGAGGAGATATAGAGGAAGATGAACAAAGAAATCGCACAATCAACTTGATGAGTCATGTAACAAAAATCCTATTATGAATAATCATGATGAGGCAAAGGAATACAATCAAAAGAGAAATCGCAGAAGAACAGTATGGATTTGTCGAAGAGAAAGGAACTATTAATGCCATATACATCCTAAGAACTATCATAGAGAGGTCAGTCGAGATGAATAAGGATTTTATATATGCTTTGTTGATTATACCAAGGCTTTCGATCGGGTAAGACATGAAGAATTGATCAACCAACTAAAAAGACACAATATTGATGGAAAATATCTACGAATAATCAGAAATATGTATTTGGAACAAACAGCTGCAATGAAAATAGAAAATGATATAAGCTCTTTCCAAAATATCAAAAGAGGAGTCAGACAAGGTTGAGTTTTGTCATCAGATCTGTTTTCAATTTACAGCGAAACCATCACGAGGAACCTACAGGAAGACCCTGGGTTAAAAGTTGGAGGAAAAATGATAAACAACATTCGTTACGCAGATGTCACAGTGCTAATTGCAGAAAATGAAAGGGACCTACAAAACCTTGTGAATATACTAGAAATAGAAATCAAAGGTAAGGGGTTGGAACTAAACAGCAAGAAGACTGAAGTCATGGTAATCAGTAATAAACATGAAATCCCGTCATGCAAAATAACATCAAACGGCACAACCTTGATCAGGTTGATAAGTTTAAGTATCTGGGAATGATCATTTCACCAGACGGCAGATGCACATCAGAAATAGCCAGCAGAATTGGCCAAGCTAAAACAGCATTCAAAAAGATGAAAAGCATTCTTGCAAACAAATGCCTATCAATCAACATCAGGAAGAGAGTTCTTGAATGTTATATAGAACCTATAATGTTATACGGTTGTGAGGCGTGGACAGTCAACAAACAAAGCCAGAACAAGATTGAGGCAGCCGAAATATGGTTTCTAAGAAGAATGTTGAGAGTTTCATGGACGGCAAAGAAAACAAACGAGACAATCTTGAAGGAGGCTGATACAAGAAGATCATTAATAAAGAAGATAAGAAAAAGAGAGACAACATTCACGGGACATTTTATGAGGAAATGGAAATTAGATCACCACAGGAAAGCTGGAGGGAAAGAGAACACCAGGTAGACCAAGGGAGAAAATACTGGACGGGCTTACAGGGTGGCTGAAGACATAGAAGGTGGGAGATGTACTTGCAGCGACAGGGATAGATTCGAGTGGAGGGCCATGGTCGCCAACGCTATTCGGCAGGGCACATGATGATGATGATGAAATGTCTTCGAAGTAAGCGAATTGTGCTATGTTCAATCGGTGAATTGTCTTGCCCAGGCTGTGTGAGCTTGGTCTATTGGAAGATCATCCTTGATGTTCAGCCGGTCCCAGAGAAGGTTATGGATGGGTTTTTTTTTACAATCCCCGCACGTTTCTCTGTCGAACACTGTCTCCTTCCTCAGACTCATGAAGATCAAGTTGTTCAGTCTTAAATGTCTGTCGAGATTTGTCAGCCTTCTTTTCTGTGGACATATTCAGTTTTGTCAGTTCTTCGTTCTCGAACTTCAGTTGATTGGTTCTTGTTTTACATCGTCCAGTTCACTGATCGACTTTTTGACATTTCAGGGTCGGACCCAGAGGGGGGTTACCCCGCCCCACGCACGTATCCCCTTTCTAAAAAAAAGAGAGAAGAGAAGAGAAGAGAAAGAGAGAAAGAGAGAGAGAGAGAGAGAGAGAGAGAGAGAGAGAGAGAGAGAGAGACAGACAGACAGACAGACAGACAGACAAACAGACAGAGAAGAAACACCTAGGGACACTTGAAAACAATAGCGCCTGCTACACCATATAGCCTATATGTAACATGTTTAGAGAGAGACGATGTTACTGACCATGACAATAATGCTTCATTTTCCAACGGTAGAAGCTATCAGCTAAAAGTCATTAATCAGACAGAAAAATAGACAGAGACAGACAGACAGAAAAAAAAAGAAAGAGAGAGAGCGAGAGAGAGCGAGAGAGAGAGAAATGAAACTTCACCTTACAACGGTATACATATGAGTACATATGTCAACTTGCTTGTCCAGTTATGAAAAAAGTTTTAAAAAAAACACTTTCCATGGAAGGGAGATAGACAGACAGACAGACAGAGACAGACAGAGAAACATATGAAACATTTTTTTTACCTTACAACAGCATAGATATTATTACATAGGCCAACTTGCTTGTCTAGTTATGTTAAAAAATAAACAGAGAAAGAGACAGAGACAGAGAAATGGATATATCACAGAAACGTCTCAGGTGGAAAGAGGCTCAAACCTACATGTATACTTCAGTCTGAGACAAGATGTTGACAATTTCTGCCTTGCCAAACATTGTCAACATCTTGTTTCAGACTGAAATATAGGTATGGGCCTCTTTCTAACTGCGATGTTTCTGTGATAATATGTGTCTCTGATAAATACAATGAACAATATCTACCAGTCCTGGCAAGAGAAAAATTGCGTGTAGCGGGACAATATGACGAATTAAACCTGGTGACGTAACAGCGAATTTCAGTGACGTCAGTGTCTGTTTCGTCAAACATGTAATGCAGAGTGCTGGACTGCTTGTACTGACACGTTTCTGGGTAAAACTTTGCATCGCTTGTCACGTACTGCCACTGAAAAGTAAAGGCAAACAAATACATGTAAACAAACAGCAGGCTAACCTATGGTAACCCCAACAATACAAATTAGGTGACTGGTGAATCAAACATACACTCTCACGCACGCACACACACACACACATACACACACACACACACACACACACACACACACACACACACACACACACGCACGCACGCACGCACGCACGCACACGCACGAAGTTATCATCTGTGAGATAATTATCAAAAAGATCACATGCACCGGGATCAGAAACACCAAAAGCAGACGAAAGGCGGAAAACAACATCAGTCTACCGCCATATTCATCAACGGAGAATTCAGTAGTTTTGTCATCTGATCACACTGCAGTCAGTCCCACAAGCCGGCTCGACAAGCATTAGAGACAAAAAAGTTACGTGGATTTAATGCAAGAGGCAGACCAAGAAAGACATGGACCGGTGGTGTAAAAGAGACCTTGACATTCCATAGCATTTCTTAACTTCAGGCCTCTCAGCTCACTGTTGACTGTCGGCTCTTTCTGCACCCGACACCCATGATGATACACATGAACAGTAGAGGAAAAGACAAGTCTTGTAACTTTTCAGAAAACACACTGAGAAAATTAACACTGAAGAAAAAAAAGTGTTTGAACAGCATACATACAACCTATTGCCAATCCTTC
>CM060311.1:29823548-29828548 GCA_030674185.1 Monoplex corrugatus | reverse complement strand
ATGTGAATCCGACGCTCAAACCAACTGAGCTATTGGGGCCCGATTATGAGACGATGATTCTTCCCCTTTTATAGTTAGCCGTACTCACGCTGAGTGTTGATAGTGACATAATCCGCCAGGTGCAAAAGATGGCGGGTGCCAACTTTGGGGTAACACCGGTAGGTTCTGTAGCGGTCAGTCTCCGTGACTGTGCGCACTATAGAGGATTGCACCACGTAGCTCACACATCTCTTCCTCTTCCCCTTCCTCTGCCTCCTCCCGCCTTCTTCTCCTCTTTCTCCTCCTTTTCGTCTCTCCTGCCTCGTTGTTGATGTGGTTGTTGCTGTTGGTGATGGTGGTGATGGTGGTGGTGGTGGTGATGGTGGTGGTGGTGGTGGTGACTGTGGTGGTGATGGTGGGGTTGGTTCTTGGGTCACTGTGGTGGCCTCGACTCTGTCCTGTAACGATCAGACTTTCCTCCTTACGGGCAGCCTCGCTTCAAAGTTACTGCCAGACAAAGTTTCTTTAAGTTTTTGTGGTGTGTGTGTGTGTGTGTGTGTGTGTGTGTGTGTGTGTGTGTGTGTGTGTGTGTGTGTGTGTGTGCGCGCGCGCGCGCGCGCGTGCGTGTGTATGTGCGTGTGTGTGTGTTTTGTTGTTGTTGTTGTTGATTCGTGCGTGCCATCATCATCAAGTGCCCTGCCGCATGGCGTTGGCGATCATGACCTTCTATATGTATCTATTCCTTGTTGCCGCAAGTACACCTTCCGCCCTCCCTGTCCTCAGCCATCTTGCAAGTCCGTCCAATATTTTCTTCCTGGGCCAACCTGTGCGTGTATTGGTCTGAATATCAAGTTGTTCGTTTGTTTGCTTGCTCCCTTGTTTCCTTGTTTGCTTGCTTGTTTGTTTGTTGTTTTGATTGTTTGTTTGTTTGTTTGATTGTTTCCTTGCTTGTTTGATTGATTGTTTGTTTGATTGTTTTTTGTTTGTTTGTTTTTGTTTGTTTGTTTGTTTGTGAGTTTGTGTGTGTGTGTGTGTGTGGTGTGTGTGTGTGTGTGTGTGTGTGTGTGTGTGTGTGTGTGTGTGTGTGTGTGTGTGTTTGTGTGTGTGTGTGCGTGTGTTTTGTTCTTAATTGTTTTATTTGTCTGTGTTTCTTTCTTCAGCATTCCAGTGTTTCCAACGTTTCGCAGGTGATACATGTACGTTGCTGCCCAGTCTGTGTACTTCGTCTTCGGTTGACGTGTATACTGGGTGTTTTCATGTTTCCACAAGCCATCGACATTGACATGGCTAACAGGTTCTTATGTGCATCCCTGATGTTCTGAATGCCTACACATCAGACACTACCATCACCACCCAAACTACCACCATTACCATCTCCACCACACTACCACGACCACCACCACCACCACAACACTAACACCACTATCATCACCACCACAAACACTATTACCACTACCATCACCACCACAACACTACCACCACTACCTTCACAACATTATTACCACTACCATCACCTCAACACTACCGCCATTACCATCATCACCACACCATTATTACCATTACCATCATCACCACAACACTATTACCACTACCATCACCACCACTACACTACCACCACTACCATCACCACCACAACACTACCATCACTACCATCACCACCACAACACTATTACCTCTTCCATCACCACCACAACACAATTACCACTACCATCACCACCATCATCTCCACCACACTGCCACCATCACCACAACACTACCATCACTACCATCACCACCACAACACTACCATCACCACAACTCTACCACCACTACCACCAACACTACCACCACTACCATCACACCACAACACTACCACCACTACCATCACCACCACAATACTACCACCACTACCATCACCACCACAACACTACCACCACTACCATCACCACTAACACTACCACCACCACCACCACCACCAACACCACCATCATTACCTACACTACCACCACCCACTACTATCAACCAACAGAAAAACCTACCCATAGATATTTGGGCACGAAGCCAGTAAAGTTGAGGTCAGCAGTATGTCCAGGAGGGGTGGTGTCAGGCCCGTTGTCCACTGCGGCCCACTCCCACACCATCTCTACGCCATAAGGTTCGGATCCCGCTCGACCTCTGCACGTCAGCCTCAGCTCTGAAGCCACTTGCACCGTGTGGACAGTGGTGATGATGATGGCGTTGGTGTTGGTGGTATTAGGGATGCTGGTGATGTTGTCGATGGTGGTGGTGGTGATGTTTGACGTGGATGCTAACGTTATCCTCATTGGACCCGGTGGGACTAATACATAATAACAATAACGATAATGGTATCAGTGATCCCACTAACCCAGGTGCGGTGGTTAGTGTAACAGACTACCGAGTGGATGGTCGTGAGTTTGAATCCTTTCAGCCTTTTAAAACCATTGTGGGATTCTCTGAAGGTAAAAACAAAATATGACCGCTGGATCTTTAGGGTAAAACATAAAACATTGAAAAGTAGCTTGTTTGTGAAAGTAATATAAGTACGTTTCAAGCCCCAGGCTTATTTACCATTTTTCATTCACTTGATAAAGAGCCTGGGGCTCGAAACGTTGTGCTTATATTACTCCAAAGGATCTTTCACAAACAAGCTACTTTTCATTGCGGGATTCATTTTTTTACCCTGAACAGGTTATGATATTAACGATACCAGTCACTGTGGTGCGGTGCTTAGTATAACAAACTACCCAGTGGATAGTTGTGGGTTTGAATCCTTTCAGCCCTGTTAAAAACCATTGTGGGATTTATTTTCATTTTTCTCCCATCAGGTTTCTACCTATAGTTGAGTGTGCTATGGGCTCATTGGGAAGACTGGAACCACACAGTCGAGTCTTATCCACTTCACGAATGTATCATTGAGAGAATTGATCAAATTTTCAGACCAATGGCTCAGGTGTCTCGTATCTCTCGGGCCTGGTCAGCACCAAGAAATGTTGTGACAGCAAGGGTAAATACAGGCTTGTCACTCAGTCTTATCCGTAACCTCATGATTATTACCTCCATTTTCATGTCATCTTAGCATTATGACAAAAACTGTCCTAGATTCATGTGGCGTAGAAAATGGGACGGTAAAAAAATAAACAAACGATTAAATAAAGAAATAATGTAAAATACACAAATAATGACAATGATAACGATACTACTACTACTACTAATGATGATGATGTTGAAGGAGATGCTGATGACGATGATGTTGACAACGACAATGACGACGACAATGACGACGACAATGACGACGACGACGACGAGACAATAAACCCAGATTTTGTATGCAGCACACAATCAGCGCATATTATAAAACCCAATGCTGTTGGACGCCTCGCGGCCGACGCTGTATAAGTGTCAAAGAGATGTAGCAGTTACTAGGTTACTGACATTTTTTTCCTAGCTGTGATAGTATCGTAATTGGTGTAAGGGAAACAACTCTGGTTTGCTTGTAAAGCTGAATCCTTCTCCTAGTCACTGGTGCTGTCCCATCCCCTTGAACTGCGCTCTACAAACATTTAACCCTTTCACTCTTGCACCCTATCCACCAGCATACTGCATTGCCTATCATGCTAGTAAAGCAAAAACTCAACCCTCCGATTCCCTCACCCTATCCACCAGCTTCCAGCAGGAAGCTGGTGGACAGGGTGAGGGAGTTAAAGGGTTAAGTTATTGCAATTGGTGAGTAGGGTGTGGGAGTCAAAGGATTAATGCAGCTTGACTTTCACATGTTCTATCTATTGTGACAGCGACAAAATATAATCTAAATAAATCAAAGAGGTATAAATCAATACATACATGTAAACTGGCACAGATAAATCAATTCAGTACTCCTGTATTGATCAGCACTTGAAAATCATCGTCGTCGTCATCATCATCATCATCATCATCGTCGTCGTCGTCGTCGTCGTCATCATCATCATCATCATCATCATCATCATCATCACATCATCACATCATCATCTCGAAATATACATGCTGATACTTTGGAACTGGCTTATCAGCTTAGCTCCAGCGATCAGAATAGAAATGAGACTTGTTTCGTTGTAGGCCTATGGGTTACACTGGTTACCAAAAACACCCGTTACAGACGGGTCTCAAACCTTCTTCATCATCATGATGTGCCCTGCCGCTTGGAGTTGGCGATCATGGCCCTCCATATGAATTATCCTTTGTCGTTGCGAGTACTCCATATGAATCTATCCTTTGTCGTTGCGAGTACATCTCCCACCCTCCGTCCTCAGCCACCCTGCAAATCCGTCCAATCCACCATACCCAGTGCATATGAATTTAAAGAAAATAATCGATAATGATACTGATGATGATGATGATGATTGATGATGATGATGATGATGATGATGATGATGATGATGATGACGACGACGACGACGACGATGATGATGATGATGATGATGATGACGACGACGACAACGATAACTATGACGATGACCATGACCATGACCATGATGACTATGATAATGATGATGATTGACTTCCCCGTCAATCCGGCGAATAAGTAGGCATACTGGTCTTCAGCAGCGCCTGGTTTGTGCCTTCATTTGGGATACAAGAAGGATCCTCGAAGCACTGTTATGATCTTGCACATCCACTGCATGGCAATGAGTCTTATAATCTTCAGTTCTGCTTCCATCGGTCCCTCTTCTATTGGAAAAACAGTTAGGTGATTCCGATTTTACACATAACTCACAGAAAGAAATTTAAAAAAATAAACTTAAAGACAGCAAAATTAAAGAAAAACAGACAAAAATAAACAAACAAACAAAAGAAACAAACGGCCTCTTCTTTTTCACATCAACTCACCAACTTCAGAATCAAGGGTAGACACAGACTCAGTGTGCCACAGAAGAAAATTACAAACAAATCAATGACAACAAAATTAAAGAAAAACAGGACAAACAAAAATAAAACAAATATACAAACAAACAAAAGAAAGAAACAAATAATCTGTTCTTTTTCAC
>CM060311.1:29808548-29818548 GCA_030674185.1 Monoplex corrugatus | reverse complement strand
TCTCGTCATCCACAGAAATGTAGTAAAATATTCACTGTTGCATTAATGGCCCATGAGTGTTCACAGGTGTGTAATACACAATCAAATCTAAAATCCACAGATGAACTACATAATTGTTCACAAGTTCAGTTCCTTATCACAATATCAGCTACAGCAGTGTGTTATGTTCACAGTTAAATCCAGCTGAAATAGAGGTCTGTAAATGTTCACATGTTAAGTTTCTTGTCCTTGTTCAGTTCTGCACCTCTGACTTTTGACTTCAGTTGCTGATTGAACAGTTTCACTTCGTGGTAAATCCTGATGTTGCAATAAGCAGCAATAAGGCTTGCCAAACATTCACACTCACAATTCAGATCATCTGTTTGTGACTTGACAAAGCTGTTCAGAATAGTTTGCCTTGGGTTGGCTCTTGGCAATCCCTTTGATGTAGCTACTCTGAAGTGAAGTTCAAAGCATCTGAAAACCTGCAGCAGTGGCTCACTGACACGAACCAGGCATCCAAGTTTAAACTCTTTGAGTGACACAAGTGACACAAGTGAGGGAGTTTCTCCAGTTGCCTCATTTGCACTGATGGTGAACTTTTCCACACAGAGAGGACAGTCGTTTTTCTGCTTGAACTTCCTCACGACAGCACCAGCAATGTACTGAACAATGTCTGACTCGACGGGTGGCAGTTCCATCTCCAAGTCTGTGAAGGAAGAGGAAACCAAGTTGTTCTCACAACTGAAGGAGTTGGTTTCGATGGGGTCTGCATGATCAGCATTCTCTGCATCACATTCAACGTCTGCTGTGCATGGGTTGACAATGGGATGGTGTCCATGCTCACCATCAGGCTGGCAGTTGGCACCAGCACTGATTGTCTTGTCCAAGAGCTCTGATGTTGCAGAAGAACAAGACAGGCAACGGAGTGCATCGACATATGCTGGCAACGTCGGGTGGTCGTTGAAGCCATTGTAGCCACGTATTTGACTGTGAAGGTTCTCAACGTGATCCTGGTTACACTTTCTCAGGCACAAGTGTGTCAAGACCTCCTCCTCCATGATTAGCTTTTGGCTCAATCCCTTCATTGCCGAAAGCACTAGGAGCCACCCTTTGTGACTTGGAATGTTGCTGGCCAGTTTGTCATTCTTTGGGTTTGTGAAACACCAGCTTTCCACAAAGTTGGAAAAGGAAGCAAATCGAACCTGGTCACCCTCAAAATCACTCCTTGTGACCGGCTTCTTCCTGACTGGGGCGGAGAGGGAATGAGAGTCGACAAAATCCCACATGCTGTTCACCGTCTCCACAAAGCATGCTGTTTGAAGAGCAGCCTCGGACATCAACGACTTTGACACATACAATTTCAAGGCAGCAGCGACTGAGTGGGAAAATATCTGGCATGCCAAGATGACTTTCATCTTTTTCCCTCTGGGCAGGGTGAAGTGACACTCCTTCAGCTTGGGAGCAGCGCGAATTGACCCGCCAGATGTTTCAAGGGAGAAGAGTTCTTGGAGGTGACACCACTTTGCAATCATTCTTTCTCCATCCCAGCTGAAGGAGATGTATTTCGTCATGAAATTGTTCCTCAAGTTTTTGATGAGGTGTGGCGGATCTGGCATGACAAAGGACTGTGTAGTGCCATGAAACACATACGGTCGTTCCACACACACACCCATGTCTTTCATCCATTTCCATTGGCAGGATTCTTGGTCCATCACAATGGCATCAACATACAAACCAATCCCTGTGACGGCTCTGACGATTTCGGAAATGATGGCTGTCAAAGTAGGTGTTGCCAGGTTGTGCTTGGCAACAAAATACCCCAACACCTGCTTCCACTTCAGGGTCAGTCCCCTGATCATGACCAAAATTGCTTGGTCAGCGATTTCGTCACTCTGGTGATGCTCGCCGCAGTTGACAAAGCCGACCAGCTCGTCACGATGATGACTGTAGGTCAGGGCTTTGGTCACAGTCATTCCATCCAAGGAGAGTGTCACTCTTTTCTCATGTTCTTCAAGTGCTAATGTTCTCAAGCGCATCATTTCCACCAGACTCTGACACAGACCGACCCCAGTCAACACAGTTGAAAAGCGCCTCCTGAGTGTTCTTGGATGTGGAAGCATAAACCCAACGGAGCGGAGAACGGCATAAGCAGAAGTGCTCCTAAAGTACACAGCGAGACACAACTCCATAGCCTCTTTCTCGGTGTCCCAGTTGATCCACTTTTTCTTCCGCATCATGATCTTGAATAAAGCTGCTGGAACAACTGGCAGGTCTTTGAGGAAATTCTCCAGGATTGCTTCTTTCTTTGCACGAAGAGACGCTACTTGTACAGCATGGCGCTTTATAAGTCTGACCTTGGCTGCTTGTGCTGTTTTGCATTTCCTTTCAAGTTGTTTGTTTTGTTTCTTGAGGTCTTCTAAAGCACGTTTGGCCTGCTTCAGCTCTCGGGCCAACTTCTCAGGATCTGGTTCGGACGCTTTCACCACGGGTCTAGTACTGTCTCTGTCACCATCACAATCATCACCATCACCTTCATGATATACAGAGCTGGAGGCAGTATCTTGTCGTCTCCTCTTTGGTACAGGCTCTCTGATCTTGGGCGGAGGTCGTCGACATTCCATGGATGGAGGAGGATTTGGGCAGCTGACAATGGTAGGCACGGCAGTCGGTAGCAGTCGAGAATGCTGAATGTCTGTAGGGCAGTTGAAAACTTTCTCATGAAAATGTACAGAGCACACCCTCTTCGACTTGATGTCAGCAATCTTGACGTCATCTCTCCTGATGTTGATGATCCACTTCTGGCACCTGAAACAAAATCAAAGTAAACATCAAATACATCCACAGTTGCCTCATAGCTCAGCTTGCCAACCACCACCAAGTATGTAGAATTTGTGATTAACCAAGCTCACCTAATCACAGTCAGTCTCAGTCTCAAAGTCACTCTTACCACACACAGACACACACACACACACACGCACACACACACACACACACACACAAACACACACACACACACACACACGCACGCACGCACACACACGCACGCACGCACACACACACACACACACACACACACACATATATATATATTATATGCAAGGGATTATGTAGGTCAGGTTATCTAATGAAATATTGATAAAAAAAATATAAAGTTTCCATGCACATTTGCCTCCACATACATAACATAGGGTCTTACATGTGCAGTTCATGCACTGCATTTGTAAACAATGGGGCAGGCCGGTGTCGGTTGGCGGTGGCCTACACGTTGTCGGCGCACACTTTGTTTTGACAAGTCACACGTGTACACACACACTGGCACTCAACACAAGAAGACTGAAAATAATACCAACTTACCTCTCTCTGTCTGTCTCCGTATTTGGAAAATAGAAGAAGCGCACTGGCTTGCCTGTTCTTGGGTCAATACTTGTACGATTGTTGTTGCTGCAGTTGATCACACAACAGTAACACGCTCCGCGTTTGGTTACAGTACTGGTACTCGCCATGCTGCCTCAGTCAGCATTTTAAAAATGGCGCCCCGAACGTTTACGGAAATTGCCGGAACATACCGAGGAGGCGCTTGTCCCTTCTGTCTTATTTGTCTTCTGTGCACCGATGTGAGGTCTCCCTGCCAGTTCGACTGTATGCCTTTGCCATCAACCGTCAGGACTCGCTCCAGGAGGTGTCCTCTCTCTTCAACCAGATCCAATGACTTGCTTTCTCTACGGTCTTCTGTAGAGCTTTTGTCATGGTTTTCACTTTCTTCGGACCAAGTCCAGCCACTTTCATCCACTTTCTGACGCTATTTGCGATGTAACCTCTGCAGCCGACTTCGACTGGGAAGTGCGTTGCTTTCCATCCCGCCTCCTCGCATTCATCGACAAGAGCCTAGTAGCGATTCTCCTTCCGCTCGTGTGCAGCCCTGATATTGTCTTCGTGGGGCACCGTCAGCTCCACAAGGTGCACCTCTCTCTCTTCCTTGCTCCATACCACCAGGTCTGGCTTCTTCGTTGTTGGGATGGGGAAGAATCTCTCGCAGCCCTCAAGGTCTGCGGCTACCTCCCACAGACCACCACACTGGCCATCCGTGGCCTCGCTTGCCTTCTTTCCATCAGGAACCTTGCTTCCTTGCGGTACAAACACGATCTTGCCCAGTCCTTGTTTCTGCGGCTTAAGAGTGTATTTTCCTTCCTCCACCTGCTCCTTCGCCATCTTGGTAAACACCTTGAGCACTTCATTGTGTCTCCAGGTGTATCTATTCAGGGCCAGGTGGCAGTTTGAGAGGATATGCTTCATGGTTCCTAGTTTGCCGCACCTGCACTTGTCATCTTCCTGGACCTTCCATCTGACTAAGTTCACTGGTGAAGGCAGAACATCATAGGTAGACCGGAGAAGAAAGCTTAACCTCGATGTGTTCCACTCCCAGATCTCACTCCATCCAATCTTTCTTTCCACTACATGCTCCTCCCACCCGGTCACCCGCCCTTGTTGAGCACACTGGATGAGGTGAACTTCTCGCCTTTCAGCCATTCTTTCGCACCTGCCCTGCTGCAGCTGCTCTTCTGTCTCGTTGGGACATCTTCCTAAAAGGTCTGAAGTCGCCGTTGCCAAGTCCCAACCTGCCCGTCTGTGTTGGACCTACATTGTCGCCATGTTCCATCGAAGAGATGATCTCGTAAGCTGCGTCCTCCGCATTCCATTTTCTCGCTGTTCTGACATCTGGCGGGTCGTCGCTGACTTTTTGATCCCTCGACTCCCTCAGCATCATCACAGTCCTGATCTTTCCTGCCTTGTAGATCTCCACGATGGATGCGAGGGGTAGCTGGAGCGCTCCCTTCTGCCTGTACAGGGCTGATGTGTTGGTTGTGCGAGGCAGCCCCAGCCACTTCCTGATGTAGGTGTTACATGTTTTCTCGATCATCTCAACTCTCGACACGGCGACTTCGTACGTTATCAGCGGCCATGCCAGTCGAGGGTAGAGGGCAAACTGTAAACACCATATCTTATACTTTCCTGGCAGTTTTGTTTGGTCAATCGCTTTCAGCCCATCTTTAGCCTGCTTCATGATTTCCACACCCCGACTCCTGTCCGACAGGGTTCCTGCATACCACCGTCCCAAACTTTTCACAGGTTGCTCTTTTACTGTAGGCATCTGTTCCCCTGCGATTGTAAACTTCTGTTGCTTCTGCTTCCCTTTGTGAATAGTCAGGCTTCTAGATTTCTTGGCTTTAAACTTCATCCTGGACCAAGTGATCAGCTCATCCAGCCGAGTCAAAACACCCTGCATTGTGTCCGTATCTCTTGTCAGCAAGGTCACGTCATCCATGGAGGCTTTCTTTGGTGATCTCACCTTTGCTTTTTCCTCAGCGCAGTCTGCAGATCTCAGTAGCATCTCCATCACCAGGATGAACCAGATGACAGATATAGTGCAGCCGGCTGCGATCCCAATCTCCAATCGGTGCCACTCAGTTATGAAGTCTTTGGTCGAGAATCGCATCTGGAAGTTACCGTAGTATTCTTTCATGATGGCTTGCACCTCGTGCGGGATGTAAAAGAAGTCCATTGCTTTCATCAGCAGTTCATGGGGAACGGATCCGTAGGCATTCGCCAGATCCAACCAAACCACACTTAAGCTTCCTTTGGTTTTCTTGGCCTCCTGGATTGCATCCCAGATCGTAAAAGAGTGTTCAATGCATCCTGGGATCCCTGGTATCCCAGCTTTCTGCACGCTCTCATCCACATAGCCGTTGCTTTGCAGATATGCCACAGTCCTCTTCGCAAGTATTCCCATGAAGATCTTGCACGCCACATTGATGATGGAGATGGGTCGGAACTGCCCTATAATCTCTGCATTCTGTTCCTTTGGTAGGTACACTCCTTCCGCTCTGCACCAACCTTCAGCAAGATCCTTGTCTTCCCACAAAGCTCTCAGCATCTCGAAAAGGGTGTGCCTCAACTCGTCGCTATACTTGAAAACCTTGTAGGACATGCCATCTCCTCCAGGTGCACTTTTGGCTCTTGCTTTTCTGACAAACTCGTCCACTTTTTTTCTCTGATCGGACCAAGCTGGAAGCTCACACCAGGGGCAGTCGGATGCTTCAGGCCTTTCATGTCTGGCAGCGGCTCATCCCTTTTTGGATCGCTGTACGTCTGCTTAACATGAGTGTCTAGCTCTTCTTTCGTACACTTCAACTTCCCGCTCCGTGCCTCCGTGAACAACTTCTTAGCTGCTCCATATGGATCCTTCATAAATTCCTCACGTGCTCTTCTGCTCTCTTTTCTTCTGGTGCGTCTTCTTTCTTGCCTCTGGAGGTCTCTGCTCTTTTTTTTAAGGTCTTCAAACATGATTCTCAGGCCTTCTTGTTCTTCTGATGGTGCACTTTTTCTCTGCTTCTGCAAGTCACGTTTCTGTTTTCTCAGTTGTGCTAGCACTCTCTGCCTTCTACTCAATCCCCCTTTCTGCAAAGGTGTTTTCTTCTCTACCTCGCCGCTACCAAATTCTTCCATCGCCGACTCGTAGATAATGTTTGCAAACACGCTCAACATCTCTTTGGCTTCGCCTCCGCTGGAATTCTTCTTGGCTTCTTTCAGTTTCTTCCTGACTTTATCTTCCAGTACCTTGTACTTTGCCTTCTCATTGGCAGCGGGCCACAGTATTCTCGGCTTCCTTGTCCCTGGTTCCTGGGTTTGCTGCTCTGCATCGCTCTGGGTCTGGACGGAAGGAGAGTGGACTGGAGCACTAATCGATCCACTGTGGTTTTCGTCCTGGGATGATTTGCTTCGTGTCTTACGATCTGTCAATCTGCACTGTCTTCTCTCCCTCATACAGACCCTAGCCTGGTGCACACCCTCAACCCTCGCCAGGTGCCGAACTTTCTGCAACACTGCTCGCAAGTGAAGCTGCTTTCTTGATGGTCTTGAGTCGCTGTCCTGTCCCTGCCTAGGTCGTTATCCGTTGAATCAATCCTTGTGGATCCATCTTCCGCCCCTCCCTCTCGGTGGATCCTGGGGCTGTCATCTTGATTTGTTGTCCTGTCCACGCCTGGGTCGTTATCCGTTGGGTCAATCCTTGTGGCTCCATTCTCTACTCCCCCCTCTCGGTGGATCCTGGGGCTGTCTTTCCTTGTGGTTGACGTAACTTCTGATTTCAGTGGCATGGGTAGTTAGCCCCTACCACCGCCGGTCTTTCCCGACGTCCTCGGTCTTTCCCGATGTCCACCCGTCTCTCCGGGTTGTCGTCCTGTCTTTCCAGGATGCCAGTAGCGTAGACCAGCCACAGGTAGGTAAATCAAGCCACAGGTAGGTAAATCAAATGTCTTTATTAAATAGTTTGGTTCATTGAGGACACTGAAATAAAGCAAATCTGAACAAACAAGGATTTCGAAAGTATTTTATGGAATAAATTGTGATCTAGAGTCTTTTAACATTGAACGGTATAGCACAAATTGGACTTCTTTGTGTTTTCCACAGAAAGAGGGAGAAAGAGAGAGAGAGAGAAAGAGAGAGAGAGATAGAGACAGAGAGACAGACAGACACAGAGACAGACAGACAGAGACAGACAGACAGGCAGACAGAGACAGAGAGAGACAGAGACAGAGAGACATAGAGACAAAGACGGACAGACAAACAGACAGGCAGGCAGGCAGGAGAGACAGATAGACAGAGACAGAGACACAGAGAAAGAGAGAGGGAGACAGACAGACAGATAGAAAGACAGAGAGACTGACAGACACAAGACAAGAGAGAGACAGACAGACAGAAGACAGACAGAGACAGAGAGAGAAAGACAGAGAGAGAGAGAGACAGACAGACAAAGACAGAGACACACAACCATAGAGAAAGAGAAAGACAGTGACAGACACACAGAGAAGGAGAAAGTGGGGTGTGGGTGTGAGAGCTAGAGAGACAGACAGACAGACAGACGGACGGACATAGAGACAGACAGACAGGCAGACAGACAAACAGACAGATAGAAAAATACAGAGAGACAGACAGAAAAAAAGAGAGACGACGACGATAACAACGGTGATGACAATGATTCTTTATTTTCCAACAATGGCAATTATCAGCAAAAAGCCATTTTAAAAGCTTGCTTGTTACGAAACTATATAATTTTTTTTCATCAGCCTAGAACTAAGAAATATTGGAAAAGAACGAAGAACTACATCGATGAATTAGTAATATGGGACATAGTGCAAACGGAAAACCCAAGAATACAATGCAAAAGGAAATCAAAGTATACAAACATTTGTTATAATTTGAGACACACACTGAGAAGAGAGACCGAAGAGAGAGAGAGAGCCAGCCAGAAAGACAGGCAGAGAGAGAGAGAGAGAGAATCAGACAGATCGAGAAAAAGACAGACAGACAGAGACAGACAGACAGACAGACAGACAGAGACACACAGAGATAGACAGACACAGAGAGAGGAGACACACAGAGAGAGCGACAGAGACAGAGACAGAGAGAGAATCAGACAGATCGAGAAAAAGAGACAGACAGAGACAGACAGACAGAGACAGAGACAGACAGAGACAGACACAGAGAGAGAGAGGAGAGACTGAGACAGAGAGAGAATCAGACAGATCGAGAAAAAGAGACAGACAAACAGACAGACAGAGACAGAGACAGACAGACAGAGAGAGGAGACAGAGAGAGAGAGACAGAGAGATAGACAGAGAGAGACACACAGAGAAAGAGACAGAGAGAATCAAACACAGAGAGAGAATGAGATAGAGATCGAGAGAGAGAGACAGAGACAGAAAGAGAGAGACAGAGAGAGAGAGACAGAGAGAGAGAGAAGGGGACAGACACAGAGAGAGAGAGAGGGAGAGAGAATGACAGAGTAAGATCCTTTTAAAAAAATGCGTAGGAGATTGATCTGATCAAACACGGCAAATGAACAATGAACAAAATGAATTATCGGGAACTCCAAACGATCACACGGTGTTTGCACTGAAGGTAATAATAATAATAATAATTACAATATTTATATAGCGCAAAATCTTGATAAAATCAAAGCTTAGCGCTGACATAAAGCCACTAATGGGTCTTCAGCTGTAGTCAAAAGAAACTATAGAACAGAACACAATGCACACGTAATGGGTGTACTTGTTGACTTTTCCTTTAATTCGCTAGAGAGAGCTAGAGAGACAATGACAATGACAACGACAATGATACTTTATTTTCCAACGGTAAAAGCTATTGGCTAGTAGCCATTTTTCAAATTGCCGTTGCTGTTCTATTTTCATGCCATTTGCAACAAGTACAGCTCAAGGAAAGATGTTGAATACTAAAATTAAGATAATAATAATAATAATAATAAAGAGCATTTATATAGCGCCTAATCTGATGAAAACAAGAGCCCTAAGCGCTTACAGGTATCACGCAGACACAACCAAAACACACACACACACACACACACACACACACACACACACACACCCACCGCGCGCACACACACACCAGCCGACATTCAAGGCTCAAAAGACAACAAGGGGGGATTTGGGGAAGTTAGGTGGTAGAGTCTTTATAAGTATCATGAGAGGGACTGGAAGAGATGGGTTTTCAGAGAGGACTTGAAAGAAGTGAGAGTTGCAGAGTGGCGAACAGAGACAGGGAGCTGATTCCAGATTACAGGGGCCTGATAGGAAAAGGAGCGTTGACCATAAGTTTTAGTGCGACAGAATGGTATGCGGAAGGTACGAGTATCAGCCGAGGAACGAAGTTGACGAGAGGGGGTGTACAGATGGAGGAGGTCAGAGATGTAAGGGGGTGCAAGACCGTTGAGAGACTTAAAACATAACAAAGCAATCTTGTAGCGAATTCTCTTTTCAACAGGTAACCAGTGAAGAGATTTTAGAAGAGGAGTGACATGAGAGGAACGAGATTTTCTGAAGATGAGCCTAGCAGCATTGTTTTGAACTTTTTGAAGCTTTTGAATGAGAGAGAAAGGACAGATAACATTACAATGACATCAAGAAAACGAGAGAGAGAGAGAGAGGGAGAGAGAGAGAGAAAC
>CM060311.1:29793548-29798548 GCA_030674185.1 Monoplex corrugatus | reverse complement strand
TAGGTTGCTGGAGTCAAAGGGTTAACTAACGGACTGGTTGGCTTT
The DNA here is from genome assembly GCA_030674185.1 of Monoplex corrugatus. Classification (NCBI taxonomy): domain Eukaryota; kingdom Metazoa; phylum Mollusca; class Gastropoda; order Littorinimorpha; family Ranellidae; genus Monoplex; species Monoplex corrugatus. The sequence continues at coordinate 29,798,503 of CM060311.1, read as the reverse complement.
GTGGACTTTAAAGATTGTACGTCTCGAGTTCAACTCTAGCCTGCAAAATATTTTTTTTTAAAAACGACCTATTCACTGTTCATCTTAACCCTTTGTCTCCCAGCATCGTGTCCGCCAACTGCAAAAACTTAAACCTTTGACTCCGTCACCCTATCCACCAGTTCCTGCAGGCAGAAAGCTGGTGGATAGGGTGAGGCAGTCGAAGGGTTAAGTTTTTGCTTTGCTAGCATGGTTGACGATACAGGATGATGGTGGACAGGGTGCGGGAATCAAAAGGGTTAATGATCCAATGATTCCGCCATTTCGATGTTTCATGGGTCTCTTCTCCCTTCCCTTCCCATTTCAAGATCTAGGAGAGTCCTGCGTTAGGCCAAACAGTCTGGCAGGTGATTAATTGCTAGCAGATTGGAGTGAAGCGTGTATGGAATTGTCTGACTTCAATGAATCCCTCTTAAAGCAAACTCTAAACTCTGTTTTGGAAGTCTTCTTTATGTGTGTGTTGGTTGGTTGGCTGGTTGGTTGGTTGGTTGGTTGGTTGGTTGGTTGGTTGGTTGGTTGGTTGGTTCGTTCGTTCGTTCGTTCGTTCGTTCAATCGTTCGTTCGCTCGTTCCTTGGTTGGTTCGTTGGTTGGTTTTTATTTATTTATGGCCAAGGGAGATAACCTTGCTTTTTCTCTTGTACGCTGAACTCTGCTATTTATTTCACTTCACTTCAGTTCAGTTTAGTTCAGTTCAGCTCAATCCAGTAATCTATTTTATTACATTTTCGCCAGAAATACACGAAAATAGAATGAAAACGTGTGTTCAATTGACAAAACAAGACAAGTTAGAAATTTCAACAAACTGGTCTTTGTCAAGGGTTCACAAGAGACAAATGAAAGAGGAAAAACTTCTCTTGCTTTAGGACCAAAAACAAAACAAACAAAAAAACAACGACAACAACAAGAAAACAAACAAAACAAAACAAAGAAAACAAAGAAAACAGATCAGGTAACTTCTCTGATATTTCCTTGAGCTGGAGAAGATAACGTTTTGAATGTATTTCATATTTTCTACTGAGCTCTAACATACAGCTCTTTGCTTTTTTTTTTCCTTGTATGCGGACTAGTGATCAGAGCCATGGACTCAAGATCTGATATCTTGAGTTCAATCCCAGCCCATAACATTAAAAACTTGACCTGTTCGCTGGCCATCTTAATGTTTCCATCATTCTGGTGGTTTCAGCATAGTGTTTCATAGTCCCCTCTCCCCTTTCCCCGTATCAAGACCTTGCCAGCGTATAGGGGTTTAGTGCAGGCTCAGTAAATCTGTCGGATAACTGCCGGCGGATTTGGGTGGAGCGCATATGGAGCTGTCCGAGCACGATGAATCCTCTTGAAATAACTCCGGTAACCCATCCTCCTTTTTTTTTTTTTTCTTTTTTTTTTTTTTTTTTTTTATCGTAATGACAATGACGATGAGGAGTAAAGAAAGATAACCTACCATTGGAAAAAGACGCAGACGGTATGGAGACAGGCAACCTCTGCAGCAGGTAGGTCATCGCCCCGCCGTTCTCCACCGTGGAGGAATCCGATGGCTTCCCCATCAGGACACTGTAGGCGACACACACACCACCTCCCCTCATAGAGCTAAAGGCCAGACATCTCGGGTCCAGCAGACATTGGAGCTGGCAGGATGCCCGGAAATCTGCGTCCACCTTCCACAAATAATTTCCGTAGAAGATGTAGCCGGACAGCTGAGATATGACCTGTCCGAAGCATTCTCGCCGGGTCGTCCCCGGACAAGGCGTCGGCTTGAGGAGTAAGGTTAGTAGTAGTAGTACTAGGGTTGGGGTGAACTGTTTGCTGACGACCATGGTGAGTTTGTTCTGGGGATTGTACTGACTGGTGATTTTGTTATTTAGTTGTCTTGTTGTTGTTGTTGTGTTGTTGTCGTTGTTGTCGTTGTTGTTGTTGTTGTTGTCGTTGTGATGTCGTCTTTGTCGAAGATAACTTGACGAACGCTATAGGTGAATTTAAATCGCTTGATGCATATATCATTGATTTATCAATCATTCATGAACCGACGTATGTACACAGCAAAGATGCAAAGGTGAAAAATAATTGCACGCGCTGCTGTTGTGTAGTTGTTGTTGCTGTTTTGTTGCTGCTACTGATGTTGTTGTTGTTGTTTTGTGATGTCGTCGTTGTTGAGGATAGCTGGACGAACGCTATAGGTTAAATCTCTTGACGCATATACCGTTATTTATCACACCATTCAGGAACCGACCTATGTATACAGCAAAAATGCAAAGGTGAAAATAAGCTGCGCACAACTGCGTTGTTATTGTTGTTGTTGTTGTTGTTGCTGCCGCTGCTGTTGCTACTGCGCTGCTGCTGCTGCTGCTGCTGCTGCTGCTGCTGCTGCTGCTGTTTTGTCGTCGTCGTTATTATGAATAACTGGCTGGAAAAACTCTGTAGATTAGATCTCTTAGAGTCATATATCGTTGAATCATCACATCATTCATCAATAGATGAGTATTTACAGCAAAGATAAAAAGTAACTGCATACACTGCGGTTTGAAATTGTTATTGTTGTTGTTTTAGTCGCCAATGCTATTGTCGTTGTTGTAGTTTTGCCTTTGTCGTTGTTGAGAATAACAGGAAAAAGCTCAGCTGGTTAGATCTTTTGATTCATATATCGTTGAATCACCACACCATTCATCAATAGACGAGTGTTTACAGCAAAGGTAAAAAGTCACTGCATACACTACGGTTTGAAGATGTTGTTGTTGTTGCTTCAGTCGTCAGTGTTGTTGTTGCTTCAGTCGTCAGTGTTGTTGTTGTTGTTGTTGCTGCTGCTGCTGCTGCTGCTGCTGCTGCTGCTGCTGCTGCTGCTGTTGTTGTTGTTGTTTTGCCTTCGTTGTTGTTGAGAATAACTGGAAAAAATGATTAGATCTTTTGATTCATATATCGTTGAACGATCACGCCATTGATGAATAGACGCATGTTGACAGTTCAGGTGAAATGCAACTGCACACATTGAAGTTGAGTTTAACGTGTCGCATGTGATAGTTTTGATTCTGCTGCAGATGTCATTGTTGCCTTAGATTAAAGAAAACGCAATGTAAACCGAATCTCAATGAAAACGTTACCTCACACACCCTGCTTTATAAGGTTATCGATCCACCAATCCAAAGGATTCTACATTAATTAATATTTGATGCATGCTGGCGTGACTGCCTGCAAAATTCATTACGGCATAAGGTGTTTCGCAATCTGTACTCTTTCCCGTAGAACGAGTTTCTATGACAGTGTATATGCACAGGAAGTCGACCTCTTTCTCATATTTCCGGTTCCGGTCCCTGTAATCCATCATGGAAGACAGAACTGCAGTTAATATCATGAGGAGCTAATTTTACTGTAATTCCTGTAATCAAACAGAATATAGCTTTATGGACCAACTGACTGATCACTGGGTTGGTACATATTTTGGACTGTTTGTGTGGTTGTCGTCAAAGATATGATTTCGAGAATTCAACAGCGGCAAAGCTTTTGATTTAGGCCTAATGTCTGTGGGGCGATGGTTCAGTCCTCGACTTGTTTGTATGTTTGTTTGTTTTTTTTCTTTTCAAACTTCATATTAAATTATCATGTGTGTGTGTGTTGTGTGTGTGTGTGTGTGTGTGTGTGTGTGTGTGTGTGTGTGTGTGTGTGTGTGTGTGTGTGTGTGTGTGTGTGTGTGTGTGTGTGTGTATGTTCAAAATAACGCTTGACGTGCAAATTGGTCTCGATGCTCAAATGAAGTTCTGTAATAATATATTCTTTTGAGTGAATCATTGGATGATAATTTAGAAAACACACACACACACACACACACACACACACACACACACACACACACACACACACACACACACACACACACACACACACACCACACACACACACACACACACAAACACACACGGACACACGCGCAAGCAGAAAAAGAAAAAGAAGAAATGAATAAGGACAGAAAGACAGAAAAATGAAAGAAGAAAATAACAAATATAATAGTGTGTCAGGACTATAGCAATTGTCCACGCACGGCGTTAAATCCAACTTCGTCAAACAGAAATTCAAACACAATCACCACATGTGGTAGGAACATCCTTAGTTTATGTCATATTGGCTACCTTATCTCTCACCCGTTCTTTAGGTTTAAAGTGCTTCATTAAAACCTCCAGTTTCTTACACAAAACGCCACGAAAAGAAAGAGCACGCCGCTGTTGATAATTTACTGTCAAATAATCAGCTGGTTATTGGTCAGCAAGGAAGTTGGTTTTTTTTTTTTTTTTTTTGTTTTTTTTAGAAACGTGGGGACATAAGATCTGATGTCCTAAATTCCTGCAAACATACAAGCTGGTCTGCCTATCGCTTGTCTTAATACTTAATCACTCTGGTGGGGTCAGCTCAGTTATTCGTGGTTCCCTTCCTACCCGTCTAATTATTCAAGACCTAGCCAACACATATGGATTTACACAGGTTACTGGCAGCTTTGACTGGAGTGCATATGGAATTGTCCATGTTAAAAGAATCTCCCTTGAACAAACTCCAAACTTGTTAGTGAAAACATTCTTCCATGGTTCATGATGGTGTTTCACATCAGAGAAGGATTACGCCCCTTGTTCAGTTGACAAGCACAAGCATAGCGTTGATAAAAGCTGATCAGGGGACGTAATCTTTAGTGCGATTTTACGATCATCTACCCATGGAGAAGCTACTGACGGTTAAATTTCATAACAACTTTTATTTCTCTCTTTGGTGGCTAAGTTCGTTGAGTTTGCTATCTTTTATAACTTTCTCAAGGATTTTGTGTGGGACCATTCCATTTTGGCAGAAGAATACATGGCTGTTCCATCATTTGTGTCATCACGCTATTGTTTCAAGCAATTTTTGCCTTCAGTGCTATCAGTCGTGATTATCCTGTCGCAGA
>CM060311.1:29781048-29788548 GCA_030674185.1 Monoplex corrugatus | reverse complement strand
AAATTGTGAAAGTCATTCATAAAAGCTTCACTTGAAGAGTTTTATAAACACGAGTCATTTGAATTGTTTCCAACTGACATCTGAAAATGTTACGAGCATTAGCAGCCATCGGATGATTTTCGTGTTATTTTGCTTTGTTTTGCTTTGTTTTTTTTTATACCTTGCTTTGCTTTCCTTTGTTTTGCTTTGTTTTGCTTTTTTTGCTTTGCTTTTTATATCTTGCTTTGCTTTGTTTTGCTTTGCTTTTTTATACCTTGATTTGCTTTGTTTTGCTTTGTTTTGCTTTGCTTGGCTTTTTTATACCTTGCTTTGCTTTGCTTTGCTTTGCTTTTTTATACCTTGCTTTGCTTTGCTTTGCTTTTTTATACCTTGCTTTGCTTTGCTTTGCTTTGCTTTGTTTTGCTTTGTTTTGCTTTGCTTTGCTTTGCTTTGTTTTGCTTTGTTTTGGTTTGCTTTGTTTTGCTTTTTTTTTTGCTTTTTTATACCTTGCTTTGCTTTGCTTTGTTTTGCTTTGCTTTTTTATACCTTGGTTTGCTTTGCTTTGCTTTGTTTTGCTTTTTTTGCTTTGCTTTGCTTTTTTATACCTTGGTTTGCTTTGCTTTGCTTTGCTTTGTTTTGCTTTGTTTTGCTTTGCTTGTTTATACCTTGCTTTGCTTTGTTTTGCTTTGCTTTGCTTTGTTTTGCTTTGACACGGAATGTTTCCACGTACAGGTTAGTTTTATTTTAAGTTGGTTACTTAGTTAGTTCTGCAGATAGATAGGCATGTAGTCTATCATTTACAGTTAGTCAGTCACTCAGTTAATTAATGAGTGAGTGAATGAGTGAGTGAGTGAGTGAGTGAGTGAGTGAATGACTGACTGACTGACTGACTGACTGAATGAATGAATGAATGAATGAATGAATGAATGAATGAATGAATGAGTGAGTGACTGGACTGAGTGACTGACCGACTGACCGACTGACCGACCGACCGACCGACTGACTGACTGACTGACTGACTGACTGACTGACTGACTGACGCACGCATACACAGACATTAATACATACATGCTCACACACGCGTTCATGCACACGCAGACATATATACATATATGACCACGCACGCTCGCACGCACGTACATGCTCTCACACACATACAAACATATACACACACACATGCACTCAAAATCAAGAAAAAATAAGTGAATAAGGAAATTCTTCTCATGGGAACTTCGGTTTCAGCAGCTGTGGTTCAACAGTCAAATTATGATACAAACAATCAACAGTCAAATTATGATGCAAACAATCAACAGTCAAATTATGATACAAACAATCAACAGTCAAGTTATGATACAAACAATAAACAGTTAAATTATGATACAAACAATCAACAGTCAGATTATGATACAAGAAATCAACAGTCAGATTATGATACAAGAAATCAACAGTCAGATTATGATACAAACAATCAACAGTCAGATTATGATACAAGAAATCAACATTCAGATTATGATACAAGAAATCAACAAGTTATGATACAAACAATAAACAGTTAAATTATGATACAAACAATCAACAGTCAGATTATGATACAAGAAATCAACAGTCAGATTATGATACAAGAAATCAACAGTCAGATTATGATACAAGAAATCAACAGATTATGATACAAACAATCAACAGTCAGATTATGATACAAACAATCAACAGTCAGATTATGATACAAACAATCAACAGTCAAATTATGATACTAGCAATAAACAGGCAAATTATGATACAAGAAATCAACAGTCAAATTATGATACAAACAATAAACAGTCAAATTATGATACAAACAATAAACAGTCAGATTATGATACAAACAATAGACAGTCAGATTGATACAAACAATCAACAGTCAGATTATGATACAAACAATAAACAGTCAGATTGATACAAACAATAAACAGTCAGATTATGATACTAGCAATCAACAGTCAAATTATGATACAAACAATAAACAGTCAGATGATGATACTAGCAATAAACAGGCAAATTATGATACAAGAAATCAACAAATTATGATACATGCTATCAACAGTCAAATTATGATACAAACAATAAAATAATCAAAATTATGACTCAAGCTAAACATTGGTAGTGTGTTCATTTAGAGTTTGGAGCTTGCTCAAAAGGGATTTATTGCACTTGGGGTATTTCCATATGCAATCCACCTAAATGTGGCATTCATTATCTCTTAAATTCCTCAGTCCAGCGCAAAACTCTATATACACTGGCAAGGTCTTGAAACAGGAAAGAAGCGGGGTGGAGGGGTGGGGTGAGAGGGTCTCTGGAATACAAAACTTAATGAAATACTGAGCTGACACCACCAGAAGGTTTGGGGAAGATGGATAGCGAACAGGCAGTAGATTGTTAGTGTGGATTGTAGAGAAAGAAATCTTATCACGTAGATTATGGGGGGACACTTCATCTGGTGATATGTGTCCATGGATCCACCTCAACTGAACCAAACACTGACATCCGAACCAGAGCCATCGCCCAAGTTCAGGCAAATAGGAACCAAGAAAACAAAATACACACACACACACACACACACACGCGCGCGCACGCACGCACGCACGCACGTACGCACACACACGCACGCACGCACGCACACACGCACGTACGCACGTACGCACACACATACGCACACACGCACGCACGCACACACACACACACACACACACACACACACACAAATAAAATCAGAATGAATACCTAATCTAACAAAACCAGACAGTCGCCTGTCTTGTTTTATATATCAGATATACGTTCTCTCTCTCTCTCTCTCTCTCTCTCTCTCTCTCTCTCTCTCTCTCTCTCTCTCTCTCAGTGTGTGTGGTGGTGGTCTTTGATTTAATGTCTATTCACTAAAGTGATTTTAGACAACAACAACAACAACAACAAAAAAAACAAAACAAAAAAGGGGGGGGTGATAAGAGGAGTGAAGAGAATATTTGAAAATTGTCAATTTTGAACTTGAGAAAAGATGATCCAGAAAACAACTGTTTTGAAGAGGGGAAGGTAAAACTAACAAATAATGTTACCATAATTAACGATTTAAACAAACTAACAAACAAAATTGATAAATATCTGGAAGAAACGAAGAAAAAAATAAAACTAATAATTGACTAACCATAACAGTGAACAAGTGAAATAACATTTTAAAGGTAATTCGCTATAGGACTTTTTGACAGGCTAACAAAAAATTCATACAGTAATGATGATGAGGCAAATATATCAGAAACTGTACTCATAGATAGTGTTGGAATATGTCGTTTTACCTTAACGCAAGAAAGAATATGACTATGTGTTATCTTCTTTCCACACAGACATACTATGTTCTTGGTGTATTTTGTTTTGAATGCATCAAGTTTCCATCTATACATAAGGGATTGTATAATTCTGCTGGCATGAAGCTGCTTAAGTATTTTGCTAATTTCAAAGTTCATGTGACATTTATCATACTTTTTCTGTTTTAATTGGAACTGCTTCCAGACGTAGTTGTCTACTAAAGTGTAATTCTCGTGCAACGAGAGAGAAAGCTGGATATTGTTTGAATCTGGTGAGTTATTAGCTCCCCGTTTGGCAGCCCTGTCAACTTTATCATTATAACGAAAAGAACTATGAGAAGGTATCCAGCAGAAAGTAATATCAGTGCCTCTTAAAGATAAATTATGAATCAAGTGACTAATTTCCAGAATCATTTCTGATCTTGTTTGTAATTTTGATAATTCAAGAGCCTGAAGTACTGATTTTGAATCCACGCAAAAAAGTGTTTGAAAAATTGTCCTAGGAAAACTTATCATAAAGTTTAAAGCCATTAATATTGCAAAAAGTTCAGCTGTAAAGATAGATTTATCAAGTCCTATGTAGAAAGATTTTTCAATTTTGAGAGCAGGTATTAAAAACGCTGAGCCTGCTTTTCTTTCAATTACTGATCCATCAGTGTAAATTTTCAAATGATCGGAATATAAGTCGTCTATATGACATTTAACCTGACTTGCCAGTAAGTTTACATTGTCTCCTTTTTTTAAGTTAGTGTGATGTACGTCAAATTGTGCTCTTTGGAGTTCCCAACTGGGTACTGGCGAAAAGGAAGGTCTTATAGATACAGGATCTACGTGTAGATCAATTCCTGAACCTTTCATGACGTCAGATGTGTATGTTGCAAGAGTGACCTGTGAAGATATTGATTTAGCTCTTTTTGGAAAGTCGATATCTGATCTCAGTTTAATTTCTGTTTCAGAGATGTTTTCTACAGTGGTGTGTCTTAACAAAAATTTAGTAGAAGCGACTTTCCTTTGCTCATCAAGTGGCAACAGTTTGATTTCAGTATATGTGCGAAGACAGGAAGCATGCATTGGAAGACCCAGTGCAAGTTTGAAACCTTTACAATCTATGCTCTGCAGTTTTTTCATTAAGTGTTTCGGTGCACTGAAGAAGATTTCTTGGGCATAGGTTAATTTAGATCTAACAAGCGATTTACAAAGATGAACAAGTGTTGATGAATCTTGACCCCATGCCTGTTTGCGAACTATTTTTAAGAAATTTAAACTTTTTTGAGCTTTGGTTAATAAGTATTCAATATGCTGATTCCAAGATAATTTTGCCGTAAGAAAAACTCCTAAGAATTTAATTGACTCATTAAACTGAAGAAGAGTATCTCCCAGTTTGAAAGTGGGAAGATTTACTGGGTTAGCTCCATTATTAAATAAAACTATTTTCGATTTTTCCAGGGATAGGTGTAACCCATTTTCTACCATGTATCGTGCTATTTTATCAAGTTCTAATTGGTAGCATCTGCGTGTATAATTAATACAGCGCAAAGGAGTTTTCCTTTTCATATTTACCTGCATCCACATGCATAAATCGTCAGCATATTGAGCTAAAACTACATGCTTAGATACTTTACTGGGTAAGTCATGCATTAATATCATGAAAAGAAGGGGAGCTATAACGGATCCCTGAGGGATACCCATTTGAAGAATTCGTTTCGTGGAATATACATTTTCAATCCTCGTTTGAAATACTCTGTTTTCTAAGAAACACTTAACATAGTCAAAAATGTGACCTGTCAGCCCAATACTTTTAAATTTAAATAACAATCTGGAGTGCCACACTTGATCGTATGCTTTCGTTATATCAAAAAATGTAGCTAAAACACATTGACGTCTTGCAAATTGTTGTTTTATGTTAGTAGTTAGCTTTGTTAGGATTTCTACTGGTGACCTGCCTTTTCGAAATCCTGCCTGATTTACTGGTATTATTTTATTCTTTTCACAATAGTGCATCAGTCTCTTTAAGATTATTTTCTCCATTAGTTTACATACGTGTGATGTTAATGCAATTGGCCTGTAGTTTTTCAGATCGGTATTACATTTACCTGATTTTAGTACAGGAACCACTATCGTTTCTTTCCAGTTGTTGGGCATTTTCCCACTATTCCAGCATTTTTGAAATATGTCATGTAGCAAAATTATAAAATTTTCTGTGTGTGTGTGTGTGCATGTGTGTGTGTGTGTGTGTGTGTGTGTGTGGTGTGTGTGTGTGTGTGTGTGTGTGTGTGTGTGTGTGTGTGTGTGTGTGTGTGTGTGTGTGTGTGTGTGTGTGTGTGTGTTTGTGTGCCAGTTTGTGTGTTTGTGTGTGTGATTTCTGGTTCCAAGATTTGACAATAACTTGTCATGTCGTTCTTCATCTGGCAATCTTCTTTCTTTGTTGCCTGTGATTCACGTTTGAACAAGATTAGTTGGTGGAAATTTGAGCCTGTCCTGTTTCGTCAATCAAATATGCGTTTCTTTTCTTTTAATCCTTTTTTTGTGCTAAGTATAACTAAGATTATCATTATTGTTACGTCGCAGAAAGGCATAATTCAACATGGGAAGCAACTGTGGCGTCGTAGCAATAGTTGAAGGCCAGTAAAAGTTGCTTCACTTATCAAACGTTGCGCCGCTTCCTTGCAACAATTCTTGCCTTTAGGTGTATAGATTTTAAAAGTGATGTTTACTTTTCATCTTAGAATCGGAATTTCTATTGGAAGGACTGGGAATGAAATCGAGACATCAGATCTTGAGTCTAATGCTGTATGTCAACTGAGCCATTCAGGCTGTGAACTGGATGATGATAAATTAAAGTAAGGCCTTTGACTATTGTAGCTGTCGGCCATATCACATTAGGAGGGTGCTTACGTAAAATACGAGTCAAACCAATAAAAAAAAAATCCATCCCGGCTGTGGAGACTTAATAGATAAACACCTCGATTAAAAAGAAAAATACTATGCTCCCAATTCAACTCTCTAAGTAGCTGGAGGGAAAGAGAGCACCAGGTAGACCTAGGAGAAACCATTGGACGGACTTGCAGAGTGGCTGAAGACAGAGAGGGTGGAAGAGGTGCTTGTGGCAACAAGGGATGGAAACAGATGGAAAGCCATGATCGCCAACGCCATGTGGCAAGGCACTTGATGATGATGATGATCGTGGACATGTGTCTCTCCTGTCTTTGCTGGATTTGTCTGCTGCCTTTGATACAATAGACCATAACATACTTATCAACAGACTGCATACCACATATGGTTGCTCTGCAATCGTTTTGGACTGGTTTCGGTCCTACCTTAAGGACCGTACTCAATCTGTTGTTTTAGGAAAGTATCATTCCTCTCCATCAGTGCTCAGGTTTGGAGTCCCACAAGGCTCAGTGTTAGGGCCTGTCTTGTTCGTAATGTACACCAAGCCTCTGAGTCAGGTGATAAGTCGATCAGGTCTTCGCTATCACTTCTTCGCCGACGATTCACAATTGTATGATTCCAACATCCCAGCCGAGTTTCCAGCATTGCTTGGCAATTTACAATCTGGTATTGAGGCTGTCGGTGACTGGATGATGACAAACAAGCTTAAAATGAATGAAGATAAAACTGAACTGATAAAAATCGGTACTAAACATAAACTACAACAAACACCAACATGCACAATGACAGTCTGTGGCTGCAGTCTTTCTTTTGCACCATCTGTTAGAAATCTTGGAGTGTTTCTTGACGAATCATTAACAATGGACGCGTATATCAACAATCTTTGCCGTAGCCTAAACTTTCAGCTCCGTAGGATTGCAAAGATTCGTCCTTACCTCACCACCGATGCCGTGAGGAAGCTTGCAGTTTGTTTTATTTTGTCAAGATTAGATTACTGTAATTCTCTCTTAGCTGGCTTACCTGATGACAAACTTAGAAAGCTTCAGGTCATTCAGAATAATGCAGCCCGCCTTATCCTGCACAAGAAACAATCTGACAGTGCAAATCCACTGCTGAAATCCCTTCACTGGCTCCCCATCAAAGCCAGAATAGACTTCAAGATTGCTTGCCTCTGTTTCCGCTGTCTAAGTGATACAGTCACTGCACCACCATATCTTTCTGAACTGATCCAACATTATGTACCGACTCGAACCCTTCGTTCCGGAGATTCTTTTCAACTAGTCGAACCACGTTTTTC
>CM060311.1:29768548-29778548 GCA_030674185.1 Monoplex corrugatus | reverse complement strand
CCATAGCACCATTATTTCCATCCCAGTTCTCATAAGGATTGTCACACATTGTAAGGCCCCTTCATGCTGTGTTCTCAAGGTGACCACAGTTTCGGTGGGTTTGAAGGTGTGATGGAGAGCCGACATGAGCGGCGTGGGAGTAGTGACACAAGAGAGTTATAGAGGATGAAGCATGAAACAAACAAACATGCGACCAGCCAACTTGCTAAAATATTCGTATTCATATTCATGTTTATATTCATGCTTATATTCATGTTCATATTCATGTTTATATTCATATTCGTATTCATGTTCACATTCATATGCATATTCATCTTCATCTTCATACTCATATATTCATATTCATATTCATATTCATATTCATATTCATATTCATATTCATATTCATATTCGTATTCGTATTCATAGTCATAGTCATAGTTATTCCCCCCGTTGGGTTGCCGGGGGCTTTTTCAGTATAAATAGTATCCCCACCTTCTGGAAATTCTGTGCTAGAAATTTCCTCTTTTCTGTCACTCTCTTGGTTTCTGCCTTGTTGCCTTGCTTTCTGTCATTTCTACTTATTTTCTGCCTTAATGGTCCATTCATCTGTATTTTTTCGATAAAGTCTTATGTATTTTTTCTTCGGATTGATAATTGGGTACATGGTATTAAGTGCATTTTTGGCTCTAAGGAGGTGAGATATCACGGCGCACAAATCCGTGATACTTGGGTTGGCCGTAGTTCTGGTTCTGCCCTGCCGGCTATAAATAGCGCGCATCTTTCCCCTTCCCTTCCCTTCCCTTTTGCGGGCCTCGATAGCTCAGTTGGTTTGAGCGTCCGATTCACATGCTAATGGTTGTGGGTTCGAATCCCGGGGTACGCTTTTAAAACTGGCCATCTCACTGCCCCATCTTAACATCATTGTTGTTCTGGTGGTGTCAGTATAGGATTAGATAGGTTCCCCTTCCCCCACTTCCCCGGGATGGTTATCTCCGTCGGCCATATCACCTGAGGTGGGTGCTGACGTAAAACTGAATCAAATCAATCAATCAACCTTCCCTTCCACTCCCCACACCCTTTTCACCCGTCCCGCTGCCGAAAAGCGAGGACACTCACAAAATGTATGTGAGCGAAGCAGGGGCGCGCGCGTGCAGTTCTGCGCGCTTGCGCACACGCACTCAACACACACACACACACACACACACACACACACACACACACACACACACACACACGCACACAAACACAGAGTTGATTTATACATATAATATGGCCTGGATTTAACATGCATTTGAACACACACGCATGCACAGAGAGACAGAGAGAGAGAGAATATCAAATCAAAACACGCATATCACACACACACACGCACACACACACACACATATCTGATTCACATAATATGGTATGCATGTAACATGCATTTAACACACACACCCGCACACACACACACACACACTCACTCTCTCTCTTTCTCTTGCTTTACATACTGTTATAATTATGATGTGGTGCACGTGACATGCATTTTGAGAATACATGCTTGAAAAACTCTCTCTCTCTCTCTCTCTCTCTCTCTCTCTCTCTCTCTCTCTCTCTCTCTCTCTCTTTTCTCTTACATTACATGTACATAGTGTTATATGATGTGCATGTACCATGCATTTTGAAAATACATGCTTGAAAACACACACACACACACACACACACACACACACACACACACACACACACACACACACACACACTCACACTCACACACACACACTCACTCACACACTCACACACACACACACACACACACACACACACACTCTCTCTCTCTCTCTCTCTCTCTCTCTCTCTCTCTCTCTCTCTCTCTCTCTCTCTCTCTTGCTTTACATACTGTTAAATGATGTGCGTATAAAATGCATTTTGAGAATACATGCTTGAAAACACACACACACTCTCTCTTTCTCTCTTGGTCTCTGTCTCTCTTACATTACATGTACATACTGTAGTGTTATATGATGTGCATGTACCGGCCACCGTGCATTTTGAAAATACATGCTTGAAAACACACACACACACACACACACACACACACCACACACACACACACACACACACACACACACACACACACACACACACACACACACACACATCTGCATGCATGTACAAGCACAGACACACAGTCACACAATCCACAAGCAAGTTATCACTCACAAAACAAGTGTATACTCACAGGTATTGGTCAGAAAATGTTCCACACTCCAAAAAAACACACATTATGGAGGATACTGTGTACACGGTGCACAAATCCGAGATTCTTTAGTTGGCCCCCCAATGTTGTCCTAAGATTGTTCTGCCCTGCTGGTTATCAATAGCGTGCACTTTTCCCCTTCAGTTGGCGCACTTTTTGGTTCTGCCCTGCTGGTTATCAATAGCGTGCACCTTTCCCCTTCAGTTGGCGCACTTTTTGGTTCTGCCCTGCTGGTTATCAATAGCGTGCACCTTTCCCCTTCCCTTCCTCTCTCCCCACACCCTTTCAGCCAACCATAGCGAGGCACAGGCGCGCATGGAAGTACTCGTTTAGACCTACAGATTGACCTAGGTTCCAGTACTTGGTGCTGATCTCAATCATTTTCTACATTCAGTCCCTCTAAAAATCTTGAAAGAACGCAGCAGTCACACACACACACACACACACACACACACACACACACACACACACATACACACACACACACACACACACACACACACACACACACACACAATGCATGCAATAGTGGGAGGGGAGAGAGAGAGAGAGATATGCGTTCCTTGCGCGAACACACACACACACACACACAGACACGCACACGCACAGACACGCACACACACACACACACACACACGCACACACACATACACACACACACAGACACGCACACACACATACACACACACAGACACGCACACACACACACACGCACACACACACATACACACATGCACACACACACACACAGAGAGACACGCACACACACACACACACACGCACACACACATACACACACACATGCACACACACACGCGCGCGCACACACACACACACACACACACACACAGTGCAGCGCGCCCATGCACATGGCCTAGTTCACCCACAGCCGGTGGCGTGCTTCGGCCGGGCAACAGCTAACACCCGATTTTAGCCAAATTCAAGCCTCCAGAAAAGAGTGAAAACAGAGAACGAACTGCGATTTTTAGAAATTTGAGAAAGTTGAAGCACTGAAGATCACGAATCTGACCATGCCAAAATAGACAAAAACGTGTGAAGATTGTAACTTGCACTATACTTACGCCACTACTACGAAAATAATCTCACTTTATACTGAACAAACAACAACCACCTGGAGATATGAGTCAATCATCACATTAGTAATTTCTACTAAAACTCAAAGACAAGGTGATGCATCAAAGGAATGATCACTTCTTCAGAACAATGAGTATTCACAGCACTGAATGCATCCAGGTAAAGTGATGAAAAAATTCTCGATCATTACACAAATTCACAAAACATACAGAAAACCGCACTCAGATTCCTTCTTTGTCAGTATTGCTGTAGCACAAGACGTGCTTCAGAGATGGATTTTGGTCAAACCTGCCTGGCTAAAAATACCACTTCCAAGCGATGCTGGCTGACAGAAAGGTACCAACTAAAGGGTGTCAGAATGGCTGGGAAAATGCAGCCGTGATATGCGGAAGCAATTTTAGGTAGTTTATGCCTGTTTTTATATATGTTTTGGTGTCCTTATGTATGCTTATATTTGTATTCAGGTGTGTTTTTTAAATCTTCCCTGTGCGATAAATCGGACGGAATGGTCCTACGCCGGGGGCATGTCCTTAGATTATGTGCACGAATGCATTGATATGTGTACTTAATTTTCTTTCTTTTTTTTCTTCTTTTTTTTTTCCTGTTTGTGTGTTTTGAAGCGGTTGTAGCCCTGGTGTGGCTCTGCGCAGTCGGCTGGGCTTTAAACAACAATAAAAGAAAAGAAAAACAGTCATAGTCACATTCATATTCATTTCTTTTGTCACAGTGGATTTACCACTTGAAACTCGGGATTCTCTCCCCTTTGAGAGTCATCATCATCATCATCATCAGGTGCCCTGCCGCATGGCGTTGGCGACCATGGACTTCCAACCATCTCTATCTCTCGTTGCCCCTAGCATCTCCCCCACCCTCCTCATCCCCAGCCACTCTGCAAGTCCGTCCAGCATTCTCTCCCTGGGTCTACCTGGTGCTCTCTTTCCCTCCAGCTTTCCCGTTGTGACCAGGTACTCCAAATCTCCCTTCCTCATAAAGTGGCCTATAAATATTGCTTGTCTTTTCCTAATCTTCCTTATTAGTGATCCACTTTGAGAGTGCATCAATGAAATGCAGCACCCCTTTTTTTTTTCTTTTTTTTTTTTTATACCAAGAATTTAGAAAGGCAAGAAGGCTAATTGGTCTTCAAGGGGAGGGACCCGGGAAATCAACCTATCTCTCCAATGTTTTATTTATACCAGCGCAGCCGAGCAAATACCCAGCTCTTCACGATTTTTAAGTGCCGTCAGGAGGCACACGGGTCCGACGGGTCCGAAAGTGTTGGGTGATTTTTTTGAATTGTAAAGAAATATATGTAAATCGTTCCTGGTTTGTCACGTGTCTGTGGATAATTATGTAATACCGGTTCTTGCATGTAACAAAATCCGGATGGGACCTAATCACGGATAGAGCGTGGATGGCCATTCCAGTTTAGTCTCTATCCGCATTTAGGCTTATCCGAAAAGTGTACGTATAATATTCAGGACATGAGCGCCCACTTGTGTGTGTTTGTGTGTGTGTGTTTGTGTGTGTGTGTTTGTGTGTGTGTGTTTGTGTGTGTGTGTGTGTGTGCGTGTGTGTGTGTGTGTGTGTGTGTGTGTGGGTGGGTGAGTGGGTGGGTGGGTGTAAGAATATGACTTGATTTCAGGTATATATGCAAAAAATATAAAGAAATCAATAAATATTTCACAAATCAGATGAAGTCATTGGTAAAATATTCATGTTTTGGAATTTGTCTGTGACATCAGCGCATATGGAACCTTTTCCGAGCTCGAAGATGTACACTTGAATGCTGAAACTGACATTTCCTAATCCAAAACAAGTGTGACTGCCCGCATTTAAGCAAACAAGAACCAGAAAAAAACACGAAAGAAGAATACGAACGCGTATTTAATACAAGACAAGACAGGTGCAAATTTTCGGCCAACTGGCCTTTGTCAAGCGTAAGATTACAAACAAACACTAGATGCAAAAATTTTGAGAAAAAGATTGAAACTTCCCTGCTGCTGTGTTCAATGTGAAAGAAAGAAAGAAAGAGTAAACTATCAGTTAAGCATACAGTATGCATGACTTATGTTCAGCACTGATGACCCAATGAACACAGCAGCAGGGAAGTTTCAGTCTTTTTCTCAAAATGTTTGTGTCTTGTGTTTGTTTGTTTGTTATCTTACGCTTGACAAAGGCCAGTTGGCCGAAAATTTGCGCCTGTCTTGTCTCGTTGTATCAAATACAAGTTCGTATTCTTCCTTCGTGTTTTTTCTGGTTCCTGACATTTCCTAGACACGTTTCTATCATTTCCACTTGTTTTCATTAATAAGATACTTTGTGTTCAATGGATCATCAGTGCTGAACATAAGTAACGCATACTGTATGTTTAACTTATGGTTTAATGTTTCTTTCTTTCTTTCTTTTTTGTTTGTTTGTTTGTTTGTTTGTTTGTTTGTTTGTTTGTTTGTTTGTTTTTTGGTTGTTTTTTTTGGGGGGTTGGGGTTTTTTTGTTTTGTTTTTTGTTTTGTTTTTGCTTTTGTTTTTTGTTAGTTTTGTTGTTGTTGTTTTTTGCTGTTGTTGTTGTTTTTTTGTTTTTTGTTTTTTGTTTTTTTGTAGTGATTCTCGTTGGTTTTGTTTCTCACCGTTACTGTTCTTTTCTTTTCTTCTTCTTCTTCTTCTTCTTCTTCTTCTTCTTCTTCTTCTTCTTCTTCTTCTTCTTCTTCTTCTTCTTCTTCTTCTTCTTCTTCTTCTTCTTCTTCTTCTTCTTCTTCTCAATGTGTTACCACTACTACTGCTGCTGCTACTGCTACTGCTACTACTACTACCACTACTGCTACTGCTACTCCTGCTGCTGCTGCAGCTTCTTCTTCTTCTTCTTCTTCTTTTTTTCTTCTTCTTCTTCTTCTTCTTTCTTCTTTTTCTTCTCCTTCTCCTCCTCCTCCTCCTCCTCCTTCTTTTTCTACTTCTTCTTCTTCTTCTTCTTCTTCTTCTTCTCCTCCTCCTCCTCCACCTCCTCCTCCTCCTTCTTCCTTTTCTTCTTCTTCCTATATTCTTCCGTTTCATTATTTCCAGTTAATGACATAGAGTTTCAGACATTTCAGGAACTGCCTGGTGGAGCCAGTCATATCTAGAAATGTCTGAAGCTTTTAGCCACCTGTGAAAAGACTGCAACGTACAGACAATCCAAACACACATGACTGTTGTTCCGTTAATTGGTTCCGGCCTGTCGCAAACGGATTACAAAGCGAAACGCACAAACAGAAGTAACGAGAAGACTGCTCCGTTTATCATCCCAACAGAACTGGTTGTCTACCCTGCGAACAACCACAAAAACTACCAATGTTGCTGTTCGTCTTTCGTTGTCGAAGAAGACCACGACTCCAGTTTTGACTGAGGGACTGGTGATTGTGGGTCCGGAGGTGGCTGGTGAGGCCAGTACGGGGCAGGAAGGCTCGCCCGCACATAGGGCAAACGTGGGTTGGTGCAACTGTAGAATTGGAGGTCGCTCGCGCCTTGGGCGCTTCTCGTTTTCTTCGAGCCTCTGCTGTACGTCTTCTCTCTGCTTGCTCTTGCTCCGATGGTCAGCTTTGCCTTGCCAGTTCGGTCGATCTAGTGCAAGCGTCTCCCGGGTTTGGGGTTTATGCCCAGATTGTTGATGGATACTTTGAGGCAATCTTTAAAGCTTTTCTTTAGGCCACCAACTGAGCGTTTCCCTTGGCTCAGTTCTCCATACATTACTAGTTTTGGTAGTCGATTTTCAGACGTTCTCACCACATGTCCGGCCCATCTTACTTGGCGATTGTGAATGACCATGAACATGACCTTGCTGAAATGCCTGATCAAGCTAACACTCTTGTCATTCCGATCATGTCTGACGCTTCCTTTGAGAGGGGTATCACAGGGGACAGAATCCAGTCCTTCTACCATCTATCCTTTAAACTCTAGCGACAGTGTTATTCTCGAACGCTGAAAGATCCGAATTTGAACCAGCTTGGGTACGGACTGGTGGATGAATTGGGTGGATTCTTCTGACCTCAAGATATTTGCAGAGCCGCTAATGTGTATGCCTCATGCAGAAATCAAATGTGCACGTTAAAATCCTGTAAGACTGCAGAAATCAGATACGCACGTTAAAGATCCTGTAAGACTGCAGAAATCAAATACGTACGTTGAAGATCCTGTAAGACTGCAGAAATCAATACGTATTAAAGATCCTGTAAGACTGCAGAAATCAGATACGTATGTTAAAGATTCTGTAAGACAACAGAAATCAGATGTGCACGATGAACATCCAGTAAGACAACAGAAATCAACTACGCACGTTAAAGATCCCGTAAGACTGCAGAAATCAAACACGTACGTTATAGATCCTGTAAGACTGCAGAAATCAATACGTACGTTAGTCCTAAAGACAGCAAAATCAAACACGTACGTTAAAGATCCTGTAAGACTGCAGAAATCAAACTACGTACGTTATAGATCCGAAAGCTGCTGATTTCAGTGTTATAAAAGTGAGAACACAGTAGTATAAAGATGCCTGTACGCACTTGCGATAACTTCCACTGTACGTTTAAGATCCCGTCTAGACTGCGAAAGTCCGTACTATAGATCCCGTAAGACTGCAGAAATCAAACACGTACGTTAAAGATCCCGTAAGACTGCAGAAATCAAACACGTACGTTAAAGATCCTGTAAGACTGCAGAAATCAAACACGTACGTTATAGATCCTGAAAGCCCTGCTGATGTTCAGGTAGCTTATAGAAACGTGAGAACACCTAGTATGTCATCATCATCAGGTGCCTTGCCGCATGGCGTTGGCGATTATGGACTTCCATCTGTCTCCATCTCTTGTTGCCTCAAGCATCTCTTCCACCCTTCCTGTCTTCAGCCACTCTGCAAGTCCGTCTAGTATCTTCTCCCTGGGTCTACCTGGTGCTCTCCTTCCCTCCAGCTTTCCCGTTGTGACCAGGTGTTCCAATTCCCCTTTCCTCATAAAATGGCCTATAAATGTTGCCTGTCTTTTCCTAATCTTCCTTATGAATGATCTACTTGTGTCTGCCTCCATCAAGACTGTCTCGTTTGTTTTCTTTGCTGTCCATGGAACTCTCAACATCCTTCTTAGAAACCACATCTCGGCTGCCTCAATCTTGTTCTGGCTTTGCTTGTTGACTGTCCACGCCTCACATCTGTACAACAGTATTGGTTCTATATAACATTCAAGAGTTCTCTTCCTGATGTTAATTAATAGGCTGTTAAGAATGCTTTCCATCCTCTTGAATGTTCTTTTGGCTTGGCCGATTCTGCAGGCTATTTCTGATGTGCATCTGCCGTCTGGTGAAATGATCGTTCCCAGGTATTTAATCTTATCAACCTGTGTCAAGGTTGTGCCGTTTGTTGTTATTTTGTATGAACCTAGTATGTACAGATTTGAAATGTTGTTCGCTGTTGTTGTTCGTCCTTCGTTGTCGAAGAAGACTACGACTTCAGTTTTGACTGGGGTATTGGCGATTGTGGGTCCGGAGGTGGTTGGTGAAGCCAGTCCGGGCCAGGAAGGCTCGCCCACACGTAGGGCAAACATGGGTTGGTGCAACTGTAGAACTGGAGGTCGCTCGTGTCTTGCGCGCGCTTCTCGTTTTCTTCGAGCCTCTGTTGTACGTCTTCTCTTTGCTGCTCTTGCTCCGATGGTCAGCTTGCCTCACCAGTTCGGTCGATCTAGTGCAAGCATCTCCCGGGTATTGGGGTCTATGCCCAGGTCGTTGATGGATAAGGTTCTCCCCCAAAAGTTATGGTTGTGCTATAATGCCGAGGTCGTAGGATGGATGTGAGGTGGTAGAGACCTCTATTTGTCTCAGTGACAGCCTTGGAGATGTTCTTGAGCTCTCGCCATCTGTATACAGCAGTGTTTGGTTAGTTGGTGAAAACGGTGAGCATGGTTTTCAGCTGCTGTCTTTGTATTTTAACCTGGGTAGCATTTTTAACGTAGTGTAAGCCCTGATATGGCTCTTGTGGTCGGCTGGTCTATAATCAATACGAACAGTCAATAAGCCAATCAGTATATTAGTCAATCAATCAGTCAATCAGTCATTCATTCATTCTAACAGGCAGCATGATTTTTAACTGTTGTCTTTTTATTTTAATTAACCTGGGTGTCATTTTTAACGTAGTGTTAGCCCTGATATGACTTAGTAGTCGGCTGGGCTGTAAGCAATATGAACCTGAACCTTGGTTAGTCGGTCGGTTGGTTGGTTGGTTAGTTGCTTGCTTGCTTGCTTGCTTGCTTGCTTGCTTGGTTGGTTGGTTGGTTGGTTGATTGGTTGGGTGGCTGGGTGGATGGCTGGCGTGGCTGCTTGCTTCTTGCTTGCTTGCTTGCTTGCTTGCTTGTGACCTTGAAAAGGTGTCATCCCATTTCTGTAAATCTTTGCCTTTTTCTTTTTCTCTTTTTTTTTTTAAGTATCGTCGAAGCCTGGCTGGCCTAGAGATGAACCACTTCGCCTGCCAGTCTCATTGCACGAGTTTGCAGGGTTCGAATCTCCCTCAATAAAAAAAAATATCGGTGCGTGCAGCTTTCTTTCTAGTGTGTTGTGAATGAGTTCCCTTTTTTTCAGCACTAGAGAATGGGAGTCAGCGAGGGAGAGGCAATAGATCCCAGCCACATCATCTTTTGTTGCTGCAAGTACATCTCTTATCTTACCCTTTCTGTC
>CM060311.1:29761048-29763548 GCA_030674185.1 Monoplex corrugatus | reverse complement strand
GCGTATATTGTTGTTGTCGTTTCTTTCTTTCCGTCTGTCTGTCTTTCTTTCTCTATTAGAATTTTTGAATTTTTGTTTTGTTTTTGTTTTTTGTTTGTTTTGTTTTGTTTTTCTTTGCTTTTACATGTTGGTGTACAATTATTGCAATTAAAATAAAATGCAAAGGAAAAGGTCTAAAATTAAAAGTTTGCACTTTAGCCTGGTTTTGGCATGGTGTGTCACATATTTTGACATTCACCCATGTGTACATTATGGCGGCAGACACAAGAAGATCGTTGACAAAGAATATTAGCAAAAGACGAGCTACATTTATGGGACATTTTATATGGCAAGGAGAATAAGAGCACCTTATCACAACAGGAAAGCTGGAGGGAAAGAGAGCACCAGGTAGACCCAGGGAGAAAATATTGGACGGACTTGCAGGGTGGCTGAGGACAGAGAGGATGGAAGATGTACTTACAGCGACAAGGACAAATTCGCATGGAGGGCCATGATCGCCAACGCCATGCAGCAGGGCACATGATGATGATGATGTTGATAAATTATGTATGTGTGTGCGTGTGCCTCTGTGTGTGTGTGCCGTCACAAGTTTGAAACTGAATTAGGTAGACACAAAAGGGTGGACAGACAGAGCAAAACATTTATGTTTTGTACTGAAAATGCTAAGTAAACGAGACAGTCTTGATGGAGGCAGACACAAGCAGATCACTCATAGGGAAGATTAGGAAAAGACAGGCAACATTTATAGGCCATTTTATGAGGAAGGGGGATGTGGAGCACCTGGTCACAACGGGAAAGCTGAAGGGAAAGAGAGCACCAGGTAGACCCAGGGAGAGAATGCGGGACGGACTTGCAGAGTGGCTGGGGATGAGGAGGGTGGGGGAGATGCTAGGGGCAACGAGAGATAGAGATGGTTGGAAGTCCATGGTCGCCAACGCCATGCGGCAGGGCACTGATGATGATGATGAATGAAAATGCTTTAGGCGATAGCTTCCTGTTTATTTCAGAATGTTGCAAATCCTGTGATGACCGACAGAAGTTTATTCCACAAAAAAAGTATATGTCAGTTAAATCAATGTTCTCATCGTGTAACTTCATTTGTGAAAGGAAAAAAGATAGAAACTAAAATAGGCAAAACTTATCAAGTTTTCTAAAATTGTGTAATCCTTTGAACGTTTGTGTATTCTATTGGAAAACAATTTCATGTGTATTTTTTTCTGTTGAACTAAATTCTTTCTGCTTCATGTTATACGATAATCTGTTGGATTTTCATCTACTTGGTGTTATCCTCCCTGCCCAAGTTTGGGTTTTTCCTGCCCCAATTTTGGGTCGTCCCTGCCCCCAATTTGAGATGTCTCTGCCCCAATTTGGGTTAAAGGACCTACTAAACAATGTTCAATATGTGTGTGTGTGTGTGGTGTATGTGTGTGTGTGTGTGTGTGTGTGTGTGTGTTGTGTGTGTGTGTGTGTGTGTGTGTGTGTGTGTGTGTGTGTGTGTTGTGTGTGAGTGCGTATGTGTGTATGTTGTGTATGTGTGTGTGTGTTTCATTACGTTAATGTGGAAAATTGTGTGTTGTCTCCAAGCACACGCGCGTATGTGCATGCGCATGGCGTGCGTTCGTATGTGCATGTGTGTGTGTATGTGTGTGTTTGTTTGTGTGTGTGCGAGTGTGTGTGTGTGTGTCTGTGTGTGTGTGTGTGTGTGTGTGTGTATGTGTGCGTGTGTGTGTGTGTGCGCGCGCGCGTGTGTGTGTAAATGAGTGTTTGTGTAAAAGTAAAAAAAAAAAAAAAAAGAACATAAGGTTTGTTGATTTTAGTAATTACTACTTGGCACGATAAGTCATATGAAATCGAGTATCACTTCACAACTTGTAGACTAATGTCATGATCTAAATCGATGTCAGATGTAAACCTGCAGTTTCGGGGAACTTTATTTCCTGAGACTCCAGGTTTGTATCATTGTATGTGTGTCCTCCATCCATCCAGCTGTGAATTGGTGCCTGACCCTTTCAGAGTTGAGAAAAGTACACCAGCAAGAGAGAGAGAGAAGAGAGAGAGAGCGAGAGAGAGACAGACAGTCAGAGACAGACAGAGAGAAAGAGACAGACAGACAGACAGAGAAAGTGAGACAGATAAAGAGAGACAGACAGACAGACAGAGAAAGAGAGATACAGAGAGACAAACAGACAGACAGAGAAAGAGAGATACAGAGAGAAAGACAGACAGACAGAGAAAGAGAGATACAGAGAGAAAGAGAGACTGACATACAGAGAAAGAGAAAGAGAGAGAGAGAGAGAGGCAGACAGACAGACAGACAGCTAGAGAGAGACAATGAGAGGAGATAGCCTTCATAAGGCAGGTCCTAAGAAACGATGAAGTATCCACCACTTCGACCTCAGGGCTATGAAACATTCCTTTTTTTTCTATTTCCTTTTTGATTAAAGGGGAGGTTGTTTCATATCGACCAGTTTGTGCAGCTGTCTGTGTGTGTTCGACAGAA
>CM060311.1:29753548-29756048 GCA_030674185.1 Monoplex corrugatus | reverse complement strand
AGACCTTATATCGTTTTCTATTCTCATTGCCGCTGCTTGTTCCCAGTACATATTTCTGATTATTTGTAGATCTTCTCCATCAAGACTAAATCTTTGTAGTTGGTTGATCAATTCTTTATGTGTTACCCGATCGAAAGCCTTGGTATAATCAACAAAGCATAAATATAAATCCTTATTCAACTCGATTGACTTCTCAGTTATAGTTTTTATGATGTCAATGGCATTAACAGTTCCTTTCCCTTCCACAAATCCACACTGTTCATCTGCTATTTCTCTTTTGAATCTGTTTCTTGCCCTCATCGTAATTATTCTTAATAGAATTTTTGTTACATGGCTCATCAAGCTGATTGTGCGATAGAGTTCGCATTCTATAGCCCCTGTTTTCTTTGGAAGTGCAATGAAAATTGAGTTTGACATATCTTTGGGGATTTTTCTGGTGTCATAAATTTCATTTAGGAGGACTTATTTTTTCAATACCGAATTCCTCCAGGGCTTTAATCATCTCTGTAGTAATATTGTCTGGTCCTGGGTTTTTTCCTGGTTTCATCTTTTTCAATGTTGCTCTAACTTCATCTTTCATTATGGGTAGTCCTTCAACGTTCTTTTTTTATAAATGTGTTCTTCGTTTCTGTCATCCTCAAAAAGGTCTTTAATGTACTCTCCCTATCCATCTTATATTTGTCTTTTTTCCATGATAAGCGTACCATCTTTCGATTTTAAGCAACCAGTTAATGTGTATGTACTTTTCCTATAGACAATTTCTTCAGTTCTTCTGTACATACCCCGAGGATCTGTTTTGTGTCGGTCTGCTATTTCTTTCCATTTTGTTTTCAGCCAAGCTTCCTTAGCTTCATTGCACCTATTCCTGATTTCTTTGTTTATCTTTCCGTATCCTTCCTCTTTTCCCTTTGCTTTCCTCCATTCTTCCATCAAGCCTAGAATTTCTTTTGTCATCCAGTTTTTATTGTGTGTGTGGTTATTTTTGTTTTTTGTTTTGTGTGTGGGGGGGGGGGGGTTTGTTTGTTTGTTTGTTTTTTTTTTTTGTTTTGTTTTGTTTGTTTGTTTTTTTTGTTGTTTTTTTTTGCTTTTCTATCTACTCTAGGGATTTCTTCACAAGCTTCAGTTATCGAGTGTCTCATCTTTGTCCATTGTTCCTCACTGTTACCAAGTTTTCCAGAGCACTGAATTTGTTTTGATCATGTACGTTAATTTTTTCATGTGTCGCTTCAACTGTCTTCACGAGTCCAAGATTTAATTTGATGTTACTTTTGGTCTGTCTTCTTTTCCTTAGTTTCAGCCTAAATCTTCTCATTACAGGATTGTGGTGACCGTTGCAGTCTGCGCCTGGTAGCGTTTTTGCTGTCAGCAAAGAATTTCTAAGTCTTTTATTGATCAGGATGTAGTCAATTTGACTTTTGGTATTATCTCCTGGACTCATCCAAGTCCATTTTCTTCTGTTTAGCTGCTCAAATCAGGTGTTTACTACTATGAAATCATTCATCTGACCCCATTCTACAAGTTTCCCTCCCCTTTCATTTTGTGTACCAAGGCCATGAGGTCCAACTGTGTCCTCCAACCTCTCCTGTCCCAATTTAGCATTAAATTCTCCCATTAACATTGTAACTTCCTGTGATTTACATTGAGCCTTGGCCATCTCTAATACTTCATAGAAGTTGTCAATTTCGTCCGAGTACTTGTGGATGTTGGTGCATACACCTGGGTGATGTTGATATCAAATGGCTTGCCATCCACTGTAACCAGCAAAACTCAGTCTGAGATAGCCCAGTAACCCTTAACTGCTTTTGAAGTGTCCGTTTCTATTATGATGCCGACTCATAGATATACATACGTTTAAGAAGAAAAAAAACTAGTCAAATAATAGCCTAACGTGGAGCCTCGACTGCATACGCTTGATCGGGACACTACAAACTACCTTAAATGTCATCTTCTACCCTTCTCATTAGGCAGCCCACCCTGTCGCACTGAAGTCGGTCTCATCTCGTCAAGAGAACCACGGAAAATGACGAAGCTGAAAAACTATCAAAAAGGCAGAGAGAATTCTGGAATCATTCAAGCACCGACATTCCTACCCCAGGACAAAACCTTTCATAGAGTAGTACAATTAATCAAGTAATATTCTGCTAGAGTAACATTTTCAGCTTTGTCAAAACTATGTTCCCACGCTGGAAATAAATTCCATGCATCTTAACTCTGCAGATGCCATATGATGGAAAAAGATAAACCCAACATGCTGGTGCGGTCTTGAGGTCATAATAACTTTTGGGTTTTATATAATAATGCCTATTCTTGTATCACTTTGATGATGAAATAAATTTCTAAAGACTATTTCTAATGTCTTGTGGAGTCTGCTAAAAGTATCGTGAAGTTCCCAACCTTGCCCAAATTGTCAATGTTCAAGATTAAAGGTGCTACACCCACACGCGGGCGAAGTCCGGAGTTCCCATACATCTCACACACTTCCACAAAGCATCTACATCCA
>CM060311.1:29746048-29748548 GCA_030674185.1 Monoplex corrugatus | reverse complement strand
ATATTCACAGCGTTTTTTTTTCTTTCTATGTTGTATGTATGTATTTTGTATGTATGTATGTGGTATGTATGTATGCATGATGTATGTATGTATGTATGTATGTATGTATCTATCTATCTATCTATCCATCATCTATCTATCTATCTATCTATCTATCTATCTTCCTTTCTTCTTCCTTTCTATCTTTCTCTATCTTTCTGACTGTCTTTCTGTCTTTCTTTCTGTCTTTCTTTCTTTCTTTCTTTTCTTTCTGTCTTTCTTTCTTTCTTTCTTTCTGTCTTTTTGAAGTCTTCCAATCTTTTTTTGGATTTGTGTGTCCACCTTATTTTGCCCACGCTATGCAGGCGCTATGTTGCTACACATTCTACATACTCCATCATCGATGTCCGTACTAGCTGGGTGTTCTTGGGTGTCCCTAAACTGCCGCACACTAACATGACTTACAGGACATTTTAATGTTCTTCTTGTATATTTTTCACAAAGAGTGTTTTAGATACTAGTAGGTCTGCAGACATGTTGACGTAGGAAATCGGGAAAAAAAAAAGACTCCACCTTTTACCCACCAGTCGGGAATATTCAAGATAGGCAGGATTGAAATCAGACCTTTCGACTGGCAGTTCAATGTCTTATAATCCATGCCCGTCAAAGGGCTACTTTTTTTTAACTTAGTGAGCTCTAACCGTACCAACATGCTCAAAAACCCATCTCTGGTCCTTTGCCTATTATCTGCACTGCTCACGATCTGCTCACAATTCAACTCGTGCGCACAAGATAATACGCGATGTGCTGGAGATGAAGTCTTCACAGAACATCACAATCACAATCACAATGACAGTGACAGTGACAGTGACAGTGACAGTGACAGTGAAGTGACAGTGACTATTATATATGATACTTCTTTTCCAAACGAAAAAGGCTATTACCTAGAATCTCCCTCGTCAAACTTGCCG
Organism: Monoplex corrugatus; assembly: GCA_030674185.1. NCBI lineage: Eukaryota > Metazoa > Mollusca > Gastropoda > Littorinimorpha > Ranellidae > Monoplex > Monoplex corrugatus. The sequence continues at coordinate 29,747,598 of CM060311.1, read as the reverse complement.
TTGCTAATCTTTGTATGTCTGGCAAGAAGCAAAATAGCACGCGCGCGTATACATACACACACACACCATACACACATGAAGACACACACACATACACACACACACACCACACACACATGAAGAGACACACACATACACACACATACACACACACACATACACACACACACGCACACATATCGAGAAATTAATAATGCAAGATATATTATGAGGAAGAGCATTACAATTTGCTATTCTTAGTGTGCGATGGAACAGGAAATAGATACAGGGAAAGCAAGAAAGTAATTGCTATATGAGATCGGGAGAGGGAGATAGAGAGAGAGAGAGAGAGAGAGAGAGAGAGAGAGAGAGAGGAGAGAAAGAGAGAGACAGACAAACAGACAGACAATCAGACAGACAGACAGAGAGGAAGAGAGAGAAAGAGCATAACAGCTTCCCCATCATCATTATCATAAATAGTCCTCACTGTTTCCATAAAACAGATTGATACAAAAATAGACAATACTATGTAGAACCCATAATGAGGTAGCACTTCGTCTCACTACTGCTTTGGGTTTCATGAGGGCCTAGGGCTTAATAATGTCATGATTATTCTGTATCTTTTTCTATCACATAGAGTCTGCGTTGTTAGTGCATATGTCATTTAATCCCAGCGCGAAATCAGTCTAAATTAGCATTTTGGGTATTTTGAGATATCATATCACTGGAAAGTGTACATTCTGATGATTATTTTGGTACTTGAATGAAGCTTGTACTAAAAAAATGTGACGTTATGTATGTTAAAGTCATTAAGTTGTATGATGGCCATTTGAAAACGGCCTCTAAAGTTCTTACGTACTCTCCTATAATTTTTTTTAATTTCTTTATTCGGTGGCTTTGACATAGTTTGTTTCTAAGTTTAGCTGTCATTATCTGATAGATGCACCAAAGAGTTTTCTGTCAATATATTACATATGGGGGGTCTGTACAGGTTACGGTTCACAATAAGAGACAAAAAGAGGTACTTTTGGTAAGAAATTGCGTTTTTTCTGTTATCATCAGTGCACTAAAATGCCATTTTAAATTAATGATATTTTTTCAAGAAAAAAAATTATGTGGGTGATAAATTATAGTCCACAGAAATCAATTTTGATAAAAAGTCAAAACACTTCAGACAGACCATCAGTCACCTTTTCAGCTCCTAGTGCGAGTTCAGACTGAATTGGTGATGGGAGGTAATATGTAATTTAATCCCAGCGTGGAAACTATATTGAAAAAAACTGAGTCTGAAAGCTGGAGAAGAGACGAATTAACCAACACTGTTCCAACGTATACAACACGATGGTGCAAAATAACAGCAAATGGTACAACCTTGACACAGGTTAATAAGTTCAAATATCTGGGAACGGTCATTTCATCAGACGGCAGATACACATCGGAAATAGCTGGCAGAATCGGCCAAGCCAAAACAGCATTCAAGAAGGTGACAAAACCAACAAATGCCTATCAGTTAACATCAGAAAGAGAGTCCTTGAATGTTATTAGAACCAATACTGTTGTACGGATGCGAG
>CM060311.1:29716048-29743548 GCA_030674185.1 Monoplex corrugatus | reverse complement strand
TGCTGAGTCACAGATGACGCACTTTAAGCTGCTCCGAACACCAGCTATGGAGTGGCACTGCATACATCTTCTTGAAAAATGAGTTTCTGGGTCGTAGTAGCGCTTGTGACGGAGTTCCTAAGCCTCTTAAGGTCTAGCAGGAAGGGACGAGATAGTGATGTTACCCCTGTGCAAGGCCACTTTCACAAGATTTCTTCTGCCGCATTCTGGACGATTGTCTGAGAGCTTTCTCGATCTCGAAGGTCAACCATCACAATAGTAGAAGGAGTAGTAGTAGTAGTAGTATAGTGTGTAGTAGTAGTAGTAGTAGTAGTAGTATGGTTGTAGTAGTAGCAGTAGTATGGTTGTACTAGTAGTAATATTGCTGTAGTAGTAGTAGTAGTGGTATGGTTGCAGTAGTAGTAGTAGTATGGTTGTACAGTAGTAATATTGTTGTTGTAGTAGTAGTATAGTAGTAGTAAGTATAGTAGTAGTAATAGTAGGTAGTAGTAGTAGTATGGTTGTAGTAATAGTATAGTATGGTTGTACTAGTAGTAATATTGTTGTTGTGGTTAGTAAGTAACAGTATAGTAGTAGCAGTAGTAGTAGTAGCGGGTTATCTGGTGTGGTCTTCATCTACTTGAAATGGTTTACTAGTGTTTAGATCATTTCAGGTGGCTCAAGACCTTACCTCCGAAGGAAATGTCCATTTGCAACTTCTTGTTTACAGGTAAGGATGAAAGGGCTAAAAACCAATTAAGAAAAAAAAGATATATTATCATCATTATCGATGAAAAATGTAAAGTTGGGTGTGTGTGTGGGGGGGGTGGGTTCTTTTTGTTGTTGTTGTTTTGATTTTTGCTGTTTGTGTTGTGTGTGTGTGTGTATGTGTGTGTGTGTGTGTATTTGTGTGTGATTTGTTGTTGTTGTTGTCGTTGTTGGTGTTGTTGTTTTGTATGGGTTTCTTTTTGTTTGTTGGTTGGTTTGGGTTTTTTTGGTGTTTTTTTTAAAGTCTTTTCCCTGGATGTGTTTATGCACGTGTTCTGCCCTCACCTCAACGTTTTGTTGTTGTTGATTTACTGTCGTTGTTGTTGTTGTTGTTGTTGTTGTTAATGTTGTTGTTAATGTTGTTGTTGTTGTTGTTGTGTTATGGTTGTTGTTGTTGTTGTTGTTGTTTGTTGTTGTTGTTGTTGTTGTGTGTTGTGTTGTTCGTTGTCGTTGTCGTTGTGTGTTGTTGTTGTTGTTGTTGTTGTTGTTGTTGTTGTTGTTGTTGTTGTTGTTGTTAATGTTGTTGTTGTTATGTGTTGTTGAGTCGTTGTGTCGTTGTTTTGTTGTTGTTGTTGTTGTTATGTTGTTGTTTGTTGTTGTGTTACTGTGTTGTGGTTGTTATTGTTGTTGTTGTTGTTACTGTCGTTGTGTTGTTGTTGTTGTTGTTAATGTTGTTGTTGTTGTTGTTGTTGTTCGGTTGTGTTGTTTTGGGGTTGTTGTTTTGTTATGTCGTTGTTGTTGTTGTTGTTTTGTTGTTGTTGTTATGTTGTTGTTGTTACTGTCGTCGTGGTTGTTGTTGTTGTTGTTGTTTGTTATTGTCGTTGTCGTTGTTGTTATTGTTGTAGTTGTTGTTGTTCGTGGACTGCAGTTCCTATGTGCACTTGAATACAGGTATGGCCGTATTTTTGTTTGTGTCTTTTTGTTTTTGATTTTTGTTTTTGTTTTTGTTTTCTGTTACCCCCGCCATTAAGGCATGTCAGGTGATTTGTGCGTGTAAGTGTGTGTATGTGTGTGTGTTTGTGTGTGTGTATGTGTGTGTGTGTGCGTGCGTGTATGTGTATGTATATGTGCATATGTGTGTATGTGTGTGTGTTTGTGTGTGAGTGTGTCTGTACGTCTGCCTGTCTGTCTGTCTGTCTGTCTGTCTGTCTGTCTGTCTGTCTGTTTCCATAAGCCACCAAAAAAAATGACATGGTTTATTGAATCTTTAACGTGCTTATTTGATATTATACTTGAGTCTACACACGGAAGAGGTTCAGTCATTTACAATGTCTGCACTCATGTTAACCCAAGAGATCGAAAACAAGCCTCCACCCTTTACGCACTAATAGATAGCTGCGTGCATATTTTTCTGTCAGAACGTACTAGAGAAAAATCAGAAGACTAAGAGAAAACATGTTTTTCCCCCTGGGGAGACGGGCGCTGTGTGAAAGACGTGCAGAATTTTCTAGCTGTCCTAAGAGTATGTTTATTCAGCACTCAATGCATTTATCCCCCATTAATGCAGCTGCAAATTTAAGTTCCATTAAAGGTGATTTTGAACTCTGAGGCCTGTAAGTTCTCGGTTTTATCAGCAAGATTGTCGATAATACTTAGTATGTGTACACTGCTCTCTGATGTCTTGTCGGATCTTGGCAGAATGGTTCAGACATTCGCCTGCCAATAACTAAACACGAAGTTCCAGGGTTCGCTCCGCGTACAGGCCTGGACTTTTCTCCTCAGTTAGACCGGAAAATCGAACTGAACGTCTTGTCCCTCGAAGGGGAAGAAAAACGAGTCGGACCCGTGTGCCTTCTGGGTGCGCACGCTAAAGAATCCCATGGCAGTTGAAAATCCGTGAAAAGCAGGGCATTGCCTGGCTGCTTAGTACAAAAAATTGGAGAGATATGTTGATTTCCCAGGTCCCACCCCTTGAAAACCAATTAGCCTTCTTGCCATTCTGAAGTCTGGGTTAAAAAAAATGTGAATATGTATTTGAATCGAGGGAGAGGAGGATGGGCGCCGCCCTCGTGGTGCTGGCCCCGGGAGAAGTTGAGGTCTCTGCCCCTCACTCCTGTACGACCCCAGGGTTATGGCACTATCTAGGTAGGACCTCAGAACCTGGCCAGCTCATGGGTTTATATGCAGGCTTATGGCTTGTGCCGTGATCATATAGATGTTCTCCATCACATGGTGGCACCGTGACGTCAGTGCATATGGAATTCATTCCGAGCGTGGAGACGTCATCTTGAGAAACTGAACTGAAACATTTTGTTTTTTCGTTGTGTGTGTGTGTTGTGTTTTTGCGTATGTTTTATGTGTTTGTGTGTGTGTGTGTTGTGGTTTTGCGTATATTTTGTTTGTTTGTTTGTGTGTGTGTGTGTGTGTGGTGTGTGTGTGTGTGTGTGTGTGTGTGTGTGTGTGTGTGTGTGTGTGTGTGTGTGTTTGTGTGTGTGTGTGTGTGTGTGTGTGTTGTGGTTTTGTGTACGTTTTGTTTGTTTGTGTGTGTGTGTGTTGTGGTTTTTGCGTTTATTTTGTTTGTGTGTGTTAAGTGTGTGTGTATGTGTGTGTGAGTGTGTGTGTGTGTTTTGTGTGTGTGTGTGTGTGTGTGTGTGTGAATGTGTGTGTGTGTATCTGTCTGTCTGTCTGTGTGTCTGTGTGTGTGTGTCTGTGTCTGTGTGTTTTATAGTGGTTCTGTCAGTTCTCTTGGCTAGATCGCCACGCCAATAACTTAAGGGTCATAGGTTCAGTCCTCAACTTCAGTCCCAGCTTGCAAGATAACAACTGTCCTGTTCGTTGTCCTCTTAATGCTCCAGTCATCCAGGTGGTGTCAGACCCCATCATATCCCCATCCTTAAGTGCCCATTGTCCATTTTGAGACCTTGCCAGTGCATAGAATTTTGCACAGACTTGGCAGATCATAATCACTGGTAGATTTGGCCGGAACGCGTATGGAATTGTCTGAATGCGATCAATCAGTCTCAAACAAACTCAAACACAAACTCAAACTCAGTGTGTGATGAAGAGATGATACGCTCAACCAAAGGACATAACACTTGAGAGTCACGTAGGAATTATCTCCCATGTTGTGGAACTTCTCAAATCTAACATAGTTTGCGCTAACCATTTAGCCAGCATAGAAGCAGATACAAAGCACAAATACCGTAAGCTCAGAACACTCCTCACTATGTTAGATTTGAGAAGTTCCACAACATGGGAGATAATTCCTACGTGACTCTCAAGAGTTATGTCCTTTGGTTGATATTATAAAAATTCTCCCTGCTTCCCTCTTACTTCTTTGATGATACGCTCGTAATATTGCTTAAATTGTCTGCCTGGGAAGAAAAGGAAAATTCCATGCGCCACTTCCTGCTAGACGAGGGTTTAATTTTCCACTTTCACTTCACCTTGAGTGGTGGTTTGGGTGTCATTCTTTCGATTAAGACGACAAGTTGAAGAAGGAGCGAGGATATGGCCTTTTTAAGAGTGGGGGGGGGGGGGCGGTTCGGAGCCAAATTTTCCGTTCTTTGCTAACTACATCATGCACGGTTGATCTGCAATTTCGAGAGACAGAAACAGGCAAAAGTTAGGACATGTGTCTAGATTTCGTTTGGCTTACTTGTAGTTCATTTGAATTCAACGGTTTTTTTTAAAGGATTTCCGAGAATTCGACTCCCAAAGTAGCAAAATACCCACAAAGTTATGTGTGTGATGTCATGTTGATAAAAAAAAATCATGTTTCATGCTTTAATCAAGATATGTCGTTTTATAGTAGCTTATAATTCATTACCGAAAAACGTTTTTCAATTGTAAAAAAAAAGTGTGTTTTCAGTCCCTTACATTTACAATCGAACGACAATATATACTTATCTAGGTATTTGACAAGAAAGGGCAATTACCCATAATTTCTCTGACGTCTTTTCAGAACTGAGGAAGTGTGGATAATGCTTATTTCTTGATGATTAATCATCACCGTATACACATTTCAGTCTCAGCTGCCCACCTAAGTCTGATACATACCTAAAATATCGATGTTTTATTTATGTGTTATCATATACTGTTAAAACCACTTCTTTAAAAAGCGGTGAGTGAAAATACCATATATGAAAGGTATAGGTGACACTGTCTTTTTCCCACCTTCTCCGCTGTTGCCATGGTGTATAGTGGTTAGGGTAACGGATTACCGACTGGGAGAGAGAGAGAGGGGGGGAGAGAAAGACAGAGAGAGAGAGAGAAAGAGAGAGACAGACAGACAGACAGAGACAGAGAGACAAAGAGAAAGAGAGCGAGAGAGCATAAATACTCTATTTGTGCAGGCCACAGACTTACGCAAAAACGTGAAGTCGTTCTCACAACTGCGGGAGAAAAGGGTGTGGTATTCTCTTAACTCATTTCCTTTGGAGGGACGAGAGAGAGAGCAGAGACAGAGACAGAGACAGAGAGAGAGAGACAGACAGACAGACAGAGACAGAGAGAGATGCCCAGTATGATTACAGATTTTCTTTCAGGTCATATTTTGATACAAGAATCACTGAACAATTTGCAAGGGAGCTTCGACATTCTTAGTTTCTTGGTCGGATACAAACTATAACTTCATCCTGTAGTCTTATCTTATGGACAACAGTGACATCGTAAGTGTGTCCCAAGAAATCAGCCATCAATTTAACATAAACAGTTAACGAGAAACAATGCACACATCCACCACACAAATCTATTGTCTGGTGCTCTGGAACATTTTAAACTTGCTGGTAATGGACAGTATTCAGGCAGATGGAGGATCCACACAGTACGGAAACAAAACAGATTTTGCCAACACGATAGAGACAAAGCACACTCTGCAAAATCAAAATAGCGAAAGGTTGGAAACACGAGGCAACAGATTTGACTACGACTTTCGATGAGACGAAACACAGGAGCACAGAACTGATCGAAAACACCAGTGTGACTGACAGTGTTATCATGGCGACTCAAAACTGGAGCCCGTGTGAGAAAAGCTCAAACTTACAGCAAGTTACCATCCAGGGCACTGGCGGACAGGTGTATTCCAGTCTTCAAGGAAACTGCGAATTCACTCTAGAAGTTCCACCTGACAAAATAGTAATGTTAAGAATAAACGTATGCACATCCATAGTGTTGGACATACAAGATTCAGTCAACACCACGACAGGCAAAGTCATACTGTTGAATATGCTTTGCTACCGCAGCAAACCCATCCCAGTGATGTACAGCCTGTCAAACAAAATGATGATCAAGCTGGACTCTAATACACTGGCTGGTCAAGATTATCCCACGCTGTCGTTGTATTTTTCTGCTGTTGACCAATCCGAAAAGCCCAGCCTGCAACTGGTCTACCTGTCTCCGACTTTGGGTGAGTAGATTACTTTAAATTTTCAAGGTAAAATAGTGGTCCTCTTGGGATTTTTGGGTACAACAGTGGTCCTCTTGGGTTTTTGGGTACAAAAGTGGTCCTCTTGGGATTTTGGGTACAATAGTGGTCCTCTTGGGATTTTGGGGTACAATAGTATTCCTCTTGGGATTTTGAGGTACTAATAGTGGTTCCTCTTGGGATTTTGAGGTACAATAGTGGTCCTCTTGGGATTTTGGGGTACAATAGTGGTCCTCTTGGGAATTTTGGGGTAAAATAATGGTCCTCTTGGGATTTGTGGGTACAATGCTGGTCCTCTTGGGATTTTTGAGGTAAAATAATGGTCCTCTTGGGAATTTTGGTTATTCTTTTTTTTTTAATATTGTAAGGGAAATCGGTTGTTCTAAATCCATTACATCATCAGTGTTGAACAGAATCAAGTTACAATTTAGTCTGTAGTTGTTGCGGGTAAATTAACCCTTTGACTACTCCACCCTGTCCACCAGCATCCTGCATTGTCAACCATGCCAGCAAAACAAAAACTAAACCCCTTTGACTCCCTCACCCTATCCACCAGCTTACTGCAAGAAGCTGGTGGATAGGGCGAGGTAGTCAAAGGGTTTAAGTTTTAGCAGTTGGTGGATAGGGTGCCGGAGTCAAAGGATTAAAGTGCTTGTTTGCGTTTGTTTGCTTTATTTGCTCAGTTTGTTTCTCATTGTCATTGTTGTTGTTGCTGTTGCTTCCGCTATTGTAGTTGACGCTGCTCTTCTTCTGGTTTTCTTTTTCTTTCTTTCTTTCTTTCTTTTTTTCTTTCTTTCTTTCTTTCTTTCTCTCTCTCTCTCTTTCTCTCTCTCTCTCTCTCTCTCTCTCTCTCTCTCTCTCTCTCTCTTCTCTTCTTCTCTTCTTCTCTCTTCTTTATTTCGTTTTTCTTCGTTTATGTGGTAGTGCTCGTGGTTCAAGCGCCTGTCAGAACAGCAGGAGGTTCCAGACTCGTCTCCCAATTGGACAGGGGTTTCATCCCCTTCCACAAGACTTTCACTGGTGGTCTACATGCCAGGCTTTTGGGTGATATTATGAACCACGTTCCTATGTGCAGCATGTGCTTAGCACATGTAAAAGATCTCATGGCAATGAAAAGTTCTCCGTAGAAAAAAAAATTCTTTTAGGACAAGGATTTTCATCCCTTCCACTAGACCATGAGTGGTGGTCTGGATGCCAGGTTTTTGGGTGATGTTATGAACCACGTTCCTCTATGCTGCATGCGCTTAGTGCTTGTAAAAGATCCCATGGCAACGAAAAGTTACCCCTAGCAAATTTCTTTTAAAACCCACTTTCATAGGCAGATACAAATGCTCATCGACAACAAACCAAAAATATATATTCTGAATCTGTAGTGTGGAAAAGGGAAAATAGAAACTACGACTCCTAATAAGCTTGAACCTGAAGACCTCACCAGCGCTTCAGCTTTGTGTCAGACGTGTGGTATATACCATGGTTAACATCGATGTCTCTGTACAAGTGATTCAGTTTGATGATGTGTGCAGCTCCAGTCTGTCCCAGACTCTTTGCACAAACAGTCTCTGTACTAGCTTATGCATTCATTTTCATGGAAGGAGACCACCCAGAAATTTAAAGCCAATCACTCTTTTCTTAAAATAATTAAGAAAACATTTTAGGAGAAAATAAACAGGTCCTTTCACCTAGAGCACATAATGGTAAGAATAGCAGGATTACTTATGCTTATGGGAACCAGACAAAACACGAAAGAAGAAACGAGGGCAGTCACATTTGTTTTGGATTTACTTATGCTTATGTCAAAAATTACTTTTGATTTGGACAGGACAGATGTGTAGTTTAACCTTTTGACTCCCGCACCCTATCTTCAAACTGCGAAAACTCATCCTATCCACCAATTTCCTGCAGGAAGCCGGTTGATAGGGTGAGGGAGTCAAATGATTACTTTTTTTTTTTTGCTTTGCCAGCATGGTTGACAATGCTGGGTGCTGATGGACAGGGTGCGGGAATAAAAGGGTTAAATATCAATGAGGTGCGGGGATTTTTGTCTTTACTTAATTTTCTTATATCTGCTTCTACCAAAAGGTTTCACAAGAAGATGAAAGTAATGGTGTGTAGCTGGATGGAAAGCCTGGCGCAGAGTCAAGTGTAGAACTGGATTGTGTGCCGTTCCATCTATCCAACACCACTGTGGTCTTCCTCCGGATCAGAAGGATGCACATCACCATCAGCATCATGTGCCCTGCCGCATGACGTTGACAATCATGGCCCTCCATACGAATCTATCCTATCTCGCTGCAAGCACATCTCCCACCCTTTCTCTCTTCATCCACTCCGCAAGGCCGTCCAATATTTTCTCCCTGAGTCTACCTGGTGCTCTTTTTTCCCTCCAGCTTTCCGGTTGTGCTTAGGTGCTCTAATTTCTCTTGCCTCATAAAACTTCCCATAAATGTTGTTTGTCTTTTCCTTATCTTGTTCATTACTATTCTTTTTGGGTCTGCCTCCTTCAAAACGATCTCTTTGTTTTCTTTGCTGTCCATGGATCTTTAAACATTCTTCTCAGAAACCACATACCTGCTGTCTCAATCTCGTCGTTTAGTTGTCTTCCTTTGGCTGGCCATGATACGTGGGAGGCTACGATGGTAGTTGACAGGTTTAGTGTCTGGTGCTATAAACTCAAAGGTCTGGCTGGTTGACTGGCTCTTGGTCAGGTGGCCAAATCAGTTGAATTGCTGTTGTGTCACGTAACAGTCAGCTTCTTTCATGGAGACTGTGAAATGCACTTCATTTCTTTCTGTCGCACGATGACATAATCCAGCATGTGCCCCTGTTTGGAGTGTGGGTGCATAGACGTGTTCCTGAGCGTGTCACTCTGCTAGAAGAAGGTGTTGGTGATGATGAGCTCAAACTGAGTACGAAGCGACAGCAATATCAGTTAACTGGAGTTGCACTTTACCGAACCATGGCGTCCAAAGACGTTTGGCCACGTGAAATGCAGTCCTACTTGAGCGCTGACATATCCAAGAACTTGTCTTTATGATTGACGCAATGAGACGGTTCAGCTCTTCACAAAAGGCTTCTGTGAAGTTATTCAAGAAGCAATCATCACGCTTGAATGATTCCATATGCGCCCCACCCAAATCTGAAGATTAATTTCTGGCAGATTCCTTAAGCCAAATCAAAACCCTATACGCTGATAAGAATTTGAAAACGAAGGTGAGACCTATGAGACACTAACTTGACATCACCAGAATAAGAGAAGCATTCAAACTAGCAGAAAGTAGATCAGTTTTTAATTTTCCGAGCTGGGATTGAACTCAAGTGATCAGAATCTTTAGTCCGTGGTTTTAACAGCAGAACCAGCCCTGTATTCTCCATCTGAGTCTCACCTGTCGGCTTCATCGGGTTCGGTGTTGGCCACTGCACACCCGGACACCACCATCTCCTCCAGGCCGCTCTGTCTTGACTTTTGTGGACACTTTCTTGAATATTTAGGCCACTGATGTTGATTACGTTCTCGATGTATGAGATTGGAGGTCTGCCTTCTTCCTTTTTGCCTCTGTTTTTCTTTGAAGGATGATTGCCATGAGGTCCGTGTTCGTATTGCGTGACACATGGCATCTGAGTGTTTGTTAAACTCATACCCTGTGTTATCAGGGTTTTGCTGTAACCAAACGAGCTTATGCAACAACAAAACTTTTAGCAAAAACTGTATGTAGGACATCCCTCAGAAAGATGAGATTTTTTGTGTACAGGGTACATACAGACACCAGGGTGGGATGGATCTACCCTGTACCCACCACTCATGAAGAGCTGTGTCACACTGACCCCACCTGCTGATCACGTCATCTTCATCACTTTTAACCGCCTGGACATCGAGAGATCGGATTACTTACTTCATTTTCCTGGACCGTGTACTACAGTGCCTGATCCTGATTCAAGTACTCTGGCCAAAGTATATAGAAGTATGCTGATTTTCCCTGATGATTTCTGGATCCCCAGCAATCAAAACGACCAAGAAATCCCTTTGACTTTCTTCTTCAGTAGCAACGTCAGAAACGAGCTGACTGGTTTTAAACTTCATTTCTCGTTCCACAAGAAAGACTTGAAGCCCCGGAGAGTGGAGGGCAGCAAGGAAACAGATAGGAGGTGGAACTGTTCCCTGTCTGTGTGGCCTGACTTGATGCAACACTTTCCCTGTGACCTGGTGCCTCAGTGTGCGCAGGCTGAGGATGAGGCCCGCTGTTCCTACACCTCTGACAGGTGTGGGCTTAATCAGGTAAAGCTTTTCAAATGTGGAATTGAATCCAAAAAGAACGTACTTCAAAGTGGTCTCTTGCTTTTTTGTGTTTGGTGTTTGTTGAAAGAGCGCATTGTTGAAAGTAGTATATATTGTTTTCATGTTTGGTATTTTTAATACAGAGCACATGCTTAAGGGTATATATATTGCTTTCAAGTTTGGTGTTGGATCACAAAGCAAGTGCTTAAGAATACATGTAGTATAGAAAATGCTTTGAAGTTTGGTGTTAGATCAAAGAAAACATTCATACGAGTAGTATATAAGTTCTATAGCTTTCAAGTTTGGTGTTAGGTCAAAAAGCACATGCTTAATGAACTTCTTGTGTCTGCCTCCTTGGCTTACACAGTGTACCAAAACATAACTATTAGAGATTTTCAGCCTGTAGTTCGTTTATTGATTTAATTCTTTTCCATCATGCCTGTTACAATTATGTTCCTTTGTACAGGTTGAAGCAGGAGGGAGGTGCTATATCTATGGACGGCCATCATACCGTTCCTGGTCTGATTCTGACACAGAATGCCGCCGACGTGGTGCCTTGTTGGTCAGTCTGGAGTCCTACGAGGAGCTCCATGGCGTCGTAAAGCTTCTGCAACACGCTGATACTACAAAAACATGGATTGGTCTGGAACGAACTGGAAAAAAGATTCATAATACAAAGTGATCCTTGGTGTTTGAGCATACCTTGTATTAGTAGAATTGTATAATTTGATATGTTATTTTCTTTGTCTAATTACAGTGAAGTTAACTGAACATCGTAGCATGTATAGCGGGAGACGGGGGCTTAATTGTACACAGTCTCAGGCACAGACAGTGCATGTCGCGTTTCGCTCAGTTTTATTCTGATTTACTTATTACCAATTGGAAATTGAACCAGAAATAGAAGACACTAATGCACTTTGATCTGAGAACGATCATTTAGACATTTGTTAGTACACTAACAAGGGAGTGAACTGTCTTTGACAGTCACTACCGTCAATTCAACTGCACGCATAGAAGAAAATAAAATAGTCTTTTACTTCATGATATTTCTTCTCATCATAATACACACATTGACAGGCGTCTAATATAATTCTAAAATTGTGATATGCTCCCGTAAAAGCTACATAAATATTTACTGGAGGTTTTGGGGGATTGCTATTTTTATAAACTAGAGGAAATAAGTTTTGAACTGGTATAAGATGGTTTGTTGTAGGATACTTAGAATGCATAATATAGTAGTTTTGAACTGGCAATTGGCAAGTAACCAGTTTCAGAAAATGCCATTTGAATTGAATGAATCAGTTCCAGCTAATTGTTCAATGACATGGTACATTACACATATTAATTGATGAAAACTAAACCCCAATATTGTAAGATATGATCAAGCAATGATTAAAAAAGTAGAAAATGAGAAAAATTACGGACCCAAATGAAAATCAACAAAAGTAAGCCAAAACAGTTTTAATGCCTGTTGGAACTATGGCTTCTACAGACACAGTGTACAAATCTAAAGGAACATGTCACATTTATTGATAATCAAGTTGAAAATATCATTCTCTCCATGACGCCTTGGTATTCACTTTGAATCATTAAAGACTAATTTACATAATGAATTGAGAACTCTACAGTCTTAGGATGATTTGGACACAGAAAGCCACCAAAAAAACTTTACTAGTTAGAACATTGTGGTTTTCAGAACCCTACAACATCAGGACATCTATTAGAGTTTGAAGTTTAGAATCTGGACTTCACTCAAAAGGGATTCGTTCCATTCACATAATTCCCTATGCGTTCCACCAATCTGTCATACGTTAATGGGTAGACTTTTTGAGCATGCACAAACCTCAATGTGTTGACAAGGCCTTGAAATGATAGGGAAGAGGGTGGTGGGACAGGACCTACGAAACACTAAGGTGACACTACCAGAATATTGTGAGCATTAAGATAGGCAGATAACAGGCCAGATTTCATATTGTGGGCAGGGATTGAACCCAGTACATCAGACTTTGTGTCTATGGCCCTATCTGAAGGGACAGTCAGCCCACTGAAAATCTGCCTGAAGTCCAAACCTAGCATCCTTGTTTTGTCAGTATGGAGTCTAACCAACTGTGCTGGCATGGCCATTCTGTTTTATTAGAATTGTTGTACACATGGTTCCTTGCTTTTGCTGTCTTAGATACGCCAATACGTGGCTGTGGGTGAGTGGTTCTGTGGCTTATTACGTTGCTGTGGGGTTTACACCCAACATAAACTTTTGTGGACAGCTGCGTCCACGATCGTCCACTATGTCGCTAGCTGAAAAAATCACGTCATTTGGATGTGACTCAAACGACAAGGCTTCTTTCCTCTGCGAACTTCCTGACCTCTCAAACGGCATCAGCAAGACGATCACGCTTCCTGTGCCCAGCATCACCACCACGACACGTGCCCCTCTCATCACGTGCCCTTTACAGCACGTGACGCACGAGATGTTGGCCTGCGACCTGAAAAGTGTTTGCTGGGGGAAGGTGGAAGGGGAGGGTATATTTGACAGTCTGAAATGTCAGACGCAGCTGTCATTGGCACCACCTTACTACGACTGTGGCGAAGAGCCAGCTGTGGAGTTTGTGCCTTACACTCTAGTGTGTGATTTTCGTCCAGACTGCAGTAACGCTGCAGATGAAGCGTTCTGTGTGCATTCACTTTGTCTGGGACTTCTCTTCAACTGTGGTCAGAAACAGGTTAGTACCCTTACCTGTATTCCGCAGACTTCTCACGTATCATTTAACCCACCACTCCCTATTTCCTTGAAAAGGGAAGCCCACTGGATTTTTTTCTTTTTTCTGTTTGTTTTTTGTTTGTTTGTTTGTTTGTTTGTTTGTTTGTTTGTTTGTTTGTTAACTGTCTTGAATCTCATGGATCTCATTTCGTTCCTTGTGTCTGTCTGAGCATCTGTATTTTCAAGCATTTTATACACTTCTACTCTGGTTTTGATGTCTTCTTCTGCTTTTGATATCATATCTTGCCTTATTTTTGTCAAGAAATCTCCTTTCAGTGACAGTCTAACATCTAGACTCACTTGGCTTGCAACTGGATCTTAGATTTGATATTAGATAAAAGGAAAGTATTTTATGTGGTACTTTTGTCTGGTTATCTTTTGTTTGAAGAAGTGTGTGTTTTGTTCCCAAATTTAACGTAGTTTATTTGAATCAATGTGTAGTTCTGTTCATAGCTTAGTCGATATGATCACACATGATACTTTATTCTGATCCAATCCAAAAGGCTGAGAAATAATTGTCTAATAAGTTAATAACTAACCATGACATAGCTGGTATAGACGTTGATCTTACAGGGTTCTGGTAAAGTCAGATGAGCAATCGTACACACATACAACTACTCGTCACAAATTTCTGTCTTTTCAAGTGCGTTTGTGGCATATGTGAAACATATTTTCTATGTTACAAGGAAATTGTTACAACAGCTTGTACATTTTGTTCTATTGTCTTGTCTTCAGTGTGTCGACTACAGAAGACGCTGTGATGGGGAAAAAGACTGCATATCGAATCGAGATGAGGAAAGCTGCCCCAATACTATTATCAGCAATGACATCAAAGAACCAGCAGTGGTCAATTTCAACAAGCCTGGAGGGTTCTCTGTCACTCCTCTACCTGACAACGTCATGCAATGTCCAGACACTCATTTTCAGTGTCCTGGCGATGGTTACTGTCTACCTGTCTACGTCAGGTGTAACGGTGTCAACGACTGTCCAGGTCATGAGGATGAAGCTGGGTGTGATGCCTACAGGTGTACAGGATTTTACCGATGTCGTGGTACTGACAGAACAGTGTGTGTGCATGTGGATCACCTGTGTGATGGTGTGACTCAATGTCCACAGCAAGACGATGAGCTGATATGTAACATAATTTGTCCTGAGCAGTGTACATGCTATGGCTTGGCTTTTACCTGCACTGATACTTTTGACGTCAGCTCTTACTCACAGCTCCGCTACCTGGAAGCCAGAGGTAGTAGACTGCTTCAGTCTGATGTCACACACAACGTCATGTTGATCCACCTGGGTGTTGGGTCGTGTGGCTGGAGCAATTTGACACACTTCACTTTACCCAACCTCAGGAGTTTGGACCTCAGTGACAATTTACTACGTCATATCAACTTCGGTTATTTTGTTGGGTCACAGAATCTTCAGAAACTGATTTTAGTTGGTAATCCCATATCCGAAAGTTTGATTCATGATAATAGAAACTATCTTCTGCCGTCACTGCAGAATTTCAAATTTTCTGGAGTACTACTAAACACTCTTCACATGGATAGCTTGTTTGCCATAATGCCAAATTTGCATGTTCTGGATTTCTCTCAAAGTGGGATAAGGTCACTGCAAGGAAAAGGTGCATTTCAAGATCTCAAGGTTCTGGACCTGCGTGGCTGCCCTGTGTCTGATTTTACTCCTGACTTCATGAAAAGTATGAGTTCTCTGAGGTACGTTTATGCTGACAACTTTAAATTGTGTTGTTCTGCTGTTTTACCAGACCTTTTTCAAGGTCTGTGTTCTGCCCCATCAGATGTAATTTCCTCCTGTGATGACTTGTTGAAATCGAATATTTATCGTTATGCCCTGGCTATATTTGCTGTACTGGCAACATTGGGAAACTTTGGAAGCTTTGTATATCGTATATTCATTTCGTCAGAAAAAATAAACATCGGTTTTGCTATCTTCGTCCTTCATTTGTGTGTGGCAGACTTTTTAATGGGAGTGTATCTAGCCTTCATTGGACTGGCAGATCGCGTTTATGCTGGCATTTATCTCTGGAGTGACATAACCTGGAAGAGCAGTGTGACCTGCAGTATCGCAGGATTTCTTTCTTTCTTATCATCTGAGGCATCGGCATTCCTTATCTGTCTCATCACCTTGGATCGATTCCTTGTAATTCGCTTTCCTTTCAGTCGGGTTCGATTTGGAGCCACGTCAGCTCACATTGCCTGTGTCATCATATGGACACTGGGACTCATTCTGGCTCTTGTTCCTTTACTTCCAGTGACATCACACTGGGCATTCTACAGCCAGACAGGCATCTGCATTCCACTGCCCACCACTAGCGCTGACTTTGCTGGTTATAGTTATTCTTTCAGTATCATGATTGTCCTCAATCTGGTCTTGTTTCTCATGATCGCTGTCGGTCAGTCTCTCATTTACTGGTCAGTGAAAGCTAACACTTTGTCTGGACAAAAAATAGATGCAAACGACAATGTCAGTGGGAATGCCAAGTCCAAAGAGGCCATCATTGCCAGACGTCTGCTTTCCATTGCCATGTCAGATTTCCTGTGCTGGTTTCCTATCGGTCTTTGTGGTCTACTGTCAGCTGTTGGTGTTGTCATTCCTGGGGAGGTGAACGTCGTCATGGCCATTTTTGTGTTACCACTCAATTCAGCGCTGAACCCTTTCCTCTACACTTTTATTATAATGATGGAGAAACGACAGAGAGCGCAGGAATTCCGCCTCCAGAAATTTTTGAATGCTCAGCTAAAATCAGCTTCCCATCCTTTTAAGTCCATGAACTGATACAACGAGTAAATCCAGTGTTAAGAAGACGTCCATATTTGGAAAATAAAGTCTTGCACATAAAAAGATATTTCATATTTAATGGGCACATCCCAGAAATATGATAAAGATAGTATGGTCACACCACTTTACCATGTCCAGTACATGAAGATGACTGCGCACAGATCGTTTGTCTATTGGTCAATTTTTCTACACATTAGGCGACGTTTTGTTCACGTGCTAGTTCGTTATGGTTTACGTGTACCTTGTAACGTTCTCTAAGCTCTCATAGGATGAGATAATGGAACATTCACAACAAACCGTTTCAACTTCACCATAGTATTTCTACTATACTGTTGTTCTTTCACTCTCCCTTGTCCATTCACTTATCTAGATGAAGTGGCTAGATGCTGTGGTGTATGGTGCAATGGTGTATCCTTGACAAAAGGTTCAATACTTTTGTCAATTTGATGGATTGTCCTAACAACGGCACAGGATGCTTAAACAAATCTGAAGAATTTGTTGGGAATTAATGGAGAGATATATACTCTTTGTACTATATATACTCTTTGTACTAATCATATAGAGGATCGCACATTTCCTTCACACATAAAATAAATACTTCCCTGTGCTGATCAAGCATACAGCCAGGATGAAACAAAGGCAGCAGTGCTTGCAGGGCACAATGACGTTTGAACGTAGAGAACAGCTGCTCTTCAACAGAAAATGAACAGGCAGAAGTAGAACACAGAGATCTTACTATGCATTGCCTACGAAAGAACATTTTCGTTGCTTGATTTAACGTCTCTTAACTATAAGTGATATTAGACGGTCGAAAGAACATGTCCGTCCAGGAGAGGTCTTCAGTCCAACATGATGGGACCGTGTAGACCAGTATATCTACTCATCCGTCAGGCTGATAGGAGACTACCATTATCTTCTATGTACATTGCATCGTATCAAAATAGGTAACGTAAAGAAATTGACGAGTGCTGTAGCTTTTATTCTCCATAAGATTATCTGATATAAATCTATGTCAAAGTCTCTCTAATAGTTGAAGATGATTAAAACACTCGTATCAAGGTACAGAATCCATCAAAAGATTGTGAGTTTTTGTTGTTGTTGTTGTTGTTGTTTTCTATAAAGATAGGCACAACATAAGAATATTATTCGAAATTAATGTATTTCAGTTTGTTAAATTTTTAAGACTTGTTACTGTTAAAGATCTGATGCGTTGTGTTTATTCCCAGCCTGCAAGATAAAAACTGACCTGTTCACTGTCCATCTTAATGTTCCAGTCATTCTGGTGGTGTCAGTTTAGTGTCTCATGGGTCATTTTCACACTCTCCATTTCAGAACCTTGCCAGCACGTATGGTTTTGCGCAGGGGCAAGGAATTTGGCAGATAATCAGTGGGAGATATGGGCGAGCACATGTGGAATCATTAGAGCTCCATGAATCCCTCTTGAGCAAATTCGAAACTCAGTGTGTCCCCTTCAATAAAAAGAATGTTGGTGACCCACAGGAACCGTCCCTAATCATTGGAAACAATGGGAACAACATCGCTTTTTTTTTTCCGCCGTCTTGTTTTGATCCTATAAACAATGTGGTTGTTGAAATGACTGGACGTACGTAGAGCAGACAGGATATTCAGTCTTTGTCTCTAGGGTGCAGCAACATGCAGTTCAAGAATACTAAGGCTTGTCCATTCTTCAGTGCTTGCCATACAGATCATCCTTAGTCAATCTTAGCGATGGCCTCCAGTTACAGAACCCTGAAGGATGTTTTTAGTGTGTCAAGGTGGTGACATGATCTAACCATGCCAACTTGTTTCCCGTCACCAGAAGTCGTTACTGTGGACGCAACAGGGTGCTGATCTTTTATGCTTCAATGACCTCATGGTCCAAGTAATAGATGTGAAGCAGGTTTCAAAAGCACTGGGTCTCAAAGACCTGACTTCTCTTTAGTAAGTAGTAGCGTCCACGCTTCACACTTACGAGGAGGATGAAGACTACAAGTAACTTATTTTAGGGTAAATCAAATGTCCTGTCTTTACTGGATCATAGACTTTGAATTGACTAGTACAGTCTGTACTTGTTTCAGTCTTTTTGTTATTATTATTATTTATTTATTATTTATTTATTTATTTATCTATTTATTTATTATTTATCCATTCATTTATCTATTTATTCATTCATTCATTTATTTATTTTG
Organism: Monoplex corrugatus; assembly: GCA_030674185.1. Lineage (NCBI taxonomy): Eukaryota > Metazoa > Mollusca > Gastropoda > Littorinimorpha > Ranellidae > Monoplex > Monoplex corrugatus. Next base: position 29,725,417 of record CM060311.1, on the reverse strand, counting down.
TCAATTGCAAACTAGTAGACACCCATCATATGCTTGTTCACCTTATTAACAAACAACAAGCGTAGCTACAATGTGACAGAAACAACAATAACAACAACAACAAACCAGCATGACAACCGCCAAAAACCAGAAGATCACAAAGAACCAATTCACATTATACAATGTAATGCTAGAGACAAGATGGCTCTGAACAACAGACTGCAAGATTTATTTGAGAACTCAGAACTCATTCATTCGACATAAAAAGTATGCATTACTATGAGACACAGGCTGCTTATAAAACAATGGAAACGGAAGATGAACGATAACTGATTTCCGATGTCATGTATTCAGCATCAGTATCAGCATCAGCATCGAAGGGAATGTAAGTACAAGAAGTAATAAGGAGTCTGATGGTTTTTTTTCCAAATGGGGACGATTATGCACGTATTCTGACAACATGAATTTGTGAAATTATGTTCAGTAAGTATACAACTTGGATTTAGCATACTGAATTAAGAATGATGAAATGATGAAGGAGTCTGTTTGTTGAAGGCATATATTTTTTCCTCAGTTTTTTTTTAAGATTCAGTCTTCTTTCTTTTATTCTAATACAGCTAATGAAATTTAGCTTCTATCACACCACAAACTATTTTCCATCTTCTCTTGAAATGTACATTCTTTGACTCTTTCAATTTGTAGGTCTGTGTAATGCTTTCTCCATCTTCAAACGCTTTTTTTTTCAGTTACAGTCTTATCCCTTTCATTGCAATGCAGCTATTTAGAAAATTAAACATAGCTTCAGTCAAACCACAGATTGTTTATTTTCCATCGTTTCTTGGAATGTGTCTGTATTTACTTCTTTCAATTTGTAAGTCTGCACTAATTCGAATCTGCATAATGCTTTTTCATCTTCAAACACACCACAAAATGTACTATTTGTTCTTCTCTTGGACTATGTGTGTACTTGCCTCTTCCACTTTGTAGATTACGTGCAATGACGCAAAGTCTGCATAACGCTTTGTGTGGCCAGGCTTTTTATTGTCTGTTATATAAGTTTCTGAATAGTACTTTGTTTTATCATAGAAAAATAATCTTGATATGTTTGTACTCCCAGATCTATATATATACATTTTTTTGTATTATAATTTTGTATCGCATACTTCAGTTTATTTTTACTCAAGATTGACTGATGGTTCCAAATTGTACATTTGTCTATGTTGTAACACATGACCGTGTATCTCTTTGATAAAGCATGTGTTGTCTTATTCTATCATGTGTGACCAATTTCCCACTACTCAACATACCGTTCCAGCTGTACACTGAACTCATCCTAGTTCTGCTTGTATTGGTAGAATGGTTGCTTTTTTGTTTACTCGAAGTAATTGCTTACAAAATGTTGTCTGCATATTTTCGTTTTGGTAACGTGTGTGTGAGTGAGTGAGTGAGTGGGGGTGAGTGTGTGTGTGTGTGTGTGTGTGTGTGTGTGTGTGTGTGTGTGTGTGTGTGTGTGTGTGTGTGTGTGTGTGTGTGTGTGTGATTTTGTGTGTGTGTGTGTGTGTGTATTGTGTGCGCGCGTGTGTGTGTACGCGTGTGTGTGTATGCGCGTGTGTGTATTGTGTGTGTGTATGTGTGTGTTTGTGTGTGTTGTGTGTGTGTGTGTGTGTGTGTGTGTGTGTGTGTGTGTGTGTATGTGTGTGTGTGTGTGTGTGTGTGTGTGTGTGTGTGTGTGTGTGTGTTGTTGCGTGCATCCGCGAGTTTGCGTACGTGTGCGCAAGCAAGCAAGCGTGTGTGTGTGTGTGTGTGTGTGTGTGTGTGTGTGTGTGTGTGTGTGTGTGTGTGTGTGTGTGTGTCGCGCGCGCGCCGTGTTGTGGGGGCGCGCCGCTGTGTGTGAGTATGTGTGTTAAAGTGTGCGAAGTGGGTGTGTGAGAGACAGACAGACAGACAGACAGAGAAATGATTTGGATATTCCATCTAATGTTTCAATATTCTAAACAATCAGGAAAAAATGACAGAATACTTAACCATCTCTTCTACCCAGGCCTCATCAACATACCCCAAACCATTTCCAGCCAACTCACGCTCGAAAAAAGAAGAGCAGTTATTCTTGAGATTAGAAGTTCAGAAGGCACTGAAGATCACAAACATAAAACAACAGGAATACATCGCATAAAAATAAATGAAATCCTAGTATGAGGGAACATTGGAATCACATGCTTGCAGACAATAATCAATAAAAGCAAGGGAAAAACTGAAAAAAAAACTGTCAGCAGGCAGTTTTCGTTCTTTTCTTATATTAAAAAAAAAAAAAGAGACCATAGTATGTACATGTACAGAGGAATATCATTTTGAGTTTTATTGCCAAACTATTTGCTAAAACATTGAAAACCATTAGGACGTGAGGTTAAAGCCTTTTAAATGGTCACAGTTGGATTTCAGGAAATGTAAAGGGTGCATGTATTCCGTCTTTGATCTGAGACAGTTTTGTGGAAAGACAATCGAGCATGATAAAGAAATTAAACAGGAAAAAGCATTTGACAGGATAAACAAAGACAAGCCACACAAGAGTTCTAGAGCGCTGCAACGTCAAATGCAAGCTTTTAGACATTAGAATATGAATGTAGTCCAAACACCACGACTTATGTATGGTTTGAAGTCATATCTGGAATGAGACAAGGGTGCGTGTTATTACCACTATTCTTTACAGTTTACGTAGATAGATAACGAAATAGGCAAACCCAAACCCAGAATCGTTTAATGATATGTTGCTTTCAGCCAATCAGAGCCTAGCACATAAAGAAGGAAGATGACAGAAACACGTAAACTACCTGAACATTGCTTGTTAAAAGTATATGAAAATCAACCAATCAATATCAGCAAGGTATCAGGTGACCTCAGCATCCGCATGAATGACAATAAACTCACAAACAATTAGCGAGTTCAGGTTACTTGGCAGCATTTTCATAGAAGACAGAATAATTAACAGAGAAATAAAAAAACAGAATAAAACAAACAAACAAACAAACGGCGAACGGTGTCAGTTCTCAACCTGTTGCATCCTTAAAACGCCCCAACATTCCTATTGAAACAAAAGCTTGGGGCTCATTAATTCCATTTTCATCTTCATCCTGACATACCAGAACCATACTTGAACGCTGACCAAATTCTTGGAGCACAAAACCACTGCCTATGAAATACATGTTGTTTGAGTTCTTGGGGTTATCGTGGTTATTTCTAGAGGAATTCAACGCACTCGAACACCTCCATACGCTCTCACCCAAATTTGCAAGCAATCATCTGACAGATTTTCTGAGCCTGCATAAAACCCTACGCGCTGGCAAGGTCTTGAAACGAGGAAAGGGGAGAAGAGACCTATCGAACACTAAACTGACATCACCAGAATGATGAAAACATTAGGATAGGCAGCGAACAGGACAGTTCTTAATTTGAAGGCTAGGAAGATTAGGAAAAGACAAGCAACATCTATACGCCATTTCATGAGGAAAGGGAAATTGGAGCACCTGGTCACAACAGGAAAGCTGGAAAGAAAGAGAGCACCAGATAGACCCAGGGAAAAAATATTGGACGGACTTGCAGAGTGGCTGAAGACAGAGAGGGTGGAAGATGTGCTTGTGGCGACAAGGGATAGAAACATATGGAGGGCCATGATCGCCAACGCCCTGTGGCAGGGCATATGATGATGATGATGATGATGGGCTGGGACTGTACTCAAAATATCAGATCTTGAGTCCACGGCTCCACCAACTATCCGGCTGGTTGTTTAAGAAGATCTGTCAGCAACACCTGATGTGACATGATCAGAAACACCAAGGTCACAGAAATGATGGGAGCAACACCAATCTTCAAAATGAAACGCTTTCTTCGTCTGACCATGGTGCCTCCCCACTAGCTGGCTTCATAAGCATGCAACGAAAAAGACATGTCAACCTGACGCAGAAGGCACACCAAGGAAGACATGGATCCTTGGCATGAAAGAGTTCATTATGTCATAGTATTTCTTCTCGTCAGACTTTCCTGTTCGTTGGTGGCTAACAAATGTTTCTCCCCGTGACATCCATGATTGTATAGGCAGAGAGATAAAACAAGGAAAGAAAAAAGAAGCACGTTTTTTTTAACTGGGCATCGTGTAGAAGAAATTCATGCAAAAGTTCGTACATGAATATGCATGTTTAAGTAAGTATATGACGTTTCTCTCTCTCTCTCTCTCTCTCTCTCTCTCTCTCTCTCTCTCTCTCTCTCTCTCTCTCTCTCTCTCTCTCTCTCTCTCTCTCTCTCTTCTCTCTCTCTCTCCTGTATATGTATATATTTTAATATATGTGTGTGAGTGTATATATACATGTAATGTGAAAGATAAGATAGATAGATAGATAGAATAGATAGAAGATAGATAAGGAATAAACAAGATAACGCCACTTGCTTCACTAAAACAGAATCCAGCTAGAACAGCAAGAATAACGCATTGCTTCACTGAGAACAGCAATAGTAACAGCTCATAGACAGCAAAATACCACTTGCTTCACTGAGAACGCAGAAATAACGCATGCTTCACGAACAGAAGAAATATAGCACTGGACCCTTGCTTCACTGAGAACAGCAAAAATAAGTCACTTGCTTCATAAGAACAGCAAGAAATAACGTCACTTGCTTCACTGAGAAACAGCAGAAAATTCCCCGGGTCACTTGCTTCACTGAGAACAGCAAGAAATAGCGTCACTTGCTTCACTGAGAACAGCAAGAAATAACGTCACTTGCTTCATGAGAACAGCAAGAAATAACGCATTGCTTCGCAGAGAATAGCAAGAAATAAGACCATTGCTTCACTGAGAACAACAAGAAATAACGTCACTTTCTTTACTGAGAACAACAAAACAACACCATTGCATCACTGAGAACAGCAAGAAATAACACCATGGTGTCACTTACAACAAGAAATAACGCCAAAAAACGGCTAGGCGCATTACGCAAACAACTTCTGGTAGATCCTGTGTTTGAATATCTATTGTGCAGCAAACATGGCAACGTGCGAGGTATTACAATGGGATGAAGAAAGCCTTTGGGTCCATCTCTAGCGAGATCGCCCTGCTGAAGTCCAAGGACTGCTGAAATCATCAAAGACCGTGTCAAGCAGATGGACAAGTGGGCTGAACACTACCACTACCAGTGCTTGTACTCCACGGAAACCATGATCACCGAGTCATCCGCTTGCCAGCATCTTCATCTTGTCCACTATCGATAAGCTGAATTTACCCCCAAACAGAGGACGAACTCAGCAAGGTCACTGACTTACTTGCTTATGGCAAACCACCAGGTAAATACAACATTCCTGCTACAGTGATCCAGTATGGAAAAACCAGTGTCCTGAGTCATATTCATGAGCTACCTGCCAGTAATGGGAGGAGGAATCAGTTCTCCAAGACATGCGAGGTTAAACATTGTCACGCTGTACAAGACTAAAGGAGAGCACAGCGACCGTATCAGTTACAAAGACATATCAATATTCAGCACCATGGGTGAAGTCTTTGCCATAGTGTTTCTGAAGAAACTACAAGCACTAGCAGATCATGTCTACCCTGAGTTCCAGTGTGGCTTCTGGGCAGAAAGATCCACCATCGAGATTATCTTCTTTCTCAGACAGCTACAGGGGAAGAGCCAGAAACGGAGGTAGCCTTTACGCGTTGCCTTCTTAGACCTTGTCAAAGCCTCTGACCTGGATAGCAGGGGAACACTTCTGGAGGAGATCGGATACCCACCAAAGCTGATGAATCTTATGTCTTTCCACGATGACACGCATCGGACAGTGCAGTTTGATGGATTATACTCGGAGCCATTCACCATTCAACGTGGAGTGAATCAGGGCTGTGTTTTCGTCCCAACACTATTCGAGATCTTCTTTCTCACACTGTCGTGCACTTTCAGAGCATCTGATCAGGGTATCCATAAACACTAGGTCCAACGGCAAGCTCCTCAACTTCAACCCTGCACGTCAGACCGAAGACCAAATTGTGTCAGGTCCTGATCTGGGAATTACTCTTTACTGATGATGCCTCTTTGACATCTCAAACACTGTCTACAACAACAAAGAGACATCGAAATCCATCATTTGGAATGGACGTTGTTCCACAAAAAAAGATGAAGACAGTTCAAACTGAGTAAAAAATAAATACAATGGCAGAAATCAAGATGGCTCAGGAAACCTTCGCAATGCGTTGTTGAGGACACACGCTAGCACGTAAGAGTTTTAAAGAGAGGCCTGCCATCGACTTGAATCAAAATTGACTCGTTTTCTTTGACTAGCTAAAAGAAGTAATAGGTTTACCCTAATTGATCTGAACTGTGGTGATAATACTCTGTGCACTAACACACGATGTCATGAATGAAATCACTTTTCTTGTAGTCATAGGAAAACAACAAAACAATACAAAAACCTGCCATGACTCTGTGTCCTCTTTACATAGAATCTATACATACGTGCTGCCATCGTGTTCAAGATGCGCCATGCTTTTCTTATATCCCTGTCAGAATTCAAAAGTACTATGCACAATAAGTCCAAACTTTGATATTCACACAGTTTCTTATATCAAATATTCATATTTTCAACAAGTCAAATATCTAGGCTACTTAACATTCAAAAGTTAAGAGGCTGACTGACTGAATTTTTTTTTTAAAAGTGTGCTGACTAATTGTGAACTGACAAACAGAAATATTTTAAAATGTCTATTAACTACACTAAAATGTAGGTACTATGCTTTCTAGATGTAGAATAAAACAAAATGGTTCCTCACGGGACCACAGGTCCATTTTTCGAGTAGATAGTAACAAAAGACAATACGATCACTACAAAATCTAAGTAGACAAGATGGAGATAAAGATTCAAATAAATTCTCGTTAATTTCATAAACGGATATGAGCGATCGGTCCTAGTCCTGAGCTTTTCCTTATCCCAAACCCTCGTCAATGGGAGTTTTTGTTGTTTGTTTCTTTCTTTCTTTCTTTCTTTCTTTCTTTCTTTCTTTCTTATTTATTTCTTTCTTTCTTTCTTTCTTCTTCTTTTTTGTTTTCACGTGAATGTTTTCCTGATGGCGAGGGTTAGAGGTAGGGCTAGAGCCAAGGCTAATATTAGCTATAACCTTGTCAGAATTCATAAAGTCCAGTCATGTATTTATGCTCCAGATCTACACGAGCAAAAGGGGCATAAACTTCACCAGTGGTTGTTTAAAAGTGAGATGTTGCAGGCCTGAACTTCTGTCAGACCTGGCGATATGTTTCAGTTCTCTGTGCAGGAACATCTTTGGTAGACGGTCGTCTTCCACACGATCATGTCCCCTCCAACGAATCTGCCATACTCGTGGTGTGGTGTGTGTGTGTGTGTGTGTGTGTGTGTGTGTGTGTGTGTGTGTGTGTGTGTGTGTGTGTGTGTGTGTGTGTGTGTGTTTGTGTGTGTGTGTGTTTTGTGTGTGTGTGTGTGTGTTGTGTGTTGTGTGTGTGTGTGGTGTCGTTGTGTGTTGTGTGTGTGCACGCGCACGTCTTGTTTGTATGTGTGCGTGCGTGCGTTTGTGCGTACGTGCTGTGCGTGTGTGTGTGCGTGCGTGTGTGTGTGTGTTGCGTTGTGTGTGTGTGTTCGCGTGTCTGTGTGTGTGTGTGTTGTATCTGTGTATGCATGTGTGTGTTGTGTGTGTAATGTGTGTGATATATATATATATATATATATATGTATGTGTTGTGTGTGTGTGTGTGTGTGTGTGTGTGTTGTGTGTGTGGTGTGTGTGTGTGTGTGTGTGTGTGTGTGTGTGTGTTGTGTCTGTATGTGTCTGTGTCTGTGTGTATATATGTGCGGTGTGCGTGTGTCATAGACCATAATTACATAGAAATGAGTCCATATTTGGAATATTGTTCTAGAGAAATTCAGCGTACTCAGACAATTCCATATGTGCTTCACCCAGTTCTGTCAGTAATTATCTGGCAGATTCCTTGAGCCTGCGCAAAATCCTATCCACTGGCAAGGTCTAGTAATGGGAAGGGAATGAAACAGGATCTGAGAAACACTAAGCTGGACCACAGGAATGATCTGAATATTAAGATGGCAATAAACAGGCCAATGTGTCGTTGGTTGGGATTGAACTCGAAATATCACATCTAAAGTCCTTGGCTCTGTCCACAGAGACAACCAGTCTGATATGTATGAAAATAATGATAATATGACAACAGTTAATAGCAGATGGAATTATCTGTTCGGAATCTTTTAACCAGTTACAATACAAAACAAAATACATGTCTGAAAATTATGGTGGCTATGATTTAAGAAAACTTCAATTAATTCTTGGTCTTGGTCATCAATGAGTAATAATTCATCTTCTGGGTCAAGTATAAGTGTACAGTCACAATCAAGAAAAGGAGCCAAGCAAAAGTCAATAAAAATGTTCCGTTACCTGTACGTAATGATCGCCAACAACAACAAATTTAATCAGTCTGCCTATAGCTATCATGGCAGCCAAGATCGACAACAGTCCGAGCAACAAACATGAAAACATGACTAAGCTTGGAGGGATTTTGCAGATAACATAGCTTAATGCTTTTATGGACGTCGAAGAAGGCAACATCTATCAATCGGCATGACTATGCCTCAAACACTCTTTTTTGAAAAAAAAACAACAACAACAATAATTGATAAATTGTACAATTTTTAATTTTGTGGCCAAAACAAACAAAAAACAAAATTAATTAATTGTAAAATTTTTAATTTTGTGGCCAAAACAAACAAACATAAAATGTTTATAAGTCACAAAAAGACAATTTTTGTTTTCTTGAGAGTTCCCTCAGCAGGTACAAATACTTGAGAGTTCCTTCAGCAAGTACAAATACTTGAGAGTTTCCTCAGCAAGTACAAATACTTGAGAGTTCCCTCAGCAGGTACAGACTTGAGAGTTCCCTCAACAGGCACAAAGACTTGAGAGTTCCCTCAGCAGGTACAAAGACTTGAGAGTTCCCTCAGCAGGTACAAAGACTTGAGAGTTCCATCAGCAGGTACAAAGACTTGAGAGTTCCCTCAGCAGGTACAAACACTATAATCAGGTAATGTGTAAGGATTGTTTAAATCATTGAAAACAGCCTACACTGCTTACAGTCGAAACTCCGAGGGCCGGACTCTGGCGTGGAGATCATCAGGAGAGAATGCGTCGCTGTTTCGGGCTCTTCCTCTCTTCAGCTTCAATGACGCACCGAGCCCCCTCACCGATGTGAGGTCTCCCTGCCAGTTCGACTGTATGCCTTTGCCATCAACCGTCAGGACTCGTTCCAGGAGGTGTCCTCTCTCTTCAACCAGATCCAATGACTTGCTTTCTCTACGGTCTTCTGTAGAGCTTTTGTCATGGT
>CM060311.1:29641048-29711048 GCA_030674185.1 Monoplex corrugatus | reverse complement strand
TTTCTTTTTTCCCTTAAGCATTCATCACCCTTTGTATGGATACTGTTGTTATTTTGTCACGAAGCTGTCGTAATCATACACACATTGCATTGATTATAAATGTTGTGTTTTGGGGTTTTCCTCCCTGCGATACTTCTGCATACTTTTAAAGAAGTACTATTTATAAAGCAAACGATAGGCTAATAAAGCTTAGTGATCACATATCATCTCTTGCATCCACGGACTCAGTAATTGGCAACTAATTCACTCACCATACATTTATTGTCGCCAGAAAGGCGAAAACTCGGAAGACTAAAATAGCTGGCAGTTGTTATTGTCTTGTGTTAATGATGACCTCTACGAGCCCTCTGGGATAATGAGCGGCGGGTGTACGCTATATAAAGGCCACATCAACACTAACTACATGTACTGTCAGCCACCGTCGTTCAGGCGTACAGACGTAGCCAGAGAATTCTGCTTCGACTAACGGAAATCACAAATCAGTCAGATTTCATGCAAACTATAGTTGTTACTTACACCTTAACTGATCTGGAGTTGTTTGTTTGTTTGTTTTGGGGCGTTTGTTTGTTTGGTTGGTTGGTTGGTTGGTTGGTTGGTTGGTTGGTTGGTTGGTTTTTGTTTGTTTGTTTGTTGGTTTTTTCCACAAACAGAGAAAGCACACTACTTCTATTTTTACTTCTACAACTATTACCACCATACAATACTAATAAAAAAAAATGTAGGCGAAGTAAAACATAGGCTAGGTAGGACCTCAGGACCTGGCCAGCTCCTGTTTGTATGCATGCTTAATGTTTGTGACATGATCACCATACACATTGGCACCTGTGACGTTAGCGCAAATGGAATTCATTCCGAAACGCGGAGGTGTCATCTTGAGAAACTGAAATTACCATGAAATTACCACCATTGCTGTTGCTGCTTTAACTAATATTATTTCTACTGCTTTTCTAAAATGCTATTATTGCTGGTGTTGCTGCTGAAGCTGCTGCTTCTATCTGTATTACTGGATTTCGTATTCAAGTTACACCAGCCACTTTTTTCCCCGAAGTTTCAGATATTTACTGTGAACAATAACCAGCTTTTCTTCTGGTTGCGATTGTTCCTTTTATACCATTCTTTGCGTCATCTTACTTTCGGAAATTCAGCTACAGCATTTCTTTATGTTACCAAAAGTAATTTGTTATTTTTGCATTAAATTGCTGTCGTTTTTCACATGCTATGTAAGCAAGTCATTTCTGTGACACTGTCGTGTTGAGGATGGAAGTCAACGAGTAAACGTCTGACATATGTTCAACATTTTAAGACTCACTATAGTGTATGATAAATATCGTTAATAACAGAGAGATTCAACCATATCTTCGTGGGTTTCAAGAAAGTGTTTGACAGGATAGAATATGTAGTCTTATTGGCGACCATAAAGGTGTACAACAAAATCCTCAACTGATCAGGGTCGTAGAATTCTACTGTGGAAAGTACAGCTGTACAGTCTTCTGCAGTAGTACCAGCGGACTGGTTTAGAACAACTGGTGGATGCAAACAAGGCTGTCTACTCTCACCTACACTTTTCATCATCTTCTTGTTAAAACCGTTAACGTATGGACAGTCAGAATTGTTGGCAGGACAATTATCAACGCATGTTTCACCGACAACATTAACAAACTAGCTGGGGAAAGCTGAAGAGAACCAAAGAGCTGCAGACGACCAAATCGTTTTTGAGCGCTTTGAAAAACATCTCCACCTTATGACATAAGAGAGAGAAAGATTTGAGAGAGTCAGAAAACGACGAGGAGCAAAAATAAGAACACATTTATGTTTTTTAACAATATAATGCTTTTTAATTGATATCCAGAAATGGAGACAACTTGTGGCCAAGTTGAAATCAGGAAGTGCACTTGGTCTTTGAGAACATAGAATTTAACAGGAAACCATCTTGTTACAGTCACGGTGTCAGCCCATGCAGTATCAGTTCTGTGACTGCATTCTGTACCACTGAGGGTCCAGCTGCTGTGGTCGAGAAAACGATGCCGTGCATCAACACTTTCACTATATTTTATTCCAGGCTCGGGTCCCTACAGTTGCATTCATCATCATCATCATGTGCCCTGCCACATGGCGTTGGCGATCATGGCCCTCCACTTGAATCTATCCCCTGTCGCTGCAAGTGCATCTCCCACCTTCTCTGTCTTCAGCCACCCTGCACCTTTCTCCCTGGGTCTGCCTGGTGTTGTCTTTCCCTCCAGCTTTCCTGTTGTGACCAGGAGTTCTAGTTCCCCTTTCCTCATAAAATGTTGCTTGTCTTTTCCTAATCTTCTTTATTAGTGATTTTCTTGTGTCTGCCTTCTTCAAGACTGTCTCGTTTGTTTTCTTTGCTGTCCATGGAACTCTCAACATTCTTCTTAGAAACCACATTTCAGTTGCTTCAATTTTCTTCTGACTTTGCGTGTTGACTGTCCGTGCCTCACAACCGTACAGCAGTATCGGTTCTATATAACATTCAAGAACTCTCTTCCTGATGTTAATTGATAGGCCCAGGGAAACCCAGGGAAAAATAATTTGGACGGACTTGCAGAGTGACTGAAGACAGAGAGGGTGGAAGATGTGTGTGCGGCAACAACGGACAGATGCATACGTAGGGCCATGACTGCCGACACCATGTGGCAGGGCACTTGATGATGATGATGATTGTTGGTAAGAACGCTTTTCATCTTCTTGAGAGCTGTATTGGCTTGGCCGATTCTGCTGGCTATTTCTGATGTTTATCTACCGTCTGGTGAGATGACCGTTCCCAGATATTAAAACTTATCAACCTGTCTCAAAACTGTGCCATCTGCTGTTATTTTGCATGAGGGAATTTCATGTGTTTTTGTTTGTTTGTTTGTTTTGTTGGGTTGTTTTTTTTATGATTACCATGACTTCAGTCTTCTTGCTGTTTAGCTCCAACCCCCCTCCCCCCCCTTTTTTTTTTTTTTTTTTTTTTTTTTGCTTTCTATTACATTCACAATGTTTTGTAGGTCTTTTTCATTTTCTGCAAATTAGCACGATGTCATCTGCGTAACGAACGAATTTTTAACTTACCTCACTAAAATCGATTCTGTTCTTTCTGTTCGGTTATAAACCCAAGCGTGTGTTTGATATTATTATATGTTGATACTATATACGTTCAGTGTCATGATGCCCTTTCACTGTTGAACTGGTCACTTCGTGCAGTTACCTTTACCGGGCATGTAATAAAGATTCCGCATTTTTAATGCTGGGACATGCTCCAGAAGGCAACTGTAGGTTGTCAAGACCAGACACGATCACTGCACGAGATCCAGCACAGCATCCAGATTTTGTAGTTCTCAATGTCACTTTGACCTTGAAGAACATTTCGTTGAAATAAAACTCGATATTCTTTGAGGAAAGTGATGGACTATCACAACAGTGAAAACAGATTTTGAATGTTGTCAGAAGTTCATGACAGAGTGCTGTTTATACACCCTTCCTTAAAAAGTATTGCTTTTAGTTTAATTGTTTGTTTGTTTGTTTGGTTGTTTGTTTGTTTGTTTGTTGTTGTTTTATTATGTGTTGGATCTTCTTCTTCTTTTTGGCGTACGCTGCTACACAATCATCTGAGTCCGGGCGATGAATGCAGCCGTCTTTTCCAGCTCTTGTCTGCAGCCATGGAGTTTGGTTGTCAGCGGAGTGTCTGTCGGCCACACGTCCTGTCTTGCCACCTGGTGAAGGGGACATCTCCGTGGTTTGGTCTTCTTGACCGCAGGGACAGGTTTGAGAGGGCGCCAGCTTCAGTTTGCGGTACATGTGGCTGTTCAGCCTATTGTGACCAGTGCGCAACCTCACCATGGCAACTTGCTGCTCTCTAGACAACAGGTGTTGGGTGTTCTGTGTGATGTTGATCGTCGTGTTTCATCTTTCAAATTTACGCTGCTGTGTTATCAACAGTCCTTGATTTTGACCAAAATTTGGTAAAGATCCACGCAGAAAGTATTGAAAAAAAATCTTATTTACCCGTGTCTGCCACAGACACAGACACTCCACTCGCTCCATCGGTATGAATTAATGTCCTCTTTTAAAATAGAAATTTTAAAAAGGAATGTGCTAAATCAGGAGTGCTTTAAAGACTCATCTAGATCGTTAGGAAGTACTGGCAGGTTACCGAAAACGCCAGAGATTCAGGTCCATGTTCATATTGCTTATAGCCCAGAATACTATTAGAGCCATATCAGGGCTAATATCAGGTTAAAATAACTCCCTGGTAGGAAACGCCAGAGACTCACAAAGTTTTTTTGTTTTTTTAAATGTCGGTATTAGCCACGTACTGCTTATTCTGTTCAGTTTGAATTTTCGGCGGTGGAAAGTACATATTTCTGCTGCTACTTTTTTATATATAAAATGAGGATGTGGCAGTGTGGGGATGGTCATCTGGTCAGACTGACTGACTGAAGGCGTTTACTTTTGAGTGATCTTCAGTCTGTTTGTTGCCCGTCACTATATTGCTCAAATCATATTCATATCCATATTCATTTTTATATTTCATATCCATATTCATATTCATAATTATTTCTTTTGTCACAATGGTTTTACCATGTGAAACTCTCTCCCTTTTGAGAGCACGTTGCTGTAGTACAGCGCCACCCAATTTTTTTTTTTTTTTAGGGGGGGGGGGGGGGGACCACGACTTCAGAAAAGCAAGAAGGCTAATCGGCCTTCAAGGGGAGTGACCTGGGAAATCAGCCCATTTCTGAATCATATAAACATAATATAAAATAAAACAAGGAAAGAAAACAACAGCATCATATGCTTATGATACGAGAAGAAACTTCTGTATGAATGGAGACACATACACACACCCCTACTTCCAACCCAACCATCCACCCCATGTACACGCTTAAATATGTACCTACTGTATAAGTGCACATGCATACACAGGCAGAAACAAACATCCACAAAAGTACTGCTCATGCTGGCAAATGCACATACGTTGACACAATGCATGCAAACAGATGGACCGAACATACACAAATAAAATTTTCTCACTCGACCAACCACACATGTACACAAGAGACAGTAGGACGAAGAGGACAGAGGAGAGAGAGAGAGAGAGAGAGATGTACAATACTGTTTGGTATGGTCTTCATCTGCCTTATATGCTTTACTACTACAACAGCATTTCAGGTAGTTCAAGACTTTACAGAACAAGTAATGTAAACTAAAGCTTCTTCAAAACAAACAAGAGAATGACCCACAAAAGATAGAAGCCTCTTCAGTACATGAACAATACTGGTAAGCCTACTACTCAGAACCGTAGAACTCTCAGGTGTAGTTGGATCTACCTTGAGATGACTTTCTGAGGGGAGAAGAGTGACAGAATGGTTCAGACGTTCGCCTGCCAATACTTAAACTCGAGGTTCCAGGGTTCGCTCCCCGTAGAGGCCTCGACTTTTTCCCTCAGTTTGACCGGAAAATCGAACTAAATGTGTAGTCCTTCGGAAGGGCACGAAAAACGGGTCAGACCTGTGTGCCTTCTGACTGCACACGCTAAAGATCCTATGGCAGTTGAAAATCACAAAGAGCAGGGCATTGCCCGGCTGCTTTGGTATAAAACATTAGACAGATAAATTGATTTCCCAGGTCCCACCCCTTGAAGACCAATTAGCCTTTTTGCCTTTCTGAAGTCTTGGTTAAAAAAAGTGAACGAATATGAATTTGAAGGAAGGGGGAGGGGATGGGCGCTGCCCTCGTGGTTCTGGCCCCGGGAAAAGTTGAGGTCTCTGCCACCTCACTCCCCTACGACCCCAGGGTTATGGAACTATTTGGGTAAGACCTCAGGACGTGGCCAGCTCATGGGCTTATGTGCAGGTTTAAGGCTTGTGCCGTGATCATTCTTGGATCTTCTCCATCACATGGCACATGTGACGTTAGTGCATATGGAATAGATGGAACTCCATAGCATCATGATTATCATCCACATTGACATCATCATCATCGCATAATAAAAACTATTTCAGCTTCTGTGACCATTAAAGTGGCGTAGAAAATGGGACGGAAAAAAACGTGAGCACAAAGGTAACATCTTTTGAGTGCAATGATCCTCCCAAAACATTTTTTTTTTTAAATCATCTATCTGGGACATATGAAACTTGGGTTCTAACCATGAATCAGACAGGGATTTCTTTGTCCCCTTTTCTCCACCCCCTTCCACCTTTGTTATGTCTTCGGAGGAAAATCTATGCGCAAGGCTTTCAAACGAGACGATGAAATGTGGTCTCATGAGCAGCACGTACTCAGCGCATGTTACAGATCCCATGGCAAAAACAAAACAAACAAAACAAAACAAAACAGAAACAAAAAAATAAACAGAAGTCGTCCATAGCAAAATTCTGTAGCAAGATCCACTTCACTACTAAACAGAAAATACATGCAAACAGAAAAACGGGGGACTGGGTGGCGCTGCATTGTGGCGACATGCTCTACCTTGTGAGAGCAGCTCGAACTTCACACAGTAAATCCATTGTACAGGAAACAGAAAGAAAGAATGCAACGAAATTTATGAATAAATAAATGAATAGATAAATAAATCAACAGATAACACATGATAATCTTGAAAACAGAGACTTCATCAATTATCTGGAATACATATTCTAAGTGTTTTATCCCTTCATTCAGCCGGATGGTCAGTATGGTCATCGCCATCAAGAGCCAGTTACACATTATCAGCCACATAATGAGCGCCTGGACATTGTCACCTGTGTCAAATCTTCTCTGTAGTGTACAAAACTTCTTCGAGTATGCTCAACAGCCATATGTTACCACACTTTTATACATGATATGATCAGCTTGTTACTTTTTGCTTTATTAAAGCTCGTTACAATTATAGTCTGGGGACTGTTTCTTGAAGCATATGCCAGTGAATGTAGATGTTTGCTTCAACTTCTTTATTCTCCCGATTATAGACCCATTAAAGCATTTGTTTTGCTTTTTATTCATGAACTATTTGTCGAGTTAAAGGGTTTTTTTTTATTCAGGTAAACTATAAAAACAAAGGATGATGCTGTAACATCGGAACATTTCTTTTGTTTATAATTCATGAAGTATTTGTCGAGTTAAAGCTTTTTATACAGGTAAACTATAACAACAATGATGATAATAATTTAATGATCAACACTGAATCTGATGTGAATAAACAAAGGAGAGAGAAACAATGCTTTTTTCTGGCATACAGAAATACCGTATTATGGTCTGGTTCTAAGTAATGTTTTATACATGCTAGTAATGGACAGCATTCAGATGGAAGATAAATCACTACATGGAAACACGACTCATTTTACCAGCATGACAAGAAAAAGGCACATCACACAAAACATTGCCACCGCAGACCAAAGGACGGAGAGTTGGAAACATGTCTCAATGCACAGGACAACTGACTGTCAAACAAACCTTGCAAAGTGTTCAATATGGCGAAAACAGTAGTGTGACTCAGACTGCACCGTGACAACGTTTCAACCTGACTTCATGTAGCGATAGTCCACATCTGCCACAGTTTACCATCCAGGATATGGGTGGTCATGTGTATTATCAAAACATGGATTCAGGTCTTCAAAGAAAATGTGAAGTCTCACTTCGAGTGTTCTCTGACAAAATCATGCGCATAGAGATACAGGCCTGCGTGTCTATGGAGCTGGAGATAAGAGATGTTCTGAATAACACTGAAGAAAGCATCAGACTATTATTCATGCACTGTTTCCGCAGCAAACCTGTTCCGGTGTTACACAGTTTGACACAGAGTTGTGATCAAACTGCTCCCTGTCAAGCTCCAAGGTCAACTTCACTCAAAACTTGTGCTGCATTTCTCTGCTGTTAATGCGTCAGAGAGGCCGCGCCTACAGCTTGTGTACCTGTCTCTGACAGTGGGTGAGTAGATTGTGATATATCTTTCATTTTAGAATTACTGTAATGTGTTATGGTAGTCATCATTCATCATTGGCATCTCAGTCTCGAGAGATCATGCTGAATGCGCCCCTGGAATACTTTCTGTTGGTTGGGTCTTGGCACCATCTGCTATGGCTGTGCAGACTGATAAGTGAGTGGCAGTCCCTGTTGCAGTTGGTGCAGATAAACTGGGAGGCCTGACTGCAGGGGGTGCTGCACCACGCTTCCTCCGTCTCTCCTGTCCTTGGTTTGCTGACCTCTCCTCATGTCAGCCTCTGTGATGCCCTTACAGACAGCGTGACGCCAGGCAGCACGATCTATGGCCTGAGGTCCCCAGCCGTCTGTAGAGATGTTACAGACCTTCAGGTTTCTTTTGCAGACGTCCTTGAAACGAAGGGAGGGGCGGCCGACTCTTGTGGTGCCCTGGATTAACTGCCTATGCAGGATGTCTTTTGGCAACCTCCTGTCTTCCATGCAACAAACGCACCTTAACTATCTTAGGCAGCGTTAACTTAGCATGGAGTACTTGCTGGGGATCTTGGCGTACTCCAGGATGCCTTGGTGTGGGATGAGGTGCTGTCAGATGATACCAAGGAGGCGTTTGAGGCACCGCATGTGGAACGAGTTGAGCTGATGTTCTTGCCTCGTGTTGGTGATCCGAGTTTTGCTTCCAAACGGTAAGGTACTGAGGACGCATCTGATACACTCGGGTCTTCGTGTGTTCTGTGAGGACTTTCTGTTCTAAAATCCTCTTTGTCAGTCTGGCCATGATAGTTTTGCCTTCCTGAGCCTTCAGTCGAGTTCGATATCGAGTGAGACGATATTGTTGATGGTGGACCCTAGGTAGGTGAATCTGTCTACAGCTTTAATGGTGATGGAGGGAAGAATGGTGGCATCTTGTGCGCTGACGTTCATCTTTTTCAGGCTGATAGTGAGCCCAAACTATTTGCATGCATCAACAAAATGATCGCACAATGTCTTGAGGGAATACTCAGTGTGGATCATGAGGGCTGCATCATCAGCAAAGAGCATCTCTCCGATGAGTGCAGTCCTGATCTTGGTCTTTGAGCGCAGTCGTGCCAGGTTGAGCAACTTTTTAGCAACTTCCCATCAGTGCTGGTGTGTAGATAGATGCCATCAGTGGGCGTGTCAAAGGCATATGTCAGGAGGAGGGAAAAGAAGATCCAGAAGAGGATTAGCACCGGC
This sequence comes from Monoplex corrugatus, assembly GCA_030674185.1. Classification (NCBI taxonomy): domain Eukaryota; kingdom Metazoa; phylum Mollusca; class Gastropoda; order Littorinimorpha; family Ranellidae; genus Monoplex; species Monoplex corrugatus. The sequence continues at coordinate 29,701,913 of CM060311.1, read as the reverse complement.
ACACAGCCTTGCTTGACTCTGCTGCTGATGGGGAAGGAGTCTGAGGAGGATCCACCATATAGGACTGTTTCTTTCATGTCAGCGTGGAATGAGATCACCATGTTTGCAAAGCTTTGGGGGACAGCTGATCCTCCTGAGGAGTTCAAATAGGCCCCTTCTGCTGACAAGGTCGAAGGCTTTAGTGAGGTCGATAAGCACTATGTAGAGCTACTAACCTTGTTCTCTACTCTTCTTCTGGAGCTGTAAGAGGGAGAAAAGATGTCTGTCGTCGACCTGCTTGCCCTAAACCCACACTAGGTCTCAGGGTAGCGGTGGTCCATGAACGGATGTTGAGGAGGATGCAGGCATACACTTGCCAACGATGCTTAACAGGGAGATTTCTCTGTAGTTATTACAGTCGCTGCGATTGCCCTTGTTCTTGTAAATCGTCACGATGGTGGCGTTTCGCATATCTTGGGGAATTCCTCCCTCCACTGAGCAGAGGCAGAACAGTTTATGTAAGGACTGAAATAGGGCAGGTTTTCTGTGCTTGATGGCTTCAGGTGAAGTTGACATATTACGGTGGTACTAATACTAAAAATGCGTTTGGACCAGTTTAATGTGTAGAGTAAGTGTTACGATGGTATCAATACTCTTCTTGTAAGTGATACATACAGGCACCCAATCAGATGGAACTATTTGATAATACACGAATTTAAAAATACATAATGTAATATATAATGGATACCTCACCGCTGTAAGAACATAATGAGAAATATTGACTGAAATATTTTACTTGTTTCAAGTCTTATTAATATAGAAATGTTGTTTCAAAATTCAAGCAAGCTGGTAGAGATTGCTTTGTGTACAGGGTACATACAAACACCAGGATGGGATGGATCTACTCTGTACCCACCATTGATGAAGAGCTGTGTCACACTGACCCCACCCACCGATCATGTCATCTTCCTCACTTTTGATCGCCTGGACATTCAGAACTTAGACGTCCTCTTTCACTTTCCAGGCTTATGTGATTCCTTACACAGTGTCGATGTAAAATATCGGGCACAAACTTCCATCAGCGTGCTTACGTTCCCTGATGACTTTCAGATCGTCAGCAAACAACAAACCCAAGAGATCCCTTTGTCTTTTTTCTTCAGCAGCAACGAGAGACACGAACTGACTGGTTTTAAACTGCATTTCTCGTTCCACACGAAAGACTTAAAGCCCCGGAGAGTGGAGGGCAGCAAGGAAACAGACAGGAGGTGGAACTGTTCCCTGTCTGTGTGGCCTGACTTGATGCAACACTTTCCCTGTGACCTGGTGCCTCAGTGTGCGCAGGCTGAGGATGAGGTCCGCTGTTCCTACACCTCTGGCAGGTGTGGGCACAATCTGGTAAAGCTTTTATATTCCTTTCATGGGTGAAAGCAAATGTTTTATGGGTAGAATCAAAAAGCAAGGTGCCAAAGATTACGAAAAAATGGACTGAAAATGAATGCTAAAGAATGTTTGCAGGCTCCATCTTTATTCACCTAATGTAAATTTCATTAAAATAGCAAAGATTCCAATTACCTATACCCTCCCCCTCTTTTTGAAAATGAATGAAACTCTGATTTCCAATTGATATGAATAAGGTTTAACATTCTACTGTGTTGGAGAGAGAGAGAGAGAGAGAGAGAGAGAGAGAGAGAGAGAGAGAGAAGATATATATATAGAGAGAGAGAGAGAGACAGATACAGAGACAGAGAGAGAGAGACAGAGAGAGAGAGACAGAGAGAGAGAGACAGAGAGAGCGAAGATGCATCTAATAAAAGAATATAAATCTGTGAACATGAATTCCCTGATATTCACAGTGTCTGATAGTGCCCCTTTCTTCCTCCCCAAACATAGATCTCCATTTTCAACACTTAAGTGGGTTTAGACAAAATGTATATGGATAAAATTACCCTTTTGTATTCACTGTAATAAGAATAGGATATTTGTCTTGAAGGCGAGGTTTCAACACTGACAAAAAAGAGTATTTGGCTATGTAGATTTTCTAAATTTTTGTGATCAGTGTCAAAATAACATTTATACAATTTTCAAAGAATACAAGATGTGGATGTAGATTTATGGAAGTAAATTTAATGAAAAAACGATGAATGTAAGAAAAATATTTTGACCTTTAGGGAAAAATGTTTTATTCTCATTTCATCTTAGGTAAAGTTACTTTGCAAAAGCAGTCTTTTAATGTACCACTGACAGCATTGGTTGATTTCATTTTTTGTACTATGACTCATCATTATCGTTTGTGCAGATCGAAGCAGGAGGGAAGTGCTACATTTATGAAAGAACAGCGTACCGTTCCTGGTCTGATTCTGATACACAGTGTCGTCAACGTGGTGCCTTGCTTGTCAGTCTGGAGTCCTATCAAGAATTCTATGACATCATAAAGCTTTTGGAGAAAACTGATACTACAAAGACATGGATTGGTCTCGAACGAACTGGAAAACAAACTAAACATCCTAAGTGATCTTTCGTTTTTTTAAAACATTTTTTAACTATTAGAGTTGTTTTACATAATATGGGATCCCCCTTCCACACTGCTTCAGTAGCAATCATCATCATGTGCCCTGCCGCATGGCATTGGCGATCATGGCCCTCCATATGTATCTATCCCTTGTTGCCGCAAGCTCAAGCACATCTTCCACCCTCTCTGTCCTCACCACTCTGCAAGTCCGTCCAATGTTTTCTCCCTGGGTCTACCTGGTGCTCTTTCCCTCCAGCTTTCCTGTTGTAACCAGGTGCTCTAATTCGCCTTTCTTCATAAAATGGCTTATACATGTTGCCTGTCTTTTCCTTCCTAATCTTCCTTATGAATGATCTTCTTGTGTCTGCCTCCATCATGACTGTCTCATTTGTTTTCTTTGCTGTCCATGGAGCTCTCAACATTGTTCTTAGAAACCACATCACGGCTGCTCAAATCTTGTTCTGGCTTTGCATGTTGATTGTCCACGCCTCACAACCGTATAACATTATTAGTTCTATATAACATTCAAGAACGCTCTTCCTTATGTTAATTGATAGGTATTTGTTGGTAAGAATGCTTGTCATCTTCTTGAATGCTGTTTTAGCTGAGCCGATCCAACTGGCAGGATTTGCAAATGTCCCCAACAGCGAGAGTAGTCATTCAGTTACACAGCTAGACCAAGTGAGTATCCTCATTAGAGAAAAAGTAGTCACCATGCCCTTCCAATGATAGGTCTGTGATCTAAATACACCAAATAAATTGCTCTGAAAAATACCACAGATGTAAAGACAGCAAAGGAAATAGAAATGAAGATCTCCATGACGATAAAGAAGGAAAGACCACACATTTTGTGATATACTATTTTACAATGCTAACATGATTCATGAGAATGAGGGTGATACTGATGGTTCTAGTTTGGATTATGGATATAATGACAAAAGATTACTTTATTCCATCAATCATGATACAACCTGGCATCAACCAGACCCAAGAGTTAAGGGCGTTTCACTTAGAATCTTGAGCAATACTTTCAATAACGCAGCTATGATGTCTGAATACAGTTCACTTATTTCCACCAAGCCCATAGTACACTCAATTTTGGGTTGGAACTAGTACAAGCAGAAAGGTCCAGAAATGATTTGGGTTGAGAAAGATTCAAATCTACAACCTGCTAGCCGTAAGTCTGTTGCATTCATCACAGGGACGATTTGAGTTCTTAACTTTTGTTGTCTCAGGTAGGCAAATACATGGAGTTGATTGAGTGGTTCTGTGGCCTATAAGTCTGTTGCATTAATCACAGAGGCTGTTTGAGTTCTTTGTTTTTCTTGTCCCAGGTACATAAATACGTGGCACTGGTTGAGTGGTTCTGTGGCCTACTATACTGCAGTGGGGTTTACTCCTACTGACGATTTTTGTGGACAGCTACGTCCACGATTATCTAATCCCTCACTGTCCCGCAGAATCAAGGCTCTGAACTGTGATGCAAAGGACATGGCTTCTTTTCTCTGTGAACTTCCTGACCTCTCACACAGCGTCAGTAAGACAATCATGCTTCCTGTGCCCAGCATCACCACCACGCCACGTGCCCCTCTCATCACGTGCCCTTTACAGCACGTGACGCACGAGCTGTTGGCCTGCGACCTGAAAAGCGTTTGCTGGGGGAAGGTGGAAGGGGAGGATATATTTGACAGTCTGAAATGTCAGACTCAGCTGCCATTGGCACCACCTTACTACGACTGTGGCGACGAGCCAGCTGGGGAGTTTGTGCCTTACAATTTGGTGTGTGATTTTCGTCCAGACTGCAGTAATGGAGCGGAGGAAGCATTCTGTGTATATCCTCCTTGTCTGGGACTTGTCTTCAACTGTGGTCACAAAGAGGTCTGTACCATTTCTTCAGCCCCATAAAACAGCTTTTCTAGTGATTGTTTACTATATATTTACTGTTTAAGCACATGTTGTATCTTTTGTTTACTCTGATGTACTTCTGTGAATCACGTATTTTTGCAGCTTCTATTTCTCTCGTGTTCGTATCTTCTCTTCACTGTAAAACTTATATTAGCAATGGATGGAGTCATATCCATAATCAGACTGCAATGTCATTAAGATATGAGATTTAACTGTTTGTTTGGTAAATTTCTGCTATAAAGCATCATTATCATGTTGTCATTGGTATTAAGTAAGGCTGATCTGCTTATAAAGGTACTGGATTCTATCATCCCATTAGGCTGACTTGAGGTTTTGTCTGATAAACGTTTCATGTTTCCTTTTTTTTTCTTTTATTCAGTGTGTGGACTACAGAAAACGCTGTAATGGTGAAAGAGACTGTCTGACAAATCGTGATGAGGAAAGCTGTCCTGATATTATCATCAGCAATGAAATCAAAGAACCAGCAGTGATCAACTTCAATAGGCCTGGAGGGTTCTCTGTGACTTCTTTACCCGACAACGTCATGCAATGTCCAGACACTCATTTTCAGTGTCCTGGCGATGGTTACTGTCTACCTGTCTACGTCAGGTGTAACGGTGTCAACGACTGTCCAGATCATGAGGATGAAGCTGGGTGTGATGCCTACAGGTGTACAGGATTTTACCGATGTCGTGGTACTGACAGAACAGTGTGTTGCATGTGGATCACCTGTGTGATGGTGTGACTCAATGTCCACAGCAAGACGATGAGCTGATATGTAACATAACTTGTCCTGAGCAGTGTACGTGCTATGGCTTGGCCTTTACCTGCACTGACACTTTCGACGTCAGCTCTTACTCACAGCTCCGCTACCTGGAAGCCAGAGGTAGTAGACTGCTTCAGTCTGATGTCACACACAAACGTCATGTTGATCCACTGGGTGTTGGGTCGTGTGGCTGGAGCAATTTGACACACTTCACTTTACCCAACCTTAGGAGTCTGGACTTAAGTAGCAATTTCCTTCATCATGTCAACTTCAGCTATTTTGTGGGGTCACAGAATCTTCGGCAGCTGATTCTGGTTGGCAATCCCATATCCAGTAGATTTTTTGATGTCAACAAAAAATATCTGCTACTTTCATTACACATTTTCAACTTTTCCAGAGTGTTCATAGACTCTCTTAACATGAACAGTTTGTCAGCTATGATACCAAATGCATATGTTCTGGATTTTTCTCAAAGTGGTATAAAGTCACTGCAAGGACAGAACCTTTTCCAAAGTCTACGGTATCTGAACCTGCAGGGTTGTCCTGTTTTGACTTTACCCCACACCTCATGAAGAGCATGAGTTCTCTGGTGTATGTTTTTGCAGATAACTTCAAACTATGTTGTTCAGCTGTTTTACCTGACCTTTTTCAGGGTCAGTGTTTGGCTCCGTTAGATGAAATTTCCTCCTGTGATGACTTGTTGAAGTCGAATTTTTACCGCTATGGTCTCGTTGCATTTGCTGTGCTTGGGACAGTTGGAAACTTAAGCAGTTTTGTGTATCGTTTGTGCTTCTCATCAGAAAATGTTAAGATTGGTTTTGTTGTATTCGTTATTCATCTATGTGTGGCAGACTTTATAATGGGAGTGTATCTGGCCTTCATTGGATTAGCAGATCGGGTTTATGCTGGCATTTATCTCTGGAATAACATAACCTGGAAAAGCAGTGTCGCCTGCAGTATCGCAGGATTTCTTTCTTTCTTATCATCTGAGGCATCGGCATTCCTTATCTGTCTCATCACCTTGGATCGATTCCTTGTAATTCGCTTTCCTTTCAGTCGGTTCGATTTGGAGCCACGTCAGCTCACATTGCCTGTGTCATCATATGGACACTGGGACTCATTCTGGCTCTTGTTCCTTTACTTCCAGTGACATCACACTGGGCATTCTACAGTCAGACAGGCATCTGCATTCCACTGCCCATCACTAGCACTGATTTTGCTGGTTATGGTTATTCCTTCAGTATCATGACTGTGTGCAATCTGGTCTTGTTTCTCATGATCGCTGTCGGTCAGTCTCTCATTTATTGGTCAGTGAAAGCTAACACTATGTCTGGACAGAGTACAGGTACAAACAACAAAATAAATGTGAATGTCAAGTCCAAAGAGCGCCATCATTGCCAGACGTCTGCTTTCCATTGCCATGTCAGATTTCCTGTGCTGGTTTCCTATCGGTCTTTGTGGTCTACTGTCAGCTGTTGGTGTTGTCATTCCTGGGGAGGTGAACGTCGTTATGGCCATTTTTGTGTTACCACTCAATTCGGCGCTCAACCCTTTCCTCTACACTTTTATTATAATGATGGAGAAACGACAGAGAGCGCAGGAGCTTCGTTTTATCAACTTTCTGCATGCTCAGCTTAAAACAGCTTCCCTTTCTTTTGGATCCTAAAACTCATACAATGACTGAAATGTGTACGGTCATAATGGTCAACATCTTACATCTTAGGTCTGATTATTCCAGGATTGGGCCATGGACATGTCTGGATAGTGGTGTATTGGTGATGTTTTTGCAGTAATTATAAAGCATTAAAATTGTATATACATAGTTATATATCTTACATTCTTCTCTTAAAACCACAGCTTTCTTGCTACCATACAAACACACAGAGACAGCACCTGCTCACATCCCCTTTACCATACGCATAACCTCCCCTTCATCGACCATTTTGGTTCGGTCTGTATCCTGTCAACGTGTCTACATTGTCTGTGTGTGTGTGTGTGTGTGTGTGTGTGTGTGTGTGTGTGTGTGTGTTGTGTGTGTGTGTGTGTTGTGTGTGTTGTGTGTGTGTGTGTGTGTGTGTGTTGTGTGTGTGACTGTGCTGTGTCTGTGTGTGTGTGTCCTGTCTCTGTGTGTGTGTGTGTTGTGTCTGTGTCTGTGTGTCTGTGCTGTGTCGTGTGTGTTACACTCCTCTCTCATGTGTGTATAAACATTGTTCCAGTTTAAGATGAGTCATAATTTCTTTTTATACCAATTTTCTCACTCACCTGCAGTGTTGTACACACCACAGTGTGTGTGTGTGTGTGTGTGTGTGTGTGTGTGTTTGTATGTATGTATACCACCAATAGTACGTAGATCTTAGGATAAATCTGCTTATCATCAATAGTGACTAGATTTTAGGATAAATCTGTACGCCACCAATAGTGAATAGATCTTAAGATAACTGTATACCACTAATAACTAGATCTTGAGATAATCTGATGGTATACAGATGCATCCTAAGATCTAGTTACTGTTGGTGGTATGCAGATTTATCCTAATATAGATTTATCCTAAGATCAAATCCTGCAATTGACTTACATAAAAAGCCAGATCTCAAGAGCCAACACAAGCGTTAAGATAATTATGACATAACGTATACAAAAATACATTTCAGAAACAATCTATGACTTATTTCTGGTTTTATTTTTTATTTTTAGTTCTCTCTAAAGCCCATTTTATTATAATCACGAGGCAGAAATTGCTGTCTTTGACTCCTTTGAGTAATTTGTAAAACATACTCAAATTATAGTAGAGTAGATAAAAAAAGAAATGGACGACAAAAGAAATTCTAGGTTTGATGGAAGAACGGAAGAGGCAAACAGAAAAGATATAGGAAAATAAACAAAGAAATCAGGAATAGGTGCAATGAAGCTAAAGAAACTTGGCTGAAAACAAAGTGCAAAAAATAGAAAACCGACACAAAACAGATCCTCGGGATATGTACAGAAGAACTGAAGAAATTGTCCACAGGAAAAAGACATGCACATCAACTGGTTGCTTAAAATCAAAAGATGGTACGCTTATCATGGAAAAAGACAAAACATTAGATAGCTGGGGAGAGTACATTAAAGACCTTTTTGAAGATGACAGAAAAGAAGAACACAATTATAAGAAAGAACGTTGAAGGACCACCCATAATGAAAGATGAAATTAGAGCAGCATTGAAAAAGATGAATCCAGGAAAAGCCCCAGGACCATACATTATTACTAAAGAGATGATTGAAGCCCTGGAGGAATTTGGTATTGAAAAAATAGTCCTCCTAAATGAAATTTATGACACCGGAAAAATCTCCAAAGATATGTCAAAATCAATTTCCATTGTTGTTCCAAAGAAAACAGGGGCTCTAAAATGCGAACTCCATCGCACAATCAGCTTGATGAGTCATGTAACAAACATTTTATTAAGAATAATCATGAGGAGGACAAAGGATAGAAATAAAAGAAATAGCAGAAGAACAGTGTGGATTTGTCTGAGGAAAAGGAACTATTAACGCCATGTACATCCTTCGAACTATCATAGAGAGGTCAATCGAGTTGAATAAGGATTTATATTTATGCTTTGTTGATTCTACCAAGGCTTTTAATAAAGAATTGATCAACCAACTAGAAAGACTCAATATTGATGGAAAGATCTACGAATAATCAGAAATAAAATATTGGGAACACACAGCTGCAATGAGAATAGAAAATGATATAAGCTCTTCCCAAAATATCAAAAGAGGAGTCAGTAAAGGTTGTGTAGTAAAGGTTGTGTTGTCACCAGATCTGTTTTAACTTTACATTGAAATCATCACGAGAAACCTAGAAGACTGCCCTGGAGTAAAGATTGGAGGAAAAATGATGAACAACATTTGTTACGCAAATGACACCGTGCTAATTGCAGAAAATGAAAAGGGACCTACAAAACCTCGTGAATATAACAGAAATAGAAAGCAAAAGTAAAGGGTTGGAGCTAAACAGCAAGAAGACTGAAGTCAGGGTAATCAGTAAAAAACATGAAATCCCCTCCCAAAACAACAGCAAACGGCACAACTTTGAGACAGGTTGATAAGTTTAAATATCTGGGAACGACCATCTCACCAGACGGCAGATGCACATCAGAAATAGCCAGTAGAATCGGTCAAGTCAAAACATTCAAGAAGATGAAAAGCATTCTTACCAACAAATGCCTATCAATTAACATCAGGAAAAGAGTTCTTGAATGTTATGTAGAACCGATAATGTTATACGGTTGTGAGGCGTGGACAGTCAATACGCAAAGCCAAAACAAGATAGAGGCAGCCGAGATGTGGTTTCTAAGAAGAATGTTGAGAGTTCCGTGGACAGCAAAGAAAACAAACGAGACAGTCTTGATGGAGGCAGACACAAAAAGATCATTGATAAGAAAGATTAGGAAAAGGCAGGTAACATTTATAGGCCATTTTATGAGGAAAGGAGAATTAAAGCACCTGGTCACAACAGGAAAGCTGGAGGGAAAGAGAGCACCAGGTAGACCCAAGGAGAAAATGTTGGACGGACTTGCAAGGTGACTGAGGACAGACAGGGTGGCAGATGTGCTTGTGGCAACAAGGGATAGATACATATGGAGGGCCATGATCGCCAACGCCATGCGGCAGGGCACATGATGATGACGACGATGTTTTCTAGTGGAGAGATAGGTTCATTTCTCAGGTATTTCTCCTTGAAGCCCAGTTGGCCTTCTTGCCTTTCTTAAGTTTTGGTCAGAATCGGAATGAGTGTACCCTAGCTCAGCATCCTCTGTGTGTGTGTGTGTGTGTGCGCGCGCGCGCGCGTGCGTGTGTGCATACAACAGAGGCCTAGGGAGGATGACAGCTTGAGTCACGGGTCACACGCCCTACTCCCCTCCTGTCTTCCACCTCCCAGTTTGCCTGTGCTTTGTGCCCTGGGAGATTTAGTCGTGTTGGTGATTGCTTTGGTGAATGATGAGAGTGCGCGCCTTGATTTGATTCTTGAATCAAGATTTGGCACCTTATAAATACCATTATTATCATTAGCTTGTTCCATCCATTATCCATACCCATCTTCCATTTCAAGACCTTGCCAGCGCCCGGCTCAAGAGTCTGCCGGATAACAGATGGCAGATGGGATCAAGCGCATATGGAATTGTTCCAGTGTGATAAATCCCTCTTGAACAAATTCCAAATGTCTAAGTCCTGAGGAAGACGGTCGGATGAGATCCAAATTCACGACAGACAAGTAGAGGATTGCTGCAGGTGGAAATGGTTTCACCCTTTGACTCGTGCACCCTGTCCACCAGCATCCTGCATTGTCAACCATGCTAACGAATCAAAAACTTAACCCCTTGACTCCCCCATCCTATCCACCAGCTTCCTGGTGGATAGGGTGAGGGAGTCAAAGGGTTAACGAAGTTGGTGGATAGGGTGAGTGGATAGGGGAGTCAAAGAGTTATGTTTTTGCAATTGGGTGAGGTGTCAAAGGGTTAATGTTGTGAATACAATAGTATTACAGAACTTTCATGCCTCGATCATAAAGACACTCATCCACTCACCAGTTTATAGGACAGTTTTATTGCTCGGTTAAAGTTCAATGAAAATGTACACATAAACTATAGTACAAACATCACGGACACACCTCTCAACACGATACCATTCAAATTCATATTATCATTATTATTATCGTTATTATACTATGTAATCTACCGTCCAATGTACGAAATGTATACAAGTTTCTCTTGGAATATGGATATTTAGTATGGAACGTATGGTCACACATGCAAGGGAAAAAAAACAGATCACTAATCCAGTGGTTTGACTAGGCAGACATTTCCACAGCACACACACACTCATGCTGCTGGTTCTGAATTGTTACCAATTCATAAATGACAAAAAAAAATCAAACGAAACAGTATTTCAGATTTGTGAGAGTCTAAAGCCAACTTTTAAGTAGGAACCTGCCTTGCCAGAAAGGATAGCTAAAATTGATTTAACCCTTTGACACCCGCACCCTGTCCACCAGCATCCTCCATTACCAACCATGCTAGCAAAGCAAAAACTTAACCTTTTGATTACCTCACCCTATCCACCAGCTTCCTGCAGGAAGCTGGTGGATTGGGTGAGGGAATCAAAGGGTTAAGTTTTTGCAGTTGGTGGACAGGTTGCAGGAGTCAAATGGTTAATATGCTAAGACTACAACAATTCCACAATGCTGTTTATTGATAATCCCATACATCTAGACTTATGCAACACACCCCATTCATTACTGATTTAGGTATTGATTTGTTTTCTTTCTTAATTAAACTTCTTTGTTTTCATTTCCCTTCATAAACTTTTTCAATCTCGTTTTAACGGTACTGCCTTCAAGTTGTCTCCCATATGCTGACAAATCTTTGACGATGCACTGTGGAAATCACAACGAATACGGCAGTTTTTTAAATCAGCCAAACAATATCAAAACTATCTTAAACATAAAATGACATGCCGTTTTCCACTCCAAAACAACTTAATAATATAGAAAATAGCTGAAAACCAGTACAACATGTTCTCTGAGTTACTGTTATTGTTATTGTTGTTTAAAGCCCAGCTGACCACATAGAGTCGTATCAGGGCTATAACCGCTTCAAAATGGACAAAACTTCAACTGGAAAAAAAAGAAAAGAAAATTAAGCACACATATCTACAACTTGTGTCACTTTCCTTTCATTTAGTTTAAAGACATGTGCTTATTTATTCATTAAAGCATGGACGACAAGATGCTACCACCTTACAGAAGATTAATCGTAACAATTATAAACGGCACTCGAAAAAGCATGTTCAAAAATACCTGCAAGAACAGAGAAGGCAACGTGCATTTACAGTAACAAAGGCCAAAGAATATCACTGCAGTGAGGAAACATGTTACTACGCAATGAAACATGTCGCTGAGCACTTGCTGAATCCTCACCATCAGAAAAGATGACATATTGGCCGGACATGATACAAGGCTTGTGAGGAAAACAAAACCATAGAAAACCAAAAAAGTCCTGATCCAGAAACCCAGCAGAATTCTGATAGGCAAAAAGAAGGTGTTTAAAAAAAACGTGCAGTTTTCTAAGACACTTCAATTGGCAGCGATGTCGAAAAGACCACACCACGGACGGATAAATAAAACAATTTGAAAGCATTTTCAAGCTCTGTTTGTCCTTGAGAGGAAAAAGTCGTGTGACTGTTACAGACAGAGCTGTCATGATAGGGGCACACCAAAACCTCTAGCAGTTTTGCTGTGGTTGAGTTTTGTTTGTTTCATTTTGTTTTTATTTTTCACAGGGATTTTTGTGTACAGCTTCGGTTTTATGGGCAGTTTTGCTGGGGTAACAACATACAAAATCTTCATCATTAGTCCTCTGTTTCCCTGAGCCTATCCAACAGCTTCTTGCATTAAGACTATGACACTGCTCTTTCAAAGCAGTACGATTTGAAGATTTGGACAGGTACCCAGCATGCTACACGTCTTCACCAGTCTGCACACAGCATCTCCCTCCATCATTCTATTGACTCACCTCAACAGTCTGTGCATACAATAAAAACAAAAAGTGCTACTGGACAAGCTATCCATTTTCACTGCTCTGGAAGCGAGCGAGTTGAACTTGGTTAGCACTAGACTGGGCTGTCTAAAACAACATTAACTTGCTAGTCAGGCCAGTCTGGTTCTAAGCTATCCATAATTAGTTTCAATTTCTCAAGACAGCGTCTCTGTGATGGGAACAAATTCCACCTGCCCTGACGTGAGAGATGCTATGTGATACATAAGAATCAAAAATTATCATGGTATAAACCTGTGCATAAGGCATATGTGCTGCCATTATTAAAGCTGGCTAAGAATGCCAGATAAAGAAGTTGAAATGGGTTCGTTCACATAGCAGGACTCATCTCATACTGACGAGACGGATAGTTGCATAGAAAACCGCGTACACCGATGGTGATGATACATGTCATTAATTAGTTGACCATGTTATTTGTCTTCTTCTCTCACTCTCTCTCTCTCTCTCTTTAAGTAGTCTGTTACCTTGGCTGGTTAGAGCACTATGCTTATAACTCATGGGTTTGACCCTCTTGCTAGTCACAGGTTTAATCACACTGGTGGTCTAGCGGCAGAATGTTCATCTGTCATACGCATGACCCAAGTTCGATTCCTCGTTGATGCACGTTTTGTAGACCGGCTGGCTCTTTTGACAGAGCTGTGGACTAGATCTGATTTCAGCCCCACCTCACAACATAGAAAGTTGGCTTGATCACTGCACATCTTTAACGCTCCAATCATTCTGGTGGGGTCAGTGTTTCCTAGGTCCCATTCCCTTCCCCATTTCAAGACTTCATCAGCGCACAGGGTTTTGCGCAGTTTCAGGAAGTCTGCTAGATAACCAGAGGCACATTTAGGTGGAGCACAAATGGAATTGTTCCGGTGTGATCAGTCCCTCTTAAGCATATAATTAGAAACTCTGATGCTACATGTACTTTCATGCAAAATGAGTCTGTTATACCGAAATCTTGCCAGCATGTAGCTAGGGCTTATGCACAGGCATCAGGCTGAAGCCATGATCATTCTGGATCTTATCTATCAATGGTACCCATGGCGTCAGCGCATACGGAATTTATTCACAGCATGAAGATGCCATCTTGAGAAACTGAACGTGAACTGAGGTACATTAAAGAACTAAGCATCGCAGCCCAAGTCTACGATCACTAGACCCAAAACACCGCAGCGATGTTTGCCTTTTGCAAAAAGTGATGCGCTGTTTGTTTTTCCTTGCAAGATCTTACCGGTGGAAACAAAGTGAAGCTTTAAGTACAGGAGTAGTACTGGGGACAGTGGCGTACTTCAGAAAGAAACATGACGAAAGAACATGGGGTTACTTTCTGAACACCGATTACTTTCACTGAAGGTCCACATCACTGAATGCCATGACATCATTATCACTAGAACAGAGAAAATGCTTTTAAAAAAACTAAAAATGAACCATTAAAAATTGTCAACAAGAGAAAGAAATCCAAATGATCATGCCATTCTACTTATCTTCCTTTCTGTGCAACAATTATAACAGAAAATCCAGATATTTTGTATTTCTCAAGGTCATTATCACACTGAAGCAGTTTCCATTTCAAGAAAACTTGATATGCATCGAGCACAATGGTAAAATGTTATGAAAGTGATATTACTGATAAGATGTTAAATAATGTCAAAGTTCCTAACTAAGTGCTCTTTACACACCTTCCTCTAAAAGTCTGATTTTAGGCACTTTTTTGGTGCATGTGACCTTGACCTTGGAGCTTTACCTTCCAAATGTCTGTGTTCATGACTCCTCAACAATCATATCTTAGCCCAAAATTTAGTGCATATACCCACAGAGAACTGAGAAAATGTTAATACGTTTTTGTTTTTGTCAAAGACAGATGAGACACAGACATCTCTCCTGTCAATATAAAACAATCTCCCTCCTTCCCTCCCTCCCTCCCTCTCTCTCTCCCTCTCTCTCTCTCTATCTCTCTTTAAAGGGAAAGTTAAAAAAAAAAAAAAAAGACCAGTGTTCCTTCTGTGTATAAAGCTGAACTGGAACTGGGTCTTGTTCAAGAGGAAATCATCAGACAATGACAGTCCCATATGCGCTCCACCCAAATCTAACAGCAATTTCTTTGCACTCTGAACCTGTGCGGACAAAGTCCCAAAAATGGCTGAGCAGAAGCAGAACCTGTACAGCACTAAGATGACGCCCCCTGAATGATACGCATATTAAGATGAGCAGGAAACAAGACAGTTTTACAATGCATGTCGGGACTGAACTCAAGAAAATCAACCTAAAACTGTAGAAAAACTTCTGCACCAAAAGAGAAAGATATGCATAATGCACTGACGGAAAAAGGTGTAAAGAGCATTAAACATTAAAAAAAACCCTGATATGAATGCATAGTAGAGATATCAATACAAGCAGCTGCGCCACCACAACAAATTTATATGGGGAGACATAACAAATCAATCAGTTGAACAAATCCAGTTACTTGGTTTACAGTGAACATTAAATAATATCTGCAGAGTTCCATAAAAGTCCAGTCAACCATTTCACTGTTACAGTTGCCGCAGGGGGCTCCACTTCAAATTCTGAGAGTAGTATTCTACCATTTCTCATATAATACCATATTTGAAGCCAATGTCTGTGTGTTGTGTGTTATTGCATGTGTTTTAATGTAATTCTGTTTAGGATCTTCTGATTGAACTCAGGTTGGATGGGCTATTGTGGTTCCCTCATTCCAAATTCACTGGGAAGTTAACTTGTATCAGTAGCCATACAGTCCCTCAGAATTTATTGTGTTTAATTTAGCAGGTTTGATTCTAGCACTGAGCTCCCACAATTCTAAGTGTTTGTATTCAAAATATCAGTCCTGCAGGGGAGAGTCGAGACAAAGAGAAAACAAGGAAGGCCAGTAAAATCCTTCATGGACGACATCGCTAACACCTGCAAACTGGGGCTCCATGACATCATACACAGGAGCAGAGACTATGTCGCCTGGTGATCCCCCATGACAAAGAGTGGAGCTCCCACCAACGTCATTGGCGATGGAGATAGATGAGACGAGATGAGATGTATTTAAAAGACTAAGACATGTTTCATGCTAGCTCCAAGCATCTAAATTCTAACCATCCTGCTTGATAGCTTGTATCTTTTACCAGTTTCAGAGTATTCATCATCTTTGTCCCTTTCCCACCAGTCCATGGTAGGAATGTCACATCTTCACACCAACAGCAGTATCTGACCTATTTCTTCTATTCCGTGCACTTGATGCAATCACAATGAAAGAAAAATGCTATGGACAATGTATACATACTGAAACCACCTCAAAAGCTTTTTTGTTGTTGATAAAATGATATGCACTGAATCTTTATTACCACCAAAAAGACATCTTGAAATAAGCCATGAACTTGATAAGTTGTTCCAACCACAAGTCTTCAGTACCACACTACTAGGCATCAGCGACCAACTTGATAAGTTATTCCAACTTGTCCAAAGGTCAACATTCACATTTAACCCCACACAGAACTTACTGTGCTCAGAGGGGAATCCTTAGGGTCCTTTACCACTACACAATCAGATTTTAGAGCTAAATATTTCTTCATGGACATTTCTCACATTCAGATTGTTCCATACATGCTCCTTCCAAACCTGCTAGCAATCGTCAAGCAGACTCCTTGAGCCTGCCCGAACCCCTTGCACTGGCCATGTCTTTAACCCTTTGACTCCCACACTCTGTCCACCACCATCCTGCCTTGTTAACCATGATAGCAAAGCAAAAACTTAACCCTCTGACTCTCTCACCCTATCCTCCAGCTTCCCACAGGAAGCTGGTGGATAGGGTGAGAGAGTCAAAGGGTTAAGTTTTTTTCAGTTGTGAATAGGGTGTGGGAGTCAAAGGGTTAAACAGAAAACAATAGGACCCACACTTTATCGGGAACACTAAACTGACATTGACAGAATGTCAGGCACCTTGACATGGTTAGTGAATGTATCAGCGTTTACAAAGCCTCAGAACTCAAGATATCTGATGCTGAGTCCACGGCTCTATCAGTGGAGCCAGCTAGCCAACAAAAGCATAACGACAGAAGGCCCCTGTGCTGCTTGGGATCCAGTCGACATAACCTGACAGCACTCAAACATTTTCAACACAGGTTTCACATGGCAAACAGAAACATGTGATCAGAGATAAATCAGAAAATATTAACTGGGGATAATTCAGAATCACCTTATCAAAAAGAAATCAGAAATACCTGACGGTCCAGAAATCAGAAACACCTAACCATAGGTAAATGGGAGTACCTGACTGGAACGATATCAGAAAAATCTGACAGGAAAGAAATCAGATATCTGACAACTGATTGGAAATCATGAAGAAACATATGATCAGAGATAAATCAGACACATCTAATCAAAGATAATCAGAAACATTTCATCCAAGCTGAGAGTGCCAATTCTGAGTTAGCAAAACTTTAGATTAGACAACAATAAATCAGAAACGCCTAGTCAGAGATAAATCAGTAAATCAGATATATTTAATCAGAGGTAAATCAGAAACATTTTACCATAGCTGCCAGCTGCCAATTCTGAGCTAGCAAAATCCTTAGAAAGGATGACGACAGGCCTTGAAAGTCTTTGTGTAAACAATCATGCTTTACGTTATGCAAGTTTAAATTCACTTACACTGGCCTTATGATCAAACATGTGTGCCTGTTCATTCTTCAGTCTGATGCCTACCACATATGAGCAACACCCATATGCACTCTGTGCTTTAATGGGAGCTTTGGGGATCTAACATTAAGACGAAGAGTGTATTTCGAAACAAAATGTCTTTCTTTAGGATGTGATAGCTAGAGAATCAACACATGCTCAGCTGGATATTACGGCCCAGATCAGAACTGTTGTGTGTCATAAAATCATCACAAAACTTGACTGGAACTGGGAGCGATGACACAGTTAGTATACAACCAAGGTCCACTGAAATGGAGAATTTACACTTTTCAATGGATTCTATGGAATCAACAACCAATGTCTCACTTATAATCACAACCGTTGAATGAGTTTGATACACTAACCTAGAACAATGAATGGACACTGAGCTAAAACAATACCTGACATGCTAACCTTGAACAAAGAATGTACACTAACCTTGAACAGGGAGTGACGCTGAGCTGGAAAAATAAGTAACACGCTAATCTAGAACAAAGAACTACACTAACCTTAAACAATGAGTTTTAAACACAAACACAGAACAATGAGTTTGATACACTAACCTAGAACAATGAGTGACACAATAACCTAGAACAATGAGTGACACAATAACCTAGAACAACACTAGAATAACTGATATATATGAACCTAGAACAATGAGTGATATACTAGCACAGAACAATGAATAAAACACTAACCCTATAATAACAAGTGATATATTAACCTAGAACAATAAATTTGATACACTGACCTAGAAGTAGAACAATGAGAGATACACTAACCTAGAAGTAGAACAATGAGTGATACACTAACCTAGAACAATGAGTGATATACTAAACTAGAACAATAGTGATACATTAACCTAGAACAATGAGTGACACTAACTCAGAATAATGATATACTAGAACAATGTCTTTGATACACTAACCTAGAACAATGAGTTTGATACACTATCCTAGAACAATGTCTTTGATACACTATCCTAGAACAATGAGTAATACACTAACACATAACATTGGGTCTGATACACTAACCTAGAACAATGAGTAATACACTGACACATAACATTGGGTCTGATACATTAACCTAGAACAATGAGTTTGATACACTATCCTAGAACAATGAGTAATACATTAACACAGAACAATGAATGATACACAAACTTAAAACTCATAAACCCTGAATGATGTGTATGACTCACTAATCTTGAACAATGACGGTTACATTCTTCAGCTCAACAAAATATCAGGGAAACTATCTGATCTGTTGCATTTGTCCAAAAATCTAGTGAATCCATTTCTTTGTTACCATTTGTGTACGCTCAACAAAGGCCAGTCAGCTGAAAATATGTCCGTGTTTGTTTTTCTAATCAAATATACGTTTTTGTTCTATTTTCATGCATTTCTGATTTATAGAAGTCTGTATACACTAACCTAGATCAAGAAGTTTTGATACACTATCTTAGTAACATTCAGAGTTTTTGATATGCTAGGCTTACCACACACACACTACTGAAAACAGATCACACACTTCAGCATACAAAAATAACAAGGCTGCATGATTTCTGACTACACAACGTCCTGTTCCCGACTTCCACACGCAGCACGTGTGATAAACCGCCGTTCGCTGAATGACAGAAAACCAGCCACACGTACATAGGCCGCCCATTAAAAATGAATTAAGTAACACAATTCAGACTCAGCCTCTCTCTGCTGCCATTTATTTACATGACAAAATTTCACAAAAATGATTATTACTATAAGCTACAATTTCACAGAATGATAATTATCGTAAGCGTACATTTTAGAAAGCCGAGCAGTATTCTGTCTCATGAGAAAGGTTGGTTACATGATACATGTTAATCCTCTTTATTCCCTCACCCTATCTACCAGCTGCATTAACTTAACCCCTTTCACTCCATCACCTTACCTACCACTTTTCTGCAAGTAGCTGATGGATAAGGCAAGGGAGTAGAAAGGTTTAAGTTTTCAGTTTGCCAGCACAATAATGCAAGACGTTGGTAGACAGCTGAGGAAGGCAAACGGCTAAGAGAACAGGCAAGATGGGTAGTACATGACAATGCGCATATTCACGTATACACATCATGGTTAAACCATGACAGTGAGATTTCAAGGGTAATAGATATGTGCGTTCAATGAATACAAATCACAAACTGTGATGTACTGGCAAAATGTAATATCAGAGAATACATTCTTCATCGATCAGACACACCTTCAACTCACTCAAAGTCACTCTACATCCAGTGAAATGAAAACCAACATGATCATGATTGAATAAATAGTATAAACGATGAAAGCATAAAATAAACGCATGGGATGATGAGACTAAAAAGAAAAAAGAAAAAGACAGCGAGTCAACAGTCTATACACTTGATTACACACGCTTCTGTCTACATAATTGATTTCCTAGTTCTACACTGCCCCGTCACTTTACATAATGATCTGTGGTTATGTACATCAATGGACATGGGACACAACACACACAACCCCCATCACATTCCTTGCATAGTGTAGCCAGCTTTCACAGTTTAAACATCAACTTGTTAAAAAAAAAAGTATACATGTACATACCAACTTTTGCTCACAACATTGTAAAATCATACACGTGACTGTCTTTGTTTAAAACATAGCAAAACCACACACATACCTCCAGTTTATCACTCATTCTTTGTTTTACCAGATTTAGCCTTCAACAAAGCCCCCATCAACTTACGTAAACAAAGATTCAACCCCTGAATACAAGTACAGACTCTCTATCACTCATTCTATGCTTCAACGACTGCCTTCAACAAAGCCCATCAACGTACATTAAAAAAAAAAAAGTTGAAACTGAATTCATGATTATGATTAGACTGATTATCCATCAGTATCGTTCACTCTTTCTTTTAACCAAGGCCTTCTAAAAGGCCCTTCAATGTACGTCAGCAAAGCCCAACCCTTGAATTAGTGATGATAAATATAGTTAGATGGACAGCATGAGAATATGACTGAATGTTGACTGTTGAGCAGTGTTTATGTTGGGTTTGTTTAGCACCTGCAATTTTGTCCTAGCTTGCTGCAAGAGAGATAACTGTCTTCAGTCTTGTAATGCTCTGTGGAGACCCCAGTAAGACAACCGACAGAATAGATAGCTGCAACTTCTGATAAGGGGAAAATAGTTACATTATCTATATCCATTACAGTTACCCAAAACAGTGGCATAATATTTTCAATTTGTTCATGATTTCATATATATATATATATATTTATAAATATATCAATACTTAGTCATGTTTGAGTAGAAAAATATGCGTTCAGGTTTTGTTGGACATGAAAAACTTGCAAACTTGAAAGCATTCACATTTTTATAAAATCATGCATACTTACAGATGACAGTTGCATTATTCTTCTAGACCCACTGAAGATCCCAAAGTGTATTTCATCACAAAACTTGCACAGATCACACAAAGCTGTCATCAATCATCGCAGTAGCTTTGAAAAAAAAAAAAAAAAAAAAAAGAGGGTTGTTCTAAATAGCTTGGAATGACTACCCGTTCCCATGTGTGTACAATTACAAACAGGCCTTCAACTGGAAATATCACATACGTGATCTTTACAATAAAAATCAGGGGGCAGGGAGGGGATAAAAAGAAAAGTACACAAATTTAAAAAAAGAAAAAGAACAGCAAACTTTTGTTCAGGGCTATGAATTGATACCAACAACTATTACCCTAGTTACAAAAATCAACTAAATGCAATCACAATGATCTGATTGAGGATGAATTTCTAAAAAAATGATAATCATGTCACGGTCACAGTAATTGATAGCAAGTCACATCTTTGATAAGAAAGTGAATTAAAGAAATATGCACTGATATGTGAAATATTAATCAATTCAGACACTGGTCAAGTCAATAGTTTGATAAAATGATTCAGGACTATACAATGACAGGAGTAGCCCACTTGTCCTTTGGCTTTGTAGTGTACTCTCTCCAATTGAACAACCTGTTTCTCACCCACCCCAATCTCCGTGTTTGGAAACGGTGCACTGCCAAACCAGACCACACATACAGGCACACACAAAATCACGTAAAACTGTGTGTTTCCCCTCCCCTCCCCAACACACACACATGCACGCACATCTATCCTCCACCCAGCACACCCCCATGCCAGCCAAAGCGCCTTTTCAGCACCACCTGGTTAGCTGACGTTACCTCCCCTCCCTGCTGCCAGCAGAGTCCGGCACTACTGCCCGTTCAGCTGAGATTCAATGTTGCGCAGTGTTTTGGAGGCTTTGGGCTTGTACTTTGGGGTGCCCTCACCCGCCTCCTGAGCAAAATACTTCATCTTGTCTCTGAACGACATGCGGTCCACCGCCGGCTTCCGCGTGCTGTTGGATGCTGCTTTCTGTGCCTCGATGCGGGAGCGGGGGTCCCGATACACTTCCTGCGCTCCTATCACCTTGGGCGCGCTATCTTGGCGCACGTAGTTGGTCGGGAGAGAGGGGCGGGGGGGGCTGCTGCTGCTGCGGACGTGGTTTTGAACACGTCGTTGGGAGGAGCCGGGTCGGAGGGTGGGGACATGTTGTGCTCAGAGGAGAAGGAGTGTGAGGGTGTGCGGTCCTGGTAGGTGTTCATGTCCGTGTTGAAAGACACTGACTTCTTGGTGCCCAATGTGGGCGCTTGCTGCTGGGGATCCACCTGCTGTTGCTGCTGCTGTTGGTGGTGCTGGGGATGGAAGGGCAGGCTGGTGTAGTCCAGGTTGTTACGTGTCACGGCCGCTGTGTTGTATGATGACTTCCTCTCTGGAGGGGGCGGGGCCAGGTTCTCTTTTTCAGGCTGGGGTTGGGGAGGGGGGAGGTTCATGTACTGCTGGTAGCTCTGGTCACCCCCACCACTCTTTGACCCGTTCACAGTGTTATTGGCATTATTGGAGTTCGGACCCACCCCACTGCCCGAGGGACTGGTGGGTTGCTGACCCAGGCTGAGCGCTTCCAGTCGTCGCCGCTCTTCAGACACACGGATCTCTCGGTTCTGGTCGAAGCGCTGCTGGCGCTGCTGTAGCATCTGCTGGGTGACGTAGTCTCATTCTGACGTCGTACCTCTGCCCGCAGTCTCAACTCTTCGTTGTCCCGCGCTATCTGCATTTCCTGCAACCGTTCCCGATCCTGACAGACAGACAGACAGATAATCACACCATTGCTGAAAACAACCTAGTTATCCTTCTATCTCATCCCCATTTGTTTATAATAATCCAGAACTTTTTGAACATATGATACTCGCTAGGAATTTGTTATTATTATCAATTCTGTTCAGCTGTGAACTCTTTCAAAGGTTCTTTATCGTCTATGTCGCTAGCTTTAATCCGAACCCATGTGCCAAGTATCAGACTGGATTGGATTAGAATTTTTTTTTTTTTCACAATGGAATTTTTCCATGTGAAATGTGGGCCACTTTCCAAAAGACAAGCACATTACTATAGCACAGCACTACCCATCTTTTTGCATGTGTTTTTCCCCTGTATGCATGATCTCCTATGAAAGTAGATTGTTCTATAAAACTTTGCCTTTCACTGCCAGGGGGTCTGTTGCAATGCAAGTGTTAAACATATGCTGCAGGTGGGAACTTGGTTTATTATCTCATCAGGAAGACCAGCACCCAACCTTTAGCGGATGGGGTAGAAAAATCCCCATGGACACAATGAATGACAGCATACATGCTGTGTATGTTTTCCAGCATCTGTTTTGCTGCTGCTGCTGTCAGTGGTGTTGCGGAGGGAAGGGCAAGCTGGTACAGTCCAAGTTCCTTGTTGTGCATCACAGCTGCAGCACCAATGATTTAGTGGAAGAATACTTGCCAACCACATGGCTGACTTAGGTTTGATTCTGGGTGACACACTTCATTTTGAGGCTGGCCCTTTAGCTCAATTGGTAAGAGCAGCATGCTGGTAATGGATGTTATGGTTTCCAACCTTATGTGAACCAATTAATCTTAAACTGGCCTCTAGGCTCAGTTAAGAGTCCCATGTTTATAATGAAGCGGTCATGGGTTCGATCTTCAGGCAGGCCACAGTTTCTAGCCACATCACAAGGCATCTGCAGTGTCAGTGCATATGGAATTTATTCTGAGCATGCCGATGCCTCTTGAGAAACTGAAACTGATACTGAAATAAATCGCTGTGTGTATATTATGTGTAAGTGACAGTTAGCCAGCCGTACAACAGTGTGATGAATGCTAACAGCTGTAACCATCAAGTTGTTTGAAATGCGAGATGTCCTGATGTGGACATCTAAACAATGGCCCCTCTGAAGAGAAGACACACATCATATGGGGATAGACACTTCTGGCAGATCCAGAGAGTATCCTTCTTCACAGTATTTAATGTTTCCACATAGACAGTTTTTTACATGAAATCCCCTCCTGCAAAATAAAAACAAATGGCACAACCTTGACACAGGTTAATAAGTTCAAATACCTGGGAACGGTCATTTCATCAGACGGCAGAAGCACATCGGAAATAGCTGGCAGAATCGGCCAAGCCAAAACAGCATTCAAGAAGATGACAAGCATTCTTACCAACAAATGCCTATCAATTAACATCAGAAAGAGAGTCCTTGAATGTTATATAGAACCAATACTGTTGTACGAATGCGAGGCGTGGACAGTCAGCAAGCAAAGCCAAAGCAGGATCGAGGCAGCCGAGATGTGGTTTCTCAGAAGAATGTTGAGAGTTCCATGGACAGCAAAGAAAACAAACGAGACACTCTTGATGGAGGCAGACACAAGTAGATCACTCATAAGGAAGATTAGGAAAAGACAAGCAACATTTATAGGCCATTTTATGAGGAAGGGGGATTTGGAGCACCTGGTCACAACGGGAAAGCTGGAGGGAAAGAGAGCACCAGGTAGACCCAGGGAGAGAATGCTGGACAGACTTGCAGAGTGGCTGGGGATGAAGAGGGTGGGGGAGATGCTGGGGGCAACGAGAGATAGAGATGGTTGGAAGTCCATGGTCGCCAACGCCATGCGGCAGGGCACCTGATGATGATGATGATGATGACATAGACAGTTGAACAGACTCGAAAAGAATATGTGCAAGTAAGATCAAGCGAAACTGGCACTCGGAATGTCTAGAATCTGTTCATGCAAAACCACAAAATACAAATCATAAGAATATCAGAATGTAGAAGAAAGAAATCAAACTAATGATGGAATCTGCCTATCAGGGGAGTTACTTGATCTACTCTTTTTTTGCCCTAAATCTAGTCAATTTGTTTACTTGTTGCCCTTTGTGTACATTTCAAAAAGGTCAGTTGAATCAAAGTAACTGCCAGCATCCAAACAAACAGAAACCGTGAAGACATGAAAACAGAGTGAGAATGCATATTGAATGAATGAAATAAGACGGGTGCAAATTTTATGGCCAACTGGCCCTTCATCAAGAGAGTGTCAAGATAGATAACAAAACAACAACAAAAACAAAAAAAGAAGCTAGATAACAAAACAACAACAAAAAACACACAAAAAGAAGCTATTTTCTATTGCTATACAAAACATCATGAAAGTTAGCTGATCTGTTGTTTTTGTCCTAAAGCTTATGAATTTGTTTCTATGCTGTCTTTTGAGTATGTCTCACAAAGGCCAGTTGACCAAAAGTTCACGCCACCTTGTTTCATCAAGTAAAGATACAAACATACTTCTAAAGGGTAGTATACTCACCATTTGCCGTCGTTTGGACATTTCTTCCTCACGGCGCTGTCGCATCTTCTCTTCCTCCATCAGCAGCAGACGTTTCTGTTCCTCATAGTTCTGTCTTTGCTTTTCACGCGCCTCCTGTGTGGGGCAAATTGTTTTCTGTCAGTAACAGCTCAATATCACATGACAAACAAGACAATCAAGCCAATCAAACAATATCCCTTTCTATACAAAGATTATTACAAAAAATCTTGGTTTTGTATTTCTCAAAGTCACTGTGATCTCGAAAAGGCTTTACTTTCATTAAAACTTGACAAACATCAAGGACAATTGTAGACTACCACAAATGAGTTAGCAGAATGTAAATACTGTGAGAACTTCCTGACAAAGTGCTGTTCACATGCCCTCTTCAAAAAATGCTGGCTTTGGGCACAGTTTTGATCCGTGTGATCTTGACCTTAGAGCCATGATTTCTAAACTGCCAAGATTGCTCAACTAACTATCTACACCTCTGACCCAAACTGGGTAAAGATCCACCCAGAAATGGATGAGAATATCTAGCTAACCCATTATTGTTAAAGAAATACAAGCACACACAGTCAGAGAGATATGTGTCTGCTTGTGTTTTTAAAATGATTTTAAAGGGAGATTATCTAAAAGGAGAAATTGAAAAAGAAACTGGAAAAAAAAAACACAAAAAACACACACAGAAGAAAAGGAACTATATTTTCTGATGTGGAGGCACTGAATGGGTTGCAGAAAGTTTTGAAAGATAGCCACAAGGTCAATGTCATCAGCAGACCATAGGCTGCAGATGTGTTGCCACCCGTGGAGATGGAAGTAACATGGTTGTGGAGAATTTTCTGCATGATCTTTTCCAGGAAGATACCCAATAAAACCAGTGATAGCAGACATCATTGGCATACCCCTACTGCAGTTTGGATGAATTCTCACAATTGTTTGTTAAGAAGCAAAGCACTGTTTGAATTCTTAGACAGTGCCTCAACAACCACAATCAGTCCTCTTGTGTTAAAACCTCTCATGACATTATAATTACTATAACATTCATAGCAAAATCAAGTCAATCAACTTACTGCTATACATCATACCCTTAGCTGATGCAGCTGTCTACAGAGGTCTTTGATTCCACATTGTTGCAGTTTGTCCATACATACATGCATCTCTTGTCTCTCTTTTTCCATGACCTTACTTATATTCTAAACATTATTATCATCATTATCAATGTCATTATCGATCATACCCTCTGTAGACGCAGCTGTTCCTGATGGTCCCTAGTTCTGCGTTGTTGTCGTTTCTCCATACGTTCATGCATCTCCTGTCGGTCCTTCTCCATCATTTCCAGTCGCCGTTCCAATCTGTAACCACATTCCATGACATGTTAAAGTCGTCAACAAGTGAACACAATTTACTGATTAACATTCATGCTTCTACCCAAGATTAAAACATATTCATAAGTTGAATAAAGCAAATATAAAAATAAAATCAGAAAAGTTTTGTGCTATCTATTTTTCTCAATCTTAATTGTTCTTCTGTCAAGTCTGACACACGGAAAGAAAGTATTGAACTCATGGTAAGACGAAAAAGAAGAAGAAGCAGCAGCACACGTTGAACTATGGTCATTAACAAAAACAAATGTGAATGCCCTATCTCCACAACTGTTGTATATCCTCTGTCAAATTTCTTGGCTAAAGAGGGAGACACTTCCGGAGAGCACAATTCAAACCGAGTCTCTTCAGAACCTCTAAACAGAGAATAATGTCAATAACCACATTGGGGTTCAAGACCCTACAAGAATGGCACTATAAGCAAAGTCATTTGCCCTGATTTAAAAAAAAAAAAGAGAAAGCTTTCAAGAAAAAAATCAACTCTAAAAGTCTATGGGAAAAGAACGAAGCAAAAAGACCTTTGGGACAAAATTAATCAACTGACTTGTGCCAATACAATCAAACATACATCTCTGTAAACATCATACCGACCTTTGTAAACGTTCCTTCTCTCGCTGTGCATCCTGTTGTTGCTGACGCTTGTCCAGGTCAGCGATACGCTGACGAGATTTCTCCAGGTCCTCCTTCAGTGACTGAATCAACCGTTCTCGTGTCTGAAATCAAACATTCATTCCAACATGAATTAAGCTAATGATGTGATATAGTATCAAGAGTGAAATTACTCTCTGCGAATTTAAACTGCTTCTCTGCCCCCCTCCCCCCCTCCAAAAGCTCCCAGTTGTAAGAAAACTATTTTTTGCATTCTATTTTTCAAAAACGTTTTTAATAAAACAAGTCTATTATCCTGAATTAGACACAATTAGATATCAACAGCTGCATCCATCTTTACATTATATTACATTTCTGATCATGCAATACTGGTGACTTTTCTGACCCTGACCAAGCAATTTGACCAGCAGTCAGCGTTATTGGTTGCATCACTAAAATCCTCTTACAAGTTAGTTTCTGTGCAGATTTACTTAAAATTTTATGAAATGTGTAAAACCAAAATCATCGTTATCATCTTCATAGTCCACAGCACTAAGCTTATCCACGAAAATTTCTTCAAACACATGCTGAGCAGTATAAAAAAGAAAAAGAAAAAAAAATCATTTTGCCATAATTTCAAATAAACAAAAGAATGCTGCATTTGCAGGAAGTTCTGAGTAAAACTTCACCCTGAAAACCTTGCTGGGCAAAATCCTAGCTTTATCTACTGTCCCCAGCTGTAGCCCAAACCAAAAGAGGTACCCAAACCAAAGGTACCAAGACTGGCAATTTGTAGGTTGTAGTCCACAGGCAGACATTTTTACAGTAGACAAACTGCTGATTGCAGTCAGAAATGTGTTAAATATCTGTAACGATTCTTTTTACAGGGAGACAGAGATGAGAAACAATGACTATATCACTATGTCCAAGTTACCTGCTGGACATAACACAGCAGACATGAACATCTTGAACAACTTGATATAAAGTAGTTCATCATACAGATAGGCACAGTAATCATGTGGATAAACAACAGACTTCAAGCCGCCTACACATGTCTGCTGGCAGGTAAAGGATGGAGATTTTCTGATCTCCCAGGTCAACAGATGTGCAGACCTGCCAGCACCTAAACTCCCTTCTTGTGTGTATGCATGCAGATTCTCTAATTTGTATGTTGAAGATCCTGTAAATCATGTTAGCAGCTTACTTATGGTAACATGGAAACACCCAGCATGCATGCCCACCCAAGACAGAGTATGCAGACTTTGCAGCAACATACTGCCTGCACAATGTGGGCAAAATATCATGTATTCATGCATCCACGAAAAACTGGCAATCTTAAATATTGTTTTAATACAGCAGAATGTATGTAATTAAATTCATGATCTTCCAAGAGACAAGATAAAATATCTGTAAACAGGTTAATGTCATGCCATTCCTATTAAGAGACCATAATCATTATAGGAGTGAGGTGGTAGAGATCCTTTCTTTTCAGCATTGTAAGCTAGTGTCCATCTCCTCTCCTTTGCTGCTTTACATTCCTCAACCCTGAGTGGGATCATACTCTCATCACAGCTGGATAGAATGGACCAAGCGTCACAAACATTTTCTTACACCAGACATGAACATTGGAGGCAAGAGCTCTACCTTCACAGGACCCAGGCCTCGTTTGTGTATCTGTAATTAGAACTACGGCTTATCAACAAACAAAAGACATGCTCACAAACAGTCTCTCCGTGATCTCATCATCGTCGTCAGCATCGTAATCTCCCTTCTCGTCCACCTCCCTGACGCGACGCTGAAACTCGTGCTCCAGCTTCAGTCTGCGCAGGCGATCCTGGTCCTGGATGCTCAGATATGACCTTGACTCCAACTCCGCGATTTCTGCTTCGCGTGCCCTGAACAGCTCGTCTGCCTGTTTCTGCTCTGCTTTCTCTCGCTCTTCTCTGTCCCAGGCTGAGATCTTGTTCATGCCACCTGGGGTGAGGGGGGAGGGTTGTGGCTGGGACTGAGGCTGGGTGGGGGCCGGGGGCTGTTGGGTTGGGAAGAGAGAGGTGGGTTTGTTGGGGAAGGCAGGCTGTGCGGGAGATTGCTGCTGTTTGCCGGTGTTGGTGCGCGAGGAGAAGGGTTCATACACATTATGCTCCTGGGAAGACGGTGTGTTGGAGGAGGAAGTGGGCACCTGGGCGGCGGGACCTGCATCGGCCCGAACCTCCGACACAAAATTAATATTCTGGTAATTGGGGGCCTGGTTGTCCTGGTTCAAGTTATGGGGCTGGTAACCTGATGATGGCAGACGGCCTTGAGAAGGTTCCGAAGCTCTCTGCGGATTCAACCCCTGCTGGTTGTAACTAGAGGGCTGAGGCTGTCCATATCGATTGTAAGAGGCAGAGAGGTTGTTAGGAGGTTGGGCTGAGTCCCCTCCCTTGCCAGAGAGAGAATCCATCAGCCTCTGCTGCTCCTCCTGTAGTTGGTCATGGTACATGTCTTGCGGTGGTGGTGGTAAGGGTGGCAGCTCTTCCAACTCCTGTGGGGGAGGAGGGAGTTCTGGGGGTATCTCCGAGTGAGGGTAGCTGACTGTGAGGCCGGGTAACCGTAGGGACCAGGGTCACCACGCAGCGAGGGAAACTTCTGCATGGAGTGACCACCTCGTGAGTCTTGCTGCACACCTCTACTGTCTGGCTGCATGCCTCTAGGATCTTGCTGTAACAGTCTGGTGTCATGGGGCATGTAGCGGGGATCTTGATGCACGGGTCTAGAATCTTGCTGCATGGATCTGGAATCCGTCCTGTCAGGATGATCCCCAGGACGGGAATCAAACCCTGGCTGGTATTGCTGTGGACCTCCCTGGGGTGGGTTCTGTCCACCAGGCCGACCGTCGTTGCCGTAAAAACCAGGCTGAGAGCGACGGTTATCAACTGTCTTCAAGGGCACATCAGCTGCCTGCACTCTGGGCTGAGACTTGTTGGAGGCTGGGGGTTTGGGCATGACGTTAGGGCGGGGCTTGTTGTCTTCACTGGGCGGTCTCTGCAGCTGGTGGAAGGGCGGGGTGGGCTCTTGGCTCACAGACTGGGTGTTCTCATAGAAGTTCGGCTGCTTCTGCTGGTTGTTGTGCGTCACTTTAGGAAGACTACCACTGGCACTGGTAGGTCCCACCTGGTTGCCAAACAGTCGATCTCTGGCACTGGTGCGAAGTCCCTCCTGCTGATGGGGGCGACTGTTAGCCACAGCAGCAATGTTGGTGTAAGGTGGGCTGTGGTTATTGGCAGCCTCACTGCCACGGGGACCAGCATTCTGGTTGTATCCCGCACCCTGGTTGTTGAAGGGAGGACCCTGTGAGTTGTCGTTTTCCCTGGGGAACATCTGGTTGTGGTTAATGTAGGGAGGGCTGTGAGGACCACTGTCCGGGCCTCTGAAGGAGGGATTCTGGTTGGCATACTGCGGACTGTGGTTGGGGTCACCACCAGGGTAGGCCTGGCTCTGTCGCTCGTACTTCTCCTGCCACTCTCGGAATTTGCTCGTCGACACGTCCATCGATTTGGGCCGCCCGTCATAGCCATGGTCATCACGCGGGGGCTGCTGGGTGTCGTAATACGCAGACTGGGGACGCATGTCGCGGTTACTGTTGGAGGAAGCTCTGGAGGATACGGAGGATCGGTCGGAGGGTCTGGCAGGGTTGAGGTGTGAGTTGGACCCCGGGCCTGCTGGCTTGATGTTCTGGTTGATGTCCTGGTTGTAGCCTCCTGGTCCTGACACGGCAGGGCTCACCTGTTGAACAGGGCACAAGGTTATTCACACACCTCAACACTTCTTGGTGATTGTCTACTTTTTACAATATATGCCACATGGCCAATCTGAAGGCTGAACCCACAATCCTGTATTATCAGATGGCACATTAACCAACTGGACTTATTCTTATTTTTTAAAGCCCAGCAAACTGCACAGAGCCATATCAGATCTATAATCATTTCAAAACGTACACATCTGGTTGAAAGAAAAAGCTGCAAAACAAAATCAGGTACATATATCAATGCAAGCACACACATAATCTAAGGATATGCCCCATTCCATTTCAATTTATCACCAAAGGATTTTTAAAAAAAAAACTGAATTCAAGTGTGAGCAGAACTAAGGGCACTAAAACACACAAAAAACGGCTTGAATTACCAAAAACTGCTTCTGCACAGAACATTTCCTGAGCCAAACATGTCGTCAATACATATCCACAACTGTCAATCCAACTGAACTAACATGGCAAAAAAATGTATATTCCATCCGAGGATTAAACTCACAGCTCCTGCATTATCAGCATGATGTTTTGACCAACTGAGCTACTGGGCCAGCGGAAAAGGAAATTCCAGTTCAATCCTGAAACTTTTCAACCAAATCCAAAATCTACAAGCATACCTGCGGCTGGTTCTCATAGTCGTTTGGTCGGATGTCAGGTCGCCGACCACCCGGCGGGTACTGAGGGTAACCTGGAGCCCCTGGATGTAGTGCGCTGACTGAGTTAGCTCCTCTCATGTTGGCCCGGGGGTCGTGACGCTCGAAGGAGGTGTCCACATGCAGGTTGGAGGTGGACTTGGAGCGGGGGTCAACTTCACGATGGTTGTAGGGCACATTGGGCTCTGGAGGCTGGGCTGGGGGCTGGGATGGGGGGTACTGGGGCTGGGACAGGTTGCCGGTTGACCTCACACGATCCAGGTTATCTGTCATGCAGAGAATACCTCTTGTGTATACAAGCTCTCTTCATTTGTCAAGAATATTTTGACATACATACCAGCTCTGTTCACTTACAGTGTAAAGACTCTTCTGAAGAATACAAGTCTCTGTTTATCTGTTAAGAATATTCTGATATAGACATGCTCTGTAGTCTAAAAATATTCTGATGCATAGAATCTTTTTCACCTGGAGTGCACAGAATAGTTTTATTATATACAAGCTCTATTCATCAGTAAAGAATATTCTCTTATATACAAGCTCTCTCAAAGACAATCTGCCACGGAGTAATCCAAGAGAAAAGGAGACATGGCAGAAAGAGAGAACAAATGCACAGATAACACTGCAGTGTGCACTGGCAAGAACTATGCCACAACACAGACATTCACTCACAACCATTAAAGATGGACACAGCTGATACAGCATTCATCAGTACAGCACTCCAAGTCCCATAGCAGGTGGTAGGATTTTTAAGCCATATGTAAGCTCTATGCATTTGTCGTGTAAACAACAATTGCTATAAACAAGCTTGAGTCTAACCTCACAATATCCACTCCAGTGTATCTGTGGAGAATATCCTCTTTTATTCAGCTTCAGCAACATGCACTTCTTTTTTTTTTCCTGACAATGAAGACACAGTAAGCAGTGGCGGTATACTACGTAGTCTGTGCTGACAATACAATATCAGTGAAATAGAAATGAAACATGCCATGTGGCAGGGCACATCGTGATGATGATGACAAATTAAACAGTCCAAGGTTTCACGAGAATGGATATGTGGCCAACAGCTGTTGCAACATTAATATTCCACACAGTGATGGATTGTCAATATGTTCTGATTAACATCACAGGTGTCTCATCTCTAAGGCCTGGTTGACAGCAGGATATATCATATAAGTAAGTGAAGAACTCAGCCCATTCATACACTCTCAATCCAAAATGGAACTATATAATGTGAAAAATTGTACCAGATTCTGTGGCCCTTCATACTCTGCTCTCATGGTGAATCTCAGTTTCAATAGGTTTGGAAATGTGCCAAGAGCCAAAATGCATGGTGTAGATATAGCAACAGAGAAGCCATGCAGAAAATAGGACAGAAAAAAAATTGATACAACGGATAAAAAAGAAAATTGATGCCGAGTCTGTGTTTTTCATTTCAGTGTATGACAGAGCCAAACACCATGTTACACTGTCAAAATAATAATGTCTTTTGAAATCAGCACAGTTTACTGACCTCTACCTTGCTGGTTCTGTCCCCTGGGCTGTGGCACTGGACGCGGACGGTTGGGATCACCAGGGGAGTTCTGTCGGGGATCCATGTAGGGAGGTGGTGCTTCTTCTCCACGACCCACCCCACCAGCACCAGCGTTGTTTGTCGGATCTGGTCACACACACAAATACTGTCAGTCATTTCTTTAACATCGTGATCAGTTTGTACATACTATTTTAGCTCAGTTTACTTTATTTTCAAGCTAACAACATTTCTATAAAAGCTGGCAATAAAAGGACTAAGAATCACAAGAGGAAGGCAAGCACTTTGTACATAAAACTAATTGGGAAACAAAGCAGTCTGTTTGCTGCCCATCCTAATGTTTCCATCATTCTGGTAGTATCAGATTACTGTTTCATAGGTCCATTTGAAGACCTTGCCAGTGCATAGGGTTTTGCACAGGCTCAGGGTGTCGGCCAGATAACTGAGGCAGATTTGAGTGGAGCACGTTTGGAACTGTCTGAGTGCAATCAATCCCTCTTGAACAAACACCAAAATCTACAAAATGTGTACTTAAGATTCCTTCAGCTGGAAAATTCCATAGAAATAAAAGAACTCAAGTCTTTCAGAGAGTTATCATGAAACTTACAATCAACTGATCAAATTCACAAATAAACAAAGCACGCATGTGCATGGACACACACACACACACACACACACACACACACACACACACACACACACACACACACACACACACATGCGCACCTAAAACCAGATACACATAGTTAAACATCTGATATTCATTTCCTGTCAAAAATTATATTACATTATACAACTACAAAAAATGTAACTGTGATTTTCACGTTGACATTTTTTTCTCTCTCACACACTTGCATGCGTGTAGACAGGTAGGCACACACACACACACACACACACACCTCACAAATCACATATAATCTCTCTCTCTCTCTCCACACACACACACACACACACACACACACACAACCACATATAATCTCTCTCCACACACACAAGCACGCACGCACGCACGCACACGCGCGCAAAGAACCCCCCAAACAAAATACAAACAAAAAGCAGCCAAAGAAGGGAGATACTGACGTCTTTGTACAGTGGGGGAGGGTTCATTGAGCAGAGTTGCCAGCCCATGGTAGATGGCGCCCTGCTTGGCCACTTTGAGCGTCACGACATCGCCAGTCTGCGTCATCAGTTCCGCCGCTCTGTTGTCATACACATCTCTTGACATATACACTTAATATATGGTACACAATATGTTATCATACACATCTCTTAACATATACACTTAGTATATGGTACACAATATGTCATCATACACATCTCTTAACATATACACTTAGTATATGGTACACAATATGTTATCATACACATCTCTTAACATATACACTTAGTATATGGTACACAATATGTCATCATACACATCTCTTAACATATACACTTAGTATATGGTACACAATATGTCATCATACACATCTCTTAACATATACACTTAGTATATGGTACACAATATGTTATCATACACATCTCTTGATGTATACACTTAGTATATGGTACACAATATGTTATCATACACATCTCTTGATGTATACACTTAGTATATGGTACACAATATGTTATCATACACATCTCTTGACATATACACTTAATATATGGTATACAATATGTTAAGACATATACACGTAGTGTATGATACACAATTTGTTATCATACACATCTCTTGATGTATACACTTAATACATGGCACACAATATGTTAAGACATATACATGTAGTGTATGGTACACAATATGTTATCATACACATCTCTTGATGTATACACTTAATACATGGTACACAATATGTTAAGACATATACACATAGTGTATGATACACAATTTGTTATCATACACATCTCTTGATGTATACACTTAATACATGGCACACAATATGTGACTGGTTCTTGCGAACGGGGTCACAAGTCGCAACGTGTGAACTGAGATACGGGCCTGAAAAGGTGGTGAGGGTCGATCTGGGTGATTTGAGTTTTTTGTTCCTACACATTGTCTGACCATTAATCTATCAATTATGGCAAATATTAAAGTGAAATTTGGGCTGAAAGAGTGTTAAAATAACATTTTAAAGTGATAACCCATCGAGAATGTGCAGATTTTTTCCGTGAAAATGCTTGTGTTTGAGCTTTAATTTAGGCCATGAAACCGTACAGGGCCTCAGCATATCGCATACCGTTGGAATCAGCTCGTGAAATAGCTAGTATATAGTGCAAAACCACTTTATCTATCACTTCACTAAGTTTGATGAAGATAGAATACTGGTTGCTAAGGAAAAAGCAGAGAATTTTGTTGTCCTTCTTTAACTCTGCTTTTCTCAAAATGGCCGTCCCATCACCCACTCCCTTTAAATTACTGTAACTCGCTCAATTTTCCAGTTAGACAGTTGAATTATACATCATTGGAAAGAGCATTTTTTCTGCTTTCCGGTGATATAAATATCTCTATACCCCCCAAAATTAAGTTGTGACCCCATTCGTGAGAACAGGTCACATATGTTAAGACATATACATGTAGTGTATGATACACAATTTGTTATCATAATCTCTTGATGTATACACTTAATACATGGTACACAATATGTTAAGACATATACACATAGTGTATGATACACAATTTGTTATCATACACATCTCTTAACATATACACTTAGTATATGGTACACAATATGTTATCATACACATCTCTTGACATATACACTTACATATGGTACACAATGTGTTAAACAGTTTTACTGTACACACATATACACTTAATACATAACATGCAATGTGCTGAATATTTTACACATACACACAATCATACATGATACACATTATGCTGAACATTTTACTGTAAACATAACTAGTACAAAACATAATTAGTACAAAGTACACACTGTCTTGAACATTTTACTCTACACACACAGACACACTTGGAGCTCTTTTCCACTGCTTCTGCCATTGCCTTTCAAGCTCTAGTCCTTTCTCTCCACCAAATCGAGTGCTGCTTCATGACATCATAGACTGATGTGCCTATCAACCCCCTGGATCCAACCTCTATGGCGAGGACTTTGGCTTGAAAACCAAATGTCTTCAAGTTGCTGGTTAGACTGGCATACTTTTCAGTCTTGTAGGTATGGGATTCCTCCATTCTATTTTCACATGGTACAGTGAGCTTGATTAGAATCATTTCTTTGGATGAATGGGAATGGAGAACTTCATTGTGTGAGATTTGCTGTGCACTCCCAGTCGTCCTCCTCACCCAGCAGACCCCGCTTCCATGTTCTGGGTGTCACATCTTTTTCAGACCACTTTTTCCTGCCTCCTGCCATGTAGAAGTTTGTTGGAGCTTCTGGTGGCAAGTTTTTACCTTTGGCAGTGCCAATTGCTTGTGCAATCTCTTGAAGCACTTTATTGTGCCTCCATGTGTACCTTCCTTGGGTTAGCGCTACCTTGCATGAGCTCAGGACATGTTCCACTGTCTGTTCACCTTGGCAAAGTGGGCAAGCAGGGTTATCTGACTTTCCCCATTTGAGGGCAGGAGGTCATATATAAATCTAAGGATGAAACTGATTTTGAGAAGAGCCATATGCCACAAGTCATTCCAGCTTAGACTTCTTTGGAGTGCATTTCCCAAGTCGTCCACTGCCCCTGTTGGCCTTGCTGACCTGCCTTCTGAAGTCTTATTGCATCTTCTTCTTTCTTCATCTCTTGTATTATCATATCTCTTTCTGCCTTCCCCTCAGCTTTGACCCCCATTCCATTTTTGTCGATCCACATCCCTGCCTGTTGGCAATAAACTATCACCACATGAATGCACTTACTACACAACAATTCTTTATCTCTCTTAATGTTATTTCAAGGTATAAAGGCATTCCTATTTGTTTCTCCTTTTCTGTGTCTGTCTGTACCATCATGGATACCATGGAGGGGGTCTCACCTGTCTCACCTGTCAGCGTCACCAGGTTCGGTGTTGGCTGCAGCACATCTGGACACACCATCTCCCTCTAGGCCATTCTGTCTTGATTTTTGCAGACAATTTCTAGAATATTTAGACCACGGATGTTGGTTATGTTCTCGATGTATGAGACTGAAGGTCTGCCTTCTTCCTTTTTGCCACTGTTTTTTTCCTTGAAAGATGGTTGCCATGAGGTCTGTGATGGAAGGGGTAGGGGAAAGAAAACGTTGATGGTCAGCAACAAGCTGAAATCCTAGCGCGATACATCACTCCAGCAAAATCCACACCTGAAAGCCTAAGTAGGGAACAGCCACATGCCATCAAGGTCTGTTTTATACCATCAATCCATGTCTTCCTTGGTCATAGAGGCATTAACCCTTTGACTCCTGCATCCTGTCCATCAGCATCCTGCATTGTCAACCATATTAGCAAAGCAAAAATGTAACCCTTACACCCCCTCACCCTATCCACCAGCTTCCTGCAGGACTGGTGGACAGGACGAGAGGAGTCAAAGGGTTAAGTTTTTGTGGTTGTAGATAGGACGCAGGAGTCAAAGGGTTAACCCATGAAAACCAGAGGAAATCAATGCAGACGCTGTCACAGGCCAGGAGTTCACTGAGGTGCCAATCTCTGTTAATACTTCTATCTATGGCGGTACTTACTTGTCCTGGGACAGCCCCACCAGACTACGTCCATCCACCTCCAGCAGCTGATCCCCTGCTTTCAGCCGTCCATCCTGAAACCAACCCATACAGTATCCTGATGTGTCTGGCCTGTTTTCTCATAACAGTGTGTGTGTGTGGTGTGTGTGTGTGTGGTGTTGTGTGGTGTGTGTGTGTTGTGTTGTGTGTGTGTGTGTGTGTGTGTTGTGTGTGTGTGTGTGTGTGTGTGTGTGTGTGTGTGTGTGTGTGTGTGTGTGTGTGTGTGTGTGTGTGTGTGTGTGTGTGTGTGTGTGTGTGTGTGTGTTGTGTGTGTTGTGTGTGTGTGTGTGTGTGTGTGTGTGTGTGTGTGTGTGTGTGTGTGTGTTGTGTGTGTGTGTGTGTGTGTGTGTGTGTGTGTGTGTGTGTGGTGTGTGTGTGTGTGTGTGTGTGTGTGTGTGTGGTGGTGTTGTGTGTGTTGTGTGTTGTGTGTGTGGTGTGTGTGTGTTGTGTGTGTGTGCCTGTGTGTGTGTGTGTGGTGCGTGTGTGCGTGCGCGCATGCATGCATGCCTGCGCATGTGCACATGCATGTATGTATATGAGTGTGAAAATCAGATGTTTCTCTCTCTTTCTCCTCTCTCTCTCTCTCTGAGAGACAAAGTAATTCAAAGCAACTAATTTTTCTGTGGTTGCTGTTGTGGCGGTGGTAGTGATGGAGGTGGTGGTGGTGGGTGAGGGTGGTGGTAGTGGTGGTGGTGGTGAAGATGGTGGTGGTTGCTGCTGTTCCTGCTGTATTGTTAATATGATGAGTTTTTAACAAAATTTAACCAAGGACATCAGATCTGTTGCCAAGAGCTCCTTCATACGCAGTACCTGCATGATGCATATGAGATTTAGGTGTTCCATCCCATGAAATCATCATGACCACCGCTGTAGGAAAGAGGATGGGGGGTGCAAGAGAAATCAAATTCTTAATCCAAGATTCAAACCAAATGCAAACTTTCCACATCAAATGCAAACACCTTTTTTTTTCGTTTCCTTCCTTTCACTTCATTCATTAATTTCTTGTTGCTGTTTTTCTTGAATTGAAAAGTGACACAATAAAAACAGGGACATGGCATGCCTTATAGAAAAAAGAGTTACTTACCAAAGCAGCAGCCCCTCCTGGCACCACAGACTTGATATAGATACCTCTTTCTGCCAGACCTTCACCCTGCAAAGCAGACAGGAGCGTGAAGATTCAATACTCGATAAATATATTCTTCACATTGCACTACAAGGTCCTACACAACCAAGCAAGCATGTACGCTTTACCAATATACACGTCTGTTTGTGTATACATTGACACAGACAGATAAGACATAATTAATGTAAGTCAAATCGCCCTGTGTTGGTGCAAGAATCAAAAGGAAATTTACCTCTAATACCACAATCATCAGTACTGTTACTACTGCTATTCACTAGTTTTACTTAAATACACAAACGCATGCGCGCGCAAGCAAACGCACGCACACGCACACGCACACACATTTAACATCAGTCAAATCACTACATGTCGATGTAAGAATCAACAGGAAATTTACCACTAATTCTATCATTATCAATCCTATCACTACTGCTATTAACTAGTTCTAAATCTGCACACACACACACATATTTGACATCAGTCAAATCACTTCATGTAGATGCAAGAATCAAAAAAGAAACTTACCATTAATTCCATCATTATGAGTACTGCCACTACTGCTATCAACTAGTTCTACTTCCGCACATGCATACTTACACACACACACACACGCACACACACACACAAAACACAAAAATTCATACAGGAAGCAAACCAACTCAAAAACACTCATTCTATCAGCAATCTACACACACACACACACACACACACACACACACACACACACACACACACACACACACACACACACACACACCCTCTCTCTCTCTCTCTCTCTCTCTCTCCACACACACACACACACACATACATACTCACACACACGCACAGACACACACACACTCACACAACACACATACAAAACACAGAAAGCATACAGGAAGCAGACTCAAAACCACCTCATTCTATCAACAATCCTCACTCCCCATACATAACCAAACAGAACACTTACCACAGCTGCCACAATGCTGAGCCCCATGCTGCCCTTGACCTTCTTGAAGGACACAGTTAAGACCTCAGGATGGCCACCCACAGGAGCTGGAGGACCTTGAGGACTGCGCTATGAACATCAAAAAGAAAAACATGATGCACCACTCACATTCCTTAGCACACGCACACCGGCATTGTCATTACTGTCTAAATCCCGGCCATATCAGGGCTAAAGCCGTCTGAAAACATACACAATGTTTTGCTGTCCTTGAATAGTAGAATAGAAAAGAAAATTAAGTACACTTACCATTGCATTTGCACACAAAATTTAAAGATATGCCCCTGGCGATGACCATTCTGCCCAATTTATCACCAGAGGGTTCGAGGGTTTTTAAAAACAAATCTGAATACAAATGTGCAAACATAAACTAAGTACACTAATACATACACAAGAACTGGCCTAAATACCAGAAATTTCCACATATCACATTTCCTTAGAACCAAAAAACTGTTGTTAACACATGCACCCAATCATCTGTCGAAACAAAAAAATGGGAAAACATACATGTGAATGGACCAGTAAGGCAGAAAATGACAGGAAGAGATGACAGAAAGCAAAAAAGCAAGGCCCCAAGAAAAACTGAGGTCTCTACCACCTCACTCCCTGACGACCTAAGGGTTATGGAACAGCCTTCATTCTGAAACAGCTGAAAATATCATGCAAAAAAACTTTTTTGTCACCAACAAAGAGAGAGACATACAGACAAACAAATGCTCACTTTTCTCTGTTATAAATGAAACAATATTCTCTTTTTATCAAAAAGAGAAATAAAAAGAAAACACAAAGAATAACTCAAAAGAGTGCCAGAAGAACAACAATCTGTATGAAATTTTTTTAAAAAATCCACTTTCAAACAAACAGGAACCAGCAAAACATGAAAATAGAAATAGAACAAGTATTCAACATGACAAGACAAGACAGACCCAAATTTGCACCCATCTTGTCATATCATATAAGCATTCTGATTCTATTTTCTTCATGTTTTCTGGTGCCTAACAATACATATACTTACAGGTGGTTCAGACTGTGGCTGGTTGGTCATATAGACAGTCCAACTACCGCTGGCTTTGTTGTTGACCACCAAGTGACAGATGCCGGCGTTGCTCAGCTGGGACACAAACTCTGGCAGACCGTTGGGGATGCCACGGATTGTGTCACATGAGTAACCATCTTCAGGCAACAGGAAAGGAAGGTGAAGGTCAGGATCTTCTTCCAGACGCACCTGAAATCATCATGAAGAAATTTCTTTAACTTGTGCATATGTGCACGCGCATGCGCTGTGCGTGTGCACATGTGTGTGTTGCATGCATATATGTGTTTGTGCTGCACATTCGTATGCGTGCGTGCACGTGTGTGCGTGCGTGCATGCTTGCACGTGTGTGCATGTGCTAAAGAACACATGAAGAACAATATCTACCATCTGTTAGAAATGATGTAGTCTTTACATGTAAAATTCTGAGATAGAAGACAAGAACCTTCTTTGCAAGGGAGAAAAAAAAACTCAGGGAAAAAGTACGGTCAAGCCATTCTAATAATCTCCCTTTTTATACAAAAAGAAATTACTGCAGAGTAACCGGAGAAAATTTAAATGTAGCTCATGGCAGCCACTCCTTGGTGTTCTCTTCCACATACAATCACATTAAATGAAAACAAAACAAAAAGAAACACGTACTACAAACTGGACAAGTGGTGTGACCAATGTTTGGATTTGTCTTACAGAGAAATTTGAATTCTCTATTCAAAAAACAAACAAACAAACAAACAAAAAAAGGCTCCAGGGGATACTCTTTATAGCAGCATCACATTAGAATGACAAACCACATTTCACAATAAAAAAATTTCAATAAATAAAAAAAAAAAAAAAAGAAAGAAAGAAAAATGTAAAGAATCGGCATCCTTTTAGCCCCTTCACAATAATTATTCATGACATACAAACTGACCCACCTCTCTCCCATCCGTACGGGTCAGCTCATCAGCCATGTTTTCAGCGATGGCCACCACGCGCTCGATGAAGTTGGGGGTGATGGGGGGTTCCGTGGAGTCGGGGATGTAGCGTGTGAGCAGCGCTCGCAGCTGCATGGAGTTGAGCTTGAAACAGGTGGAACTGATGTTCGTGATGTCATCGCTGCTGGCTTTGGGCGCCTGCAGCAGGTGGGCTGCCTGCAATTGTTACAAGGTGAGGCGTCAGGCAGAGGCTGCAAGAATTTTCTCCATAAACTGTGCCACCCTTCCACCCTCACACATACAGACACACAAAACACACACCCCCACCCTACACACATTCAGAACACACACACCCTTCCTACACCCCACACATACAGACACACAACACACAAACACACCCTCCATCCCACACACGTACAGACACACACACACACGCTCGCGCCCTCCACCCCACACACACTTACAGACACAACACATGCATCAATTTGAGACTGCAATTACAAAGAGGACTGAAACATTTTTTTTTTTTTTTTTTAAACAGATTTTGTCTAAAGGGGACAGAGCTGCCCTAAGACCTTGGGTAAGAATTCTACAGAAAATTCTACACCAGTGAGAGAACATCATCAACATCAACTCTTCAACATCAACTCTAACCTGAATGATTCTACACAGGTGACAGTCAGCCGCCAACTCCAGCCCCTGTTTCTCCGCCCATGCCTCCACACGGCCAAGACGCCGCTTGAGCCGCAAACCCCACAGCCGTGTACACAGCTGCAGCTGTGGCTCCATGACCAGGATGTTGAAGAGCCACATGTTGATGAAGTGAAACAGCTGCGAGAACAGCTGAATGGTCAAGGCCGCGTTGACCCGACAGCGACGTAGCAAGGTCATGGCCGCCGACAGCGTGTCCAGGACATCCGCCAGCATGGCGCGACGCTGGTTGTACATGTCTGCAAACAGTGATAACAGTGATGATGATGATGTTGATGAAGGGGAATAACATCAGAAACATCAACAAAAATAATAATCATACAATGATAATGATAATGACAATGATAAACAGTACTACTTATAGTTTACTCATGAGGGATTCACCACATTCAGGTGTCCACATGCTCTCTAGCCTTTCAGCCATCTGTTATCTGGCAGATTCTTTAAGCCCATGCAAAACTATACATTGGAGAGATTTTTAAATTTAATGAGAGGGGGAAGCAGGGCTTATGATGAAACACTGCACTGACACCACTGGACTGATTAGAACATTAAGATAGGCAGCAACAAACAAGAACCAACCAGCCCACTACAAAGCTCTCCCTGGCATAACAACTAACAATAATAATTTACAAGTGTTCGGTCAAGGAACATGCAAGCTTCATCTGCTTTACAAGAACACTAAATGATTCAAAAACCAAAGTAACCAAGCATGTGCACGAATTAAAGTGACAAACTTTTTAACACTAAATCTACAATTACATGAAGCCAAAAGCAATCTTAATTTCTATCACAATGCACTTACTTGACTTACACATGTATATTCTGTTCTCTCTCCCCCCCCCCCTCTCTCTCTCTCTCAAGCAAACACACACACACACACACACACACACACACACACACACACACACACACACACACACACACACACACACACACACACACCTCTCTCTCTCTCTCTCTCTCTCATCACAGACGACCACTTCCCATACCTTGAGGAGCATTTTCACCCTCCATATCCTCAGCCGGGTCGAGAAAAGAGGGCATGACACGCTGAAGATCTCCCTGCAGGCACCTCACCAGATGGTGGAAGGCCATCTGAACAGCCTCCGCCAGCAGCTCCTGGGAGTCTGCCCCGTAGGGCTGGATCTCCACATCCTGCTTGAAGAAGTGCAACACCTCTGAAGCATTAGCCATCCAGAAGGCCAGGGTGGTCGGGTCATTGTGGTTTTCCTGGAAGAAAACAAGAACAATTGCGTAAATAGGCCTGCAAAAACTTAACCCTTTCACTCCCTCACCCTATCCTACAGCTTCCTAATTGACAATGCAGGATGCTGGTGGACAGGATAATTGACAATGCAGGATGTTGGTGGACAGGGTTCGGGAGTCAAAGGGTCAACATGTGCTTGGTTACTTCTCCATCCGACACTTAGTGAAGCACTGAAGCTTATATCATCTAAAACAAAAAGAATATGATGTGTTTTATATTGCTATGTTTCAAACGTAATGTCAGTGAAAGAAAAAACATCCACACAGCAAGATTTTGAAGACAAGGTCAAATGTGAAAAAATCAGTTTACTGCACTGAAAGGTCATAAATTACCATCCCAAAATGAATCAAATGAAGACAACTGGTGTACTGTAATATATCATGGTTCCAAGCAAAACGCTTTTTAAAAACAATTTGTTATTATGAGGTCTCAAACTGCGTCAAACAGACAAAATGCTCTGTCATACTTTTAACTGTTTCAGGTGCCAATGCTACTGTCAAATGGACAGAATTTCTCTACCGCTCTGTGAAGTCCCAAACATAACATCAAATAAGAAAACCTGTCTGATGCAAATGACCTCTATAGTATGTAGACTGGCTGGCTCTTTTGATAAAGCTGTGGACTCAAGATCTGATGTTTTGAGTTCAATCCCAGCTCACAGCATGAAAACTGGCCTGTTCACTAATACTGCCCATCTTAACCCTTAGCTGTTCACAAGGCCCGTAACCGCCCTGCGGAAAAAATGTGCTGATCCATTCATAGCGGTCGAGATCGCCCTACCTTTTCCGGCACACGTGTGGGGAATTTCCATCACTACTGGCCTTGCTGTCTTATCGCACATGTGGTTAGAATCTTGGTCAGTCCCGCGTTGAATGTTCTAGAAATAGT
This sequence comes from Monoplex corrugatus, assembly GCA_030674185.1. Lineage (NCBI taxonomy): Eukaryota > Metazoa > Mollusca > Gastropoda > Littorinimorpha > Ranellidae > Monoplex > Monoplex corrugatus. The sequence goes on along the minus strand of CM060311.1, from coordinate 29,657,226 downwards.
ACGAGCATTCTGGGATGCAAGGAACTTTCCATTCACTAGGCCTACTGAAAGACTTAGTTACTCAACTTACTGATGCTGTGGTACGTGCTTTCATTCACAACTGTGAGCGTGGGAAAGATGGCGAGTTTCAGCGAAGACGAATTTGTGGATTACACTGAAGCAGAGTTGCAGGAAATTTTTAGAGAAATAGATCGTTTAGAAATTGAAGAAGAAGATGAAGAAGAAAAGGAAGATGTAGAGTCGGATGTTGAAGTAGGTGGTGATGGTGAAGATGGAAATGACAGTGACATAGACGACGATGTACCGCTGGCTGCACTGGTGCAGGCATGGCGACCGGTGACACGTGGCTGTGAAGTCAGGGAATTTTCACAAGTTGTTGGGCCTAAACATTCGCTGCCCGCTGATGCGAAACCAGTAGACTATTTTTTTTTGTTTCTGCCACTAGAATGTTTTGTCAGTGCTGCTGAAGAGACCAACAACTACGCTGGTCAGAAGATTGCGGCAAAGGGGCAACCTGACCCACTTTGGAAAGAGACGACAGCTGATGAAATCAGGGCATACCTGTCTATTCTCATCATGATGGGGCTAAAACATCAGTCCCGTCTATGGTGCTACTGGTCAACTTTCTGTCCGGGACTGTTTCCGGGACTATCATGCGCTAAACACCACGACACAGGCTACAACCAGCGCTTGTGACACCACTGGTGACACTGCCACTGACAATGACGGTGACAATCACAGTGACGATGACAACAACATCTCACCATCATCACAGTAGCTGCAAAGTTGCTATATAGGCGCATATGTGTAAATAGTGTATAGGGAATGAAATCTGTAGACGAACATGTACCAAATATCTTTGGAAAACATTTCTGTTTCTTTCTGTTTATGTTCATTTTGGTGACATCGTGACAATTCTTTTCTGACATTTGTGTTGTGCCTGTGTATTGGATACTATACTGGAGGAGCAGAGACAGCATCAGGTAGGACAGATGTTGTGTGTACAACTAACAAATGTTGTTTTTAGACAATAGAGCTTGTTTGTATGCTAACCATTGTATTGTCACCATAAAAATACCTCTGTCTGTGACATCTTTGGTGACAGGGACACGCACATTAGACCCAGGACACACAAAACCACATGCAAATCAAACTATGGACATTTGTGTATATGTGTGCAAAAAATCTTTCTTCTGTAATTTCAAACAAGTGAATGGCAGTATGTTTATCAGCATGACTGTACTCGGATGAAAAAATGTCAGAAAAATGCGAATACTAGGAGCTAGCTTTACATCTAGCAGTGCGAATGCGAAAGGGTTAATGCTTCAATCATTCTGGTGTTGTCAGTTTAGTGGTATTTCACATGTTCTACACCCTCCCTGTTTCAAGACCTTGCCAGCATAGTGGGTTTTGTGCAGGCTCAAGAAATATGCCAGACAATGGCTGGCAGTTTTGAGTGAATGACATATGGAATTGCACCAGCATGATGAATTCCTCTTGAACAAACACTGAACTATATTTTACTGCAAAGTCCCAAACGTAATATCAAATGAAGATAAACTGTCTCATGCACTAAAAGACCAAAATGACATATCAAAAGAAAGAAAGAAAGAAAGAAACTGTTTACTGTAATGTACGATCTTCAACCTTGTACTGAGATATCCCAACAAGCAACACAAATATTGCACAGAAAGCGGATAGCCAATATTCACTCCAGTAAATATGTACAACAAATATGAGACCCACAAACACATTCTACTTTCAAACTCAAAGAACACATCAAGGTATCTAACCTGTATCGTATGCTGGATGATTTTTGACGTTCTGCTGACAAAGTCGGCCATGATGTGCGAATGCTGTGTGGGAGACATGTTAAAGCGGGCGGAGAGGAGACGTCGGATGGCCATGTAGAGAGTGTAGGTAGGGGCCAACTTGAACTGAACTGCTCGACTGTTCACATCATACACCACTGCATGAAGCAGTCGCTCCTCTGCTGTGGGACAGAACAGAATGGGGTAAGTTGGATTTTCATCAAATAAAAACTGGTGAATTCCTTAATGTGTTTTCTTTGTTCGCTGGTACTATTTCTATCTATCACTACGACTACTGCTGGTATCACTATCACATCACTACGACTACTGCTGGTATCACAATCACCAATAAAATTATCATAATTTTTTTCGTTCTTTTTTCTACTGACCCATCATTTGCACCTGTGTTACTACCCCTACACCAATTATGCTAATGCTATACAGTTGGGATGATTTCTTGACAATGCCATATAGCTGGGACAATTTCTTGACAATGCTATATATCTGGGACAATTTCTTGACAATAGTATATATCTGGGGCAATTTCTTGTCACTGCTATATATTTAGGACAATTTCTTGACAATGCCATAACACCAGGATAATTTTTTTGACAATGCTATATATCTAGGGCAATTTCTTGACAATGCTATACATCTAGGATAATTTCTTGGCAATACTATATATCTACAGCAATTTCTTGACAATGCTATACATCTAGGATAATTTCTTGGCAATACTATATATCTACAGCAATTTCTTGACAATGCTATACATCTAGGATAATTTCTTGGCAATACTATATATCTACGGCAGTTTCTTGACAATGCTATACATCTAGGATAATTTCTTGGTAATACTATATATCTACGGCAATTTCTTGACAATGCTATACATCTAGGATAATTTCTTGGCAGTACTATATATCTACGGCAATTTCTTGACAATGCTATATATCCAGGGCAATTTCTTGACAATGCTGTATATCTAGGACAATTTCTTGACAATGCTGTATATCTAGGATAATTTCTTGACAATGCTATATATCCAGGGCAATTTCTTGACAATGCTGTATATCTAGGACAATTTCTTGACAATGCTATATATCCAGGGCAATTTCTTGACAATGCTGTATATCTAGGACAATTTCTTGACAAAACTATATAACTGAGATGATTTCTTGACAATGCCATGTATCTGAGACAATTTCTTGACAGGCGATTTCTTGACAATGCTATATATCTGAGACAATCTCTTGACAAGCCTATATAGCTGGACAATTTCTTGACAATGCTATATAGATGGGACAATTTCTTGACAATGCTATACAATAAGGACAATTTCTTGACCATACTACATAAGTGGGATGATTTCTTGACAATGCTATGTATCTGAGAATTTCTTGACAGGTAATTTCTTGACAATGCTATATGTCTGAGACAATTTCTTGACAAGCCTATATAGCTGGGACAATTTACTGACAATGCTATATATCTGGGACACTTTCTTGACAAGCCTGTGTAGTTGGGACAATTTATTGACAATGCTATATATATATATATCTGGCACAATTTCCTAATAATGCTATATATATCTAGGACGAAACGAAATATCTACGGGAAAGTACCTGTCCACCATATTATCACGCCCCAAGCATAATGATCATCTTCACTCTTTTGCAGGAATACATTTATATATTTATTCTTAATACAGGGACACAGGTTGGCTGAGGTAAACACATAAACTGGGTTGGGTTCCAGGTACTCAGAAATCTAATCTTGTTCAATTCACAAGATGTGACCAATCTGACCAAGGTTGATGAAAAATGTAAACTAACAAAACAAAATCATCATATCATTACTGCACGAAAAAAAAAAAAAAAAAAAAAGATGGGAAGACACAGACAAATGGTCCATCATTAATATTCTGTATGTGTGAAATTCTACTAGACCGTGAGGAAATTTTTTTTCTCTCCATTACAGTCTATAATGTTATTCTTTTATCCTGTATGCAGCATACGTAAATTCATTATTGCAACTTGATTTCTTGCAAAAAACAGAAAAGAAAAGAAAAAAAACAGTTGTCTTGCAACAGAGATTTTGAAAAGAAAAGAAAGAATTTTTTTTTGCATTAGAAATTAGTGGGGGAAGAATAAAGAAACACATTAAAAATGAATAGAATGTCACGACACATGTGTGTACATACTCTGGGTCAGATCGTCCATCCTGTAGTCCAGGGAGGCAGGTAACTGGTCAGCCTGTGTGTCATGACCGTTGGCAGACACCTGGATGCTGGGTGGGGCTCTGAAAACACAATTCAACACACATTTCAACACCACTTCAGTGACAAGATACATCAAATGACTGGGTAAAATAGGTAAGTTTGTTCTAATCAACTTATCTTCAGTTGTTTGGTTGAGATTAAGCTGTAAGTTTGTGGTGTTTTTTTTTTTTTTTATCTCTTTTCAGTTGTTCATTCAGGTTGAGATTTTTTCTTTTGGGTTATTATACCATTGCAAAGATTCTATTTTTCCCCATAAACAAGTGATAGCATGAAGTCACACCAGATGACAATTCATACAAACAGGATCATATATGTACCATGTGTATATACCACCACGCACGCACGCAACACACACACACACACACACACACACACACACACACACACACACACAACACACACACAACACACATACACACGAGTTTATTATACACCATGTAGCAGCAACTGTAAAGTATACAACTTACAAGTGAACAAAACACACACACACACACACACACACACACACACACACACACACACACACACACACACACACACACACACACACATACACACAGAGTTTATTATACACCATGTAGCAGCAACTGTAAAGTATACAACTTACAAGTGAACAAAACACACACACACACACACACACACACACACACACACACACACACACACACACACACACACACACACACACACACACACACAAAAGAGTTTATACACCATGTAGCAGCAATTGTAAAGTATACAATATAAGTGAACAAAATAGTAATAATGGATGAGATGAAGATGAGAAAAAACAACAAAAAACAGGTGATAAGAATGCAAAGAAAAACTGTCCTGAGTATTGTCCCCTGATTTGTATATACCATTCACAGTTATGATGATTTTCTATTCTGCATAACAGTATAAATGCAATATAAGATAACTCTTCTGTAAATCTTTTTAAGTTTCAATTTACAGTGAGGCAATGCTTTTTCAAAATGCATTTTGTTTTACAATTGTTTTAAATGCTGTCATGTTTGAAACTGTTTCCTGTATTTTACTTTTATAGGACATTTATAAGACATTTTATGATGCATGAGAAATCTGAGGATAAAAGAGCACCAGACGGACCTAGGGAGAAAATATTAAACAGTTTTGCAGAGTGGATGAGGACAAAACGGGAAGGAAAAATACCTGCAGTGACCAAACACTGATTCGTATGGAGGGCCATGGTCACCAATGCCATGTGGCATGGCACATGATGATGGTATATACATACATACGTTTACATTTTAACATAAAGCAACAAAAAAAGAGGAGAAAATATCTGCAGAATGAAACTGCTGCCATTTGTCACGTCAACAACATGGATAAGACTGTAATATCAATCCTTTCCACCAAATAGCATTCAATGTCCTGCCTGTAATATTCCCAACTCACCTGCCCTGTGGTCCATCCCTCTCAAGAGAGCGTGGCTGGGCGTGGGCCGGCTGCTGACGCTGTGCCACCGTCTCCACATGACCATCCACATCAAAGTTGGTCTCTTGTGGGGCCAGGGTGCGTGGGGCTGGAACCGGTTGATTCGGCTTAGGTATCTGCCATCATTAACACAACTCAGTTGTTCATTGTTAGACATTTAGAATTTGCCATCAATAACACCAACATGACTTAGTTCATCAGTGGGAATCTCCACTCATCAGCATGACTTGGTTTATAAATAGGAATCTTCCATCAATTTAACTTCTTTCATGAATCATACATTTCTTTATGTATCTTTCTGGCCAGTGTCCCACCCCATGGAACCAACCACTTTTCATCCTCCTTTCCAAGAAAGGAAATCTATGTCACTGCAAGAACTACTGCATAATCAGTGAGATCAGTCATGCCAATAAGGTGATGCTCAAAATCATTCTGAATAGGTAACAGCCACAAGCAGATACCATTATTGCTGAATAACAGGCCAGATTCTGCAAAGGCAGAAGTTTTATTGAACAGATTTATACCCTGTGCTCCTTTAGTGAAAAACACTGGCAGAACCAGAGGGAGATCCATCATGTCTACACAGACATCAAGGAGGCATTTGAAAAAAGTCCTACAAGAGACATTATGGGCCACAATAAAGAAATTTAACATTTGGCAAAATCTAATAAACACCATCTAGCAACTACACTCCACAGTAACCAGTGCAGTACTTATACACAGGGTGCTATTAGAGAGTGATTTCATACTTTGGTTGCAGTCAGAGCTGCCTTCCATTGCCCATAATTTTCAATCTATTCCTGAAAGCATCATGACTGACGCAACTGAAGATGTGACAGAACAGTCAGCACTGGATGAAGAACCATAAGAAACCTTTGCTGTCCAGATGACAGCAGAACTTGCTAAACTTGTTAAAAAGACTAGATTAAACACTGACCACATACAGTATGGATACATGTGTTGACAAGAACAATTTGATGGCCAGCCACAACACTACCTTCACTGCTGATATAATTGTCCATGTACTGAAGCTAGGAGCTGTTCAACAATTCATTTACCTGGGATCCATCATTAGCAATGAGGGATCCAAACCAGAAATCCTCTCGAGGGCATCAAAGATAACATCACCACTGCTCAGGATAAAACCTGTATGGAAGGACAAGAGTGTCTCCATGAAACACAAGAAGGCTCCAAAGTACACTGATATATTCCATCTTCCACTATGCACGTGAAACAAGGACCCTCATAGTGGATTTGGAAAAACAAATCAAAGCCATGGAAATGAGATGTTACTGTAAGATACTAAACATCAGATACACTAATCATATCACCAACGACCAAGTATGCTAAAATATCAAACAGCAGGACTGACATACACAAAAAAAACCCAACCCTAAAGAAACGTGACCATGTGACCACCTCATCTAACCTCTTCAAAGCGAGGATCCATGAACTTGTAGACATGGTTACGACCAAACTGGATGGTCATGCCATGCCTCAGCATGGTGGTTTCGTTGATGCGTCGGTTCTCCACAAAGATCTCGGCGTCCCGTGTAGTAGGGGTCACCGTCACAATGCCTTCTGTGTGAGCGATGACACAATGTCGCGGACGTATGTCTGGCCCCGACAACTGATAACAGAAAATTTCAAAGCTAGAAATGTAGACAGAAATTCATAAATACAGAAATATAGAAATAAAAAAAAAAAGAGGGAAATGTGACCAACAAATGACACCATCAATTCTGATATGCAGCTGCTTTTCAATTTTCCTTGTTTTCTCAAACACTTATTCCTATTTTCTCTCAATCATTTGTGACCTGTTCTCACGAATGGGGTCACAACTTAATTTTGGGGGGTATAGAGATATTTATATCACCGGAAAGCAGAAAAAGTGCTCTTTCCAATGATGTATAATTCAACTGTCTGACTGGAAAATCGAGCGAGTTACAGTAATTTAAAGGGAGTGGGTGATGGGATGGCCATTTTGAGAAAAGCAGAGTTAAAGAAGGACAACAAAATTCTCTGCTTTTTCCTTAGCAACCAGTATTCTATCTTCATCAAACTTAGTGAAGTGTTAGATAAAGTGGTTCTGCAGTACATACTAGCTATTTCGCGAGCTGATTCCAACGGTATGCGATATGCTGAGGCCCTGTACGGTTTCATGGCCTAAATTAAAGCTCAAACACACTCATTTTCACGGAAAAAATCTGCACATTCTCGATGGGTTATCACTTTGAAATGTTATTTAACACTCTTTCAGCCCAAATTTCACTTTAATCTTTGCCATAATTAATAGATTAATGGTCAGACAATGTGTAGGAACAAAAATCTCAAATCACCCAGATCGACCCTCACCACCTTTTCAGGCCCATATCTCAGTTCACATGTTGCGACTTGTGACCCCGTTCGCAAGAACCAGTCACATTTGTTTACAATCAATTTTGCATGACTGACTGACATGTTTACAAGTTGATATTTTATTATAATTAATTTTCATACCTGCTTTAATTAATATTATCACAGTGCGTCTTGTAGTTTGCCCCTTTCACTACAGCTGTAAGGGCTGACATGTAATAATAACAACAATGACCACTTGTACAGCACCTCAACTCACAAAATAATTATGCCCATCACAAAACTATCAGAGACAAAGGCTGACACATGTAAAGCAAATGCATGTCAACCCCTAGCCCTATGAGACGCTGTAACAGCTGCAAGTTCACGCATGAACAGAGAAACTTTCAAAGGGGAAGTAATTCAGATTATTCCCCTTCCCTTACCAACATGCCCTACAAGTGTGGCCCACTAATGAATGATGCCATCGTTTTTCACCATCCCAGTATCACACCAAAACTGTTTAGCCAGACTAATTTCACACAGATGGAGAATGAAGGCACGCTTTGTAAACATACAGAGTCTGTTGTTTGTTCAAGAGTGATTCACTTCACTCTGGCATTTCCATATACGCTTCACTCAAATTGACAGATTTGTATAACATTCTAGTCTTGTTGAGCCCATGCGCTGGTGAACATGTGAAATGAAGTGGAGAATGGCACCTCTAAAACACAGACACCAATAAGATGATAAGGTTGAGATGAGAGCAGCAAACAAGTTTACTTTCACGCTGCAGAGATGGGACTGAACTAAAACATAAGATCTTGAGTCCACATGTCCACCAAAACAACCAGCCCACAAAAAACCTGTGGCAACCTTGAGGATTAAACCTATACAACCCCTATGTTATCTGCTTGGTTGTTTTAAACTAACCAAACTGCAGGCCACACAGAAATTAACAACTGTGGCCGAGGGAGAATGAAAGTAGCCAGTAATACAAATCCTCATTATTCTGGGTAAATTTCTCAGGAAAAGTACAAACGCAAATATTACCATTCTCCAAACAATTTCTGAGAGGAGAGAATCTCAAGACAATTCCACATCAATTCACTGCATCAACGTCGAGTACATACCTGCAGGAATTGGTTTCCTGGAGTGGCTGGCTTGTCCCTTACCACTTCTGTCACGTTCAGGGGCAGCAGGTGTTTCTGAGGTCGCCCGTCTGAAACCACAGAGGACAGTACACAGTGAAACTTTTGTGATTTTGTTTGTGTAAGTCTATATTTCTAGGAAAAAATGAAAATACATAGCAAAATCTTTTGAGTTAGTGATGCTACATATTCACCTATGAAAATGCCAAAATTATTTGTTCTTGGCCTGTGCGGTGAGCTGTATCTTTTATAAGGTCATATACACTGTACATTAAATCTCACACTACACACACAACATGCCACACTGCATCAAACTACCCACCTCTGTGGTTAAGTTCACTGAGATTGGGCAGCCTGTCAGCAAGGAGGGACTGATCATGGAGTTGTCTCAAGTCATGTACAATATTCTTCAATATATCCAATAGCACACTGCACATACTATACTGCACCACACACCACCCTAGTCACCTGTAGGTTAAATTCATGTACACCACACTTCCCTACACTAGTCACCTCTAGGGTTAAATTCATTGTACACCACACTTCCCTACACTAGTCACCGCTAGGGTTAAATTCATTGTACACCACACTTCCCTACACTAGTCACCTCTAGGGTTAAATTCATTGTACACCACACTTCCCTACACTAGTCGCCTCTAGGGTTAAATTCATTGTACACCACACTTCCCTACATTATCGCCTCTAGGGTTAAATTCATTGTACACCACACTTCCCTACACTAAGTCGCCTCTAGGTTAAATTCGTTGTACACCACACTTCCTTACACTAGCGCCTCTAGGGTTAAATTCGTTGTACACCACACTTCCCTACACTAGTCACCTCTAGGGTTAAATTCATTGTACACCACACTTCCTACACTAGTCACCTCTAGGGTTAAATTCATTGTACACCACACTTCCCTAACACTAGTCACCTCTAGGTTAAATTCGTTGTACATCACACTTGCCTACACTAGTCACCGCTAGGGTTAAATTCATTGTACACCACACTTCCCTACACTTTGCTCAGGTTAATCATTGACACACTCCTACATATCACCTTAGGGTTAAATTCATTGTACACCACACTTCCCAACACTACTCACCTCTAGGGTTAAATTCATTGTACACCACACTTCCCTACACTACTCACCTCTAGGGTTAAATTCATTGTACACCACACTTCCCTACACTAGTTGCCTCTAGGGTTAAATTCATTGTACACCACACTTCCCTACACTGGCCACCTCTGGGGTTAAGTTCAGTGAGACAGGACAGCCAGTAACTTGTGTGGCAGGCAGATCATGGACTCTTCTCACATCATGCATATCGTATACTGTACTATATCCCACATCATTATGCCACATCTACAGAATATGGGGTTTAAGACGGATCCATCACACTCCAAATATTCTATATAAGCTCTTCACAAATCTGCCAGCAACTATCCAGCAGACTCCTTGAGTCAGTGCAAAACCCTATGCAGAGAAGGGTGGCCTTCACCCATGATACACTAAGCTGACACCATCAGAATGACTGGCATATTCAGATGGACAGCAAACAGACCAGTTTTGTTGTGGGCTGGGACTGAACTTGAGACGTCATATCTTTTGGGACCATGGCTCTATTAAAAGCACCAACCATCCTGCATTATACTACACCACACACACCACATCACACCACATCAGCACACACACACCACACCCACACCACACCACACCACACCACAAATACCCACCTCTAGAGTTCAGTTCAATGAGATAGGGCAGCCTGTCGGCCTGTGTGGCAGGCTGGTCATGGGCCTTCCTCAGGTCATCATGGGACACTGCTCTCGGGCGCTTGCTGCGTCGTTTGTAGTCTGCTGATCGCCGCCGCAGCTGGAAGATGATGTGACCTGCAGACACATTCCAGGACCCTATCAACGTCAGTCTGGAGTTCAAAACTTGTTCAAGATGGATTCATTGCCTTTGGACAATTTCCACAAGTGCTCTATTCAAATCTCCCCGTATCTGGCAGATTCCTTGAGCTTGTGCAAAAACCCTATGTCCTGGCAAAGCCTTCAAATGGGAAAGGACGGAGGAGAATGATATCTAAAAACAAACATTAAGTTGGCACCACCACAAGGGCTAAAGCATTAACCCTTTCACTCCCATACCCTATCCACCAACTGCAAAAACTTGACCCTCTGACTCCCTCACCCTATCCACCAGCTTCCAGAGAGCCAAAGGATCAATTTTTGCTTTGCTAACAGTCGACAATGCAGGATGCTGGTGGACAGAGTGTAGGAGTCAAAGGGTTTAAATAAGCAGCAGACAAACCAACTTTTTCATATATATACTGTGAGGTGGGTTCAACAGGAGACATGAGATCTTGAGTACACAGCCCCCACCAAAAGAGCCAGCCAGCTAAGAACCTGTGCCTCGCCTCACCTGTAGGGACACCCCACAAGCCTTGTGTTATCAGTATGGCAATTTAACTAACTATCAAAGTCGGGGCGCGAGACTGATTCAATCAGTCATGACTGATTGGTGATACTGAATGACACTGCAAGCATGAAAAAAGGCCATAAGATCACACATTTAACTAGTAAAACAAGACAGGTATAAATCTTTTTCTTAATTTTATCAAATGTAAGACAACACAGCGACAAAAAAAAAAAAAAAAAAAAAAATCACACACAAAACTGCAAGTTCAATTCATACGTGTGCATGCATGAACATACCCCCCCCCCCCCCCCCCACACACACACACACACAAAAGACTCATGCTGACCTTTACGTTTAGGATGCTGCATGACAATGGCCAGAGGGCACTCCCCTTCATCCAATACCCTCTCCTCCCCCATGGTCCCCCCATGGTACTCCTGACTGCCTGGCGGCAGTAACACCTGCAACACAAAAAACAAGACATTTATTAACAATGATAATAATAAATCATTTTTGTATAATGCAATTTTCCCACAGCTATCTAGACTCACTGCATGCTGCACATTTACAAGACACTGACATAATACATTCGGAAGTACCTGCTCTCCCTGTCTGTTGTCTGTTTCTATCTCTCTCTCTTCACACCGTTCAAAGACTCTGTCTGTCTGTCGTCTTCTCTCTCCAACGCCGTTTCAAAGGCACCACACACACACACACCTCTCCTCTCTCTCTCTCTCTCTCTCTCTCTCTCCTCTCTCTCTCTCTCTCTCTCTCGTCTCTCTCTCTCTCTCTCTTCAACGCCGTTTCAAAGGACTATGGCCTAAATGAATGAATCTTCTAAATCTGAATCCGAATCTCCCAGTCATCACGGCTGTATATTATATGTCTACAGACAACAGGTCTTATTGGTGCAGAGGTAGAAACATAACATACCTATCTGAATGAATGACTTTGGATGCGAGATAATCACACCTGAGGAGCTTAATTAGTGCTTGCGGCTGCCAGCCTAGTCTGCCCAGCTGTGTATGTATGGGTGCCTTATTTCCTTTCAAGTTAGGGAAAACCATGCAGTGAGGGAGATGATTGGACATACATGTAGTCCTCTCTATGCTGGCCCTGAGAAAATCTGAGGTCTCTGCCACCAGACTCGACTCCTGTACGGCCGCAGGGTTATGGGACAATTGTATAACCTTTACCACAGACGATATGTGAAATTTAATTTATCTATGATCATTTTATTATCTTTTACTACTCCTCCATCCGTAAATCACTCATTACCTATGGTTAAATCCTCCATCATCACATGCTGTCTGGTCTGACCGGAGATTACATGGCATTCTCTAAACGCTTACGTACATGTATTCTTAATGGTCTCTGACCTTAGGCATGTATTTGTATTGTTAGATATTGTGAACAAATAATAGTGTGTGTGTGTGTGTGTGTGTGTGTGTGTGTGTGTGTGTGTGTGTGGAGAGAGAGAGAGAGACAGAGAGACAGACACAGAGAGAGAGAGAAAAAGAGAGACAGAGACAGAGACAGAGAGAGAGAGAGAAAAAGAGAGACAGAGACAGAGAGACAGACAGAGAGAGAGACAGATAGACAGACAGACACACACACACACACACACACACACACGAGCTAGCTGGGACAGCACTTGTCAAAAACTGTATTTGTGCATGAGACACAGCTTCGGCAGAACCTTGCAGATAAACTGGCGCAGTCATGCCACAAGTAAATGTGCTGAGAATGTCCAACAACAACAAGAATACATCAATGTCTATGAAATATCTAGTTTTAACTGCGAAATGGAAAGAGAAAGAGGAGACAGGGGGAAGGCAAGGCAGAGAGAGAGAAGAGAGCTCTTTTATCTTCCAGCAGTAAAAGACAATGACAACACAAGTTACAACTTGTTCCGTCAATGTTCCAAGTCTGTCGTTTGCTAAAATCTAGTAAGAAACACCACGAGGGTGCGGATAGGACCCAGAGCACCAATGCCTCGCCACTCTGTGGATAATGACCTCTCAAGCTCCCTTAATATTCAAAACGTAGATAACACTGGGAAGATGCATATCAAACTATGTATTTAAAGATACACAGGCAGCCAACCAGCCAGCTGGAGTCATTGTAGTCAAAATACATTTTTCATTTTAACACAGAGACAACTGGACTTGTATGGACAATAATAAAATAGACCTCTACAGTTCTGTGACACGATATGTAAGATTTACACAGGTTGTTGTGCAACTCTTCTGAGCAGGTTTCCTGTTTAAATCTCACTTGTCTATCTTCACACTCCAACCCCCAATCCTTAAACTAGAAAATTAAACTGGCTTGCCACCTCTCTCTCTCTCTCTCTCTCTCTCTGAAACTCTTGACGGATACGTTGATTAGCAACGGCAAGTTTGAAAAATGGCTGTTACTCGTATTACGCCACATAATAATTTCTGTTATTGGAAAACAGTATGATTGTCCTCTCTCTGTCTCTGTCTCTATGTGTGTGTGTGTGTGTGTGTGTGTGTGTGTGTGTGCGCGCGCGCGCGCGCGTATTAGAGAGACAGACAGACAAAGACAGACAGACAAGCAGGCAGTCAGACAGACAAACAGACAGACAGACAGACATAGACAGAGATCCCTCTGAAGAATTGAAACAGTCTTCCTTCTTTTTTGAAGGATTAAAAAAAAAAGGACAGGAAAAAAAAACAACGAAACAGAAACAGAAGAAGAAATGGGGGTTTGGGAGAAGAAAAAAAAGTGAGAGACACAGAGTCGCCAATCACAATGGCAATAACAATGGTAGCTGTGTTGACAGGAGATGACCCCAGGGTTCATCACGCCAACAGGTGACCCCCATTGTTCTCTCACAACCCCGTCCCCACTCCCCCGCCCCTCCTTGCCACCACCCTCACCCCCACCCCCTTTAAATCGACGGCACTTTCACTACCCATGGCCGCCAGCCCCGACCAAACCAGATCTCAGCTCCATTCCATTCCATCAGCTCCAGTATCCTTTAAGTTAATACTGTCATCTACATGTACATTATGAACTCAATCCTAGAAGCTTCTTTGCCTTCTTGGTTTAAACAAAACTTTATTCAAGAAAAGAAGAGTCATAAATACAGCAAAGCATGGGCAGGGCATCAAGCAATGGCTTATGTTATCTTTGCCTTCTTGAAGTTATAACTTGGGTTTGTTAGGTTTGGTTCTTTTTAATTTCCATCCTCCTATCTGCTTGTTTGTTTAAATGATTGGTTAGTTTTAAATTAAATCCTCCTGGGTTTTTTTTCATTAAATGGTTGGTTAGTTTTGATTTTGAGCCTCTTATCTGTTTGTTTAAATGGTTGGTTAGTTTTGATTTTTAATCCTATGTTTTTGTTTAAAATGGTTAGTTAGTTTGATTTTAATCCTCCTGTCTTTTTTTTAATGTTTGGTTAATTTTGATTTTAAACCTCCTATCTTTTTGTTTAAATGGTTGGTTAGTTTTGGTTTTAAGCCTCCTATCTTTTTGTCTAAATTGTTGGTTAGTTTTAATCTTAAACCTCCTACTTAATTGTTTGTTTAAATGGTTGGTTAGTTTTGATTTTAAGCCTCCTATCTTTTTGTCTAAATTGTTGGTTAGTTTTAATCTTAAGCCTCCTACTTAATTGTTTGTTTAAATGGTTGGTTAGTTTTGATTTTAAGCCTATCTTTTTGTCTAAATTGTTGGTTAGTTTTAATCTTAAGCCTCCTACTTAATTGTTTGTTTAAATGGTTGGTTAGTTTTGATTTTAAGCCTCCTATCTGTTTGTTTAAAATGGTTGGTTAGTTTGATTTTAATCCTCCTGTCTTTTTTTTTATTAATGGTTGGTTAATTTTGATTTTAAGCCTCCTATCTTTTTGTCTAAATTGTTGGTTAGTTTTAATCTTAAGCCTCCTACTTAATTGTTTGTTTAAATGGTTGGTTAGTTTTGATTTTAAGCCTCCTATCTTTCTGTTTGTTTAACTGGGTTGCACTTCACGCTCACTATATTCTGGCGTCCAAGCCCCAGAGACGCAGACACCTGCGGTACTGGTCAGACGATTTGAGCAACACTCTCAATGATGCATCTGTGGTGAAGTGAATGAGAATCGACTGTGTAGTCCAAGTCTTCCCATTGCGCCAACAGCACGCACAACTCTGGGAGAGAGCTGGTTGGGAAAAAAACCAACAACAAAAACATGATTCTGACAGGACTGATGGGGATTCGAATCCACAACCTTCCTTATGGGGGGAAGGGAGAGGGGAGGAACAGTGGAGAAACAGACAGGCAGACACAAAACAGGGATGACGCTGAAATTCCACTGATAGACCTGGGGGGGGGGGGGGGGGGGGGGGGGGGCAAAATTCGCTGGTCATTTCGCATGGAGCCAGAGAGGGAAAAAAATCGTAATCTTTTTGTCACTGCATAAACCCATAGACTCGAATTTCGCATGGAACTTCGCACGATCCTCGCTGCCAAACTTTTCTTTCGCACGCGTGCAACCGGCTTTTGGCTTGCCAACTATTCGAAAAAGTGGGCGGGGCCCTTTTCGTGCTAAACTGCTCCCCTACCGAAAAAAGCAAGCGAACTTCTCATCATTTTTTTCGGGTCTATGGAATTCTATCTAAAACATAAAAATAGCAGATACAGACAGACTGACAGCTAGAACGCGGAATGCCAACAATGCAAACACACACGACTGACTTACTGCCTGTCAAGCTCGAGT
>CM060311.1:29618548-29623548 GCA_030674185.1 Monoplex corrugatus | reverse complement strand
TATCGGGTTCACAGTTTGCAAAGTGTATTTCTATCGGGTTCACAGTTTGCAAAGTGTATTTCTATCGGGTTCACAGTTTGCAAAGTGTATTTCTATCGGGTTCACAGTTTGCAAAGTATATTTCTATCGGGTTCACAGTTTGCAACGTGTGTTTCTGTCAGGTGTATAGTTTGCAAAGTATATATCTATCAGGTGTATAGTTTGCAAAGTATATATGTTCAGCGCTTAGATTTGATTTTATCAAGATTTTGCGCTATATAAATATTGTAATTATTATTATTATTATTATGTGAAAAGAACTGTCCGAATACGACTGTTCCCTTATGCTGTAATTCCAATGCCACGCCATACGCTCTACTGTGAGCGTGCGTATGAATGTCTGCGCATATTTATATCTTATATCCATTCATGGATTAAATCATTAAATGTGTATCTCCACCCAGCTTTGTTACAACTACAAAACCACATGGTAAAGATTTGAAATGTATGCCTAAACGTGTACGTTCTATCTAATAGGATTAAATCATGCCTAAACGTGTACGTTCTATCTAACGGGATTCAATCATTTCTAAACGTGTCACGTTCTGTCTAACTGGATTAAATGTCTAAACGTGTTACGTCCTATCTAACAGGATTAAATCATGTCTAAACGTGTTACGTCCTATCTAACTGGATTAAATCATTTCTAAACGTGTAACGTCCTATCTAACTGGATTAAATCATGTCAAAACGTGTTACGTCCTATCTAACTGGATTAAATCATGTCAAAACGTGTTACGTCCTATCTAACTGGATTAAATCATGTCAAATGTAGTCTATCTAACGGATAATCATGTCAAACGTGTTCCTATCTAACGGATTAAATCATGTCAAAACGTGTACGTCCTATCTAACGGGATTAAATCATGTCTAAACGTGTTACCCTACGGATTTATTCAAACGGTTATCCTATCTAACGGGATTAAATCATGTCTAAACGTGTGTACGTCCTATCTAACGGGATTAAATCATGTCTAAACGTGTTACGTCCTATCTAACGGGATTAATCATGTCTAAACGGTTACGTCTACTAATCGGGATATCATCACTGTCTAAACGTGTACTCCTATCTAACGGGAATTAAATCATGTCTACGGTCAACGAGTTAACTGTGTCCTATCTAACGGGATTAAATCATGTCTAAAACGTGTACGTCTATCTTGAATTATCATGTTACGTGATTATCTATAATCGATTAAATTGTAACTTTTATCATATCTGGTATTTTAAATAACTGTCTAACGTGTTACGTCCTATCTAACGGATTAAATCATGTCTAACGTGTTACGTTCCTATCTAACGGATTAAATCAGTCTAAACGTGTATACGGTCCATCTAACTGGAATTAAATCATGTCTAAACGTGTTATGTCCTATTCTAACTGGATTAAAATCATGTCTAAACGTGTTACGTCCTATCTAACGGGATTAAATCATGTCTAAACGTGTTACGTTCTATCTAACTGGATTAAAATGTCTAAACAGTGTACGTCCTATCTAACTGGATTAAATCATGTCTAAACGTGTTACGTCCTATCTAACGGGATTAAATCATGTCTAAACGTGTTACGTCCTATCTAACGGATTAAATCATGTCTAAACGTGTTACGTCCTATCTAACTGGATTAAATCATGTCTAAACGTGTTACGTCCTATCTAACGGATTAATCATGTCTAAACGTGTTACGTCCTATCTAACGGATTAAATCATGTCTAAACGTGTTACGTCCTATCTAACTGGATTAAATCATGTCTAAACGTGTTACGTCCTATCTAACGGGATTAAATCATGTCTAAACGTGTTACGTCCTATCTAACGGGATTAAATCATGTCTAAACGTGTTACGTCTATCTAACGGGATTAATCATGTCTAAACGTGTTACGTCCTATCTAACGGGATTAAATCATGTCTAAACGTGTTACGTCCTATCTAACGGGATTAAATCATGTCTAAACGTGTTACGTCCTATCTAACGGGATTAAATCATGTCTAAACGTGTTACGTCCTATCTAACGGGATTAAATCATGTCTAAACGTGTTACGTCCTATCTAACGGGATTAAATCATGTCTAAACGTGTTACGTCCTATCTAACGGATTAAATCAGTCTAAACGTGTTACGTCCTATCTAACGGGATTAAATCATGTCTAAACGTGTTACGTCCTATCTAACGGGATTAAATCATGTCTAAACGTGTTACGTCCTATCTAACGGGATTAAATCATGTCTAAACGTGTTACGTCCTATCTAACGGATTAAATCATGTCTAAACGTGTTACGTCCTATCTAACGGGATTAAATCATGTCTAAACGTGTTACGTCCTATCTAACGGGATTAAATCATGTCTAAACGTGTTACGTCCTATCTAACGGATTAAATCATGTCTAAACGTGTTACGTCCTATCTAACGGGATTAAATCATGTCTAAACGTGTTACGTCCTATCTAACGGGATTAAATCATGTCTAAACGTGTTACGTCCTATCTAACGGGATTAAATCATGTCTAAACGTGTTACGTCCTATCTAACGGGATTAAATCATGTCTAAACGTGTTACGTCCTATCTAACGGGATTAAATCATGTCTAAACGTGTACATCCTATCTAACGGATTAAATCATGTCTAAACGTGTTACGTCCTATCTAACGGGATTAAATCATGTCTAAACGTGTTACGTCCTATCTAACGGATTAAATCATGTCTAAACGTGTTACGTCCTTCTAACTGGATTAATCATGTCTAAACGTGTTAGTCCTATCTAACGGATTAAATCATGTCTAAACTGTATACGTCCTATCTAACTGGATTAAATCATGTCTAAACGTGTTACGTCTTATCTAACGGATTAAATCATGTCTAAACGTGTTACGTCCTATCTAACTGGATTAAATCATGTCTAAACGTGTTACGTCCTAACTGGATTAAATCATGTCTAAACGTGTTACGTCCTATCTAACGGATTAAATCATGTCTAAACGTGTTACGTCCTATCTAACTGGATTCAATCATGTCTAAACGTGTTACGTCTATCTAACGGATTCAATCATGTCTAAACGTGTTACGTCCTATCTAACGGATTAAATCATGTCTAAACGTGTTACGTTCTATCTAACGGGATTAAATCATGTCTAAACGTGTATATCCTATCTAACGGGATTAAATCATGTCTAAACGTGTTACGTCCTATCTAACGGGATTAATCATGTCTAAACGTGTTACGTCCTATCTAACGGGATTAAATCATGTCTAAACGTGTTTTGTCCTAACCGGATTAATCATGTCTAAACGTGTTACGTCCTATCTAACGGATTAAATCATGTCTAAACGTGTTCGGTCCTATCTAACGGATTAAATCATGTCTAAACGTGTTACGTCCTATGTAACTGGATTCAATTTATGTCTAAACGTGTTACGCCTATCTAACGGATTAATCATGTCTAAACGTGTATATTATCTAACGGATTAGATCATGTCTAAACTGTTACGTCCTATCTAACCGGAATTAAATCAAATGTATATCCCTATCTTACTGGATTAATCATCAAATGCGTGTCTCCAAAGTGCCTTTGTTTTACTACAAAAACAAAATCACTCACTCAAGATGACCTGAAAGAAATGACCAAATAACACGCATTTTCTATCTTGTTTCATATGAATGGAAAAGCATATTGATTTCTCTTGTTCTCTGACCGCTGAGGCTGAGAGATATGGAAGGTCACGAAACAAACACTGAAAACAAATACACACTCTGTGTACATCATGTACAGGCTTGAAAATGAAACCAGTGTGCAAGAAACTCGGCAACTTCGTTTTCGCATAGCACTAGCATAAATTTGCATAAAACTGGTTTGGCAGCCTTGTCTCCTGTCTCTCTGCTCCCCTTCTCTTTTTTTTTTTTTTTTCTTTTTTTTTTAAACCCTACCTTTCCTATCCCTCTTTTCCCTCCAGTTCAGGTGTTTTTTCTTTTTCTTGTTTTTTTCTCTTTTTTTCCCTTTTTTTTCTATTTTTTCTATCAATCTGTTTGTTTAAAAAAATGCAGTTTCAGCCATCCATTTGATTCCAAAAGATAACAATGTGAAAAATAATATTAGAAATGGCCCGTGGCGTTGTAAATAGCTGTGTGTGTGTGTGTGTGTGTGTGTGTGTGTGTGTGTGTGTGTGTGTGTGTGTGTGTGTGTGTGTGTGTGTGTGTCTCTCTCTCTCTCTCTCTCTCTGTCTCTCTCCTCTCTTCTCTCTCTGTCTCCCCTCCTGCGCCGCCTGTCTTCATCTGTTGTTATCTTTTAATTGTTATATCTGTCTATTTATTTGCTGCCTGTTTTGGTGTATGGCGGACCAACGGTGAGAGAAAAAGTTATTTATCTCTTATATTCTGCGCGCGTGTGTGTGTTGTGTGTGTGTGTGTGTGTGTGTGTGTGTTGTGTGTGTGTGTGTGTGTGTGAATGTACGCGTGTGTCTGTGTGTGTGTGTAGGTGTGTGTGGGTGCGTATGTGAGCGTACGTGTTGAAACGTCTTTAAATAATTATCACCTTCAGACAATAACAGGTACCTTTGGAAATACAATCTCTCTCTCTCTCTCTCTCTCTCTCTCTCTCTCTCTCTCTCTCTCTCTCTCTCTCTCTCTCTCTCTCTCTCTGCTTTCCCCGTCCGTGAGAGTTCCCCCACCCCCATCCACTACATGTACAAAAGCAAGGACTTTGGCGGCTGTTTATGACACAGACTGTGTGTCATGTGTGGCACAGAGGACACACAAAAGGGGACTGACACCTTGCACGGTTTATGGACTTTTTTTTGTTTTGCTGCGGATTCGCAACGGCCACAGTGTATGTGTAACGTCTTCAGGGCGTTTGGTCCCCCATGGCACTCACTCAACTGACTTTTATGAGTTTTCACTCTCTCACTCCTTCTTCACTCTGCCTGCCAGATTCCTACCTATCTGCCAGCTGGTGGACGTTGGCTGAT
>CM060311.1:29608548-29611048 GCA_030674185.1 Monoplex corrugatus | reverse complement strand
GCGTGCGTACGTGCGTGTGTGTGTGTGTGTGTTGTGTGTGTGTGTTTGTCCACCTATCCACGGTCATTCATTTATCCATCCACCCAAAGAATCCATCCAGACAGACAGAGACGACGACAGACAGACAAGACAGCGAAAGGAGGACAGACAGACAATAGAATGCTGTCCACCAATCTATACCCACAAATAGAGAGCGAGACAATACAGAAATGAAAACAATTTTACTACGGTGAGATACTAACACACAGGCCAATTTGACATCTGCCACTGCTAATCTACTCGTATTGAAGCAATGGAGAGAGAGAGAGAGAGAGTGGGAGAGAGTGTGTGGAGGTGAGAGAGACAGGGAAGAGAGAGAGAGAGAGAGAGACAGAAAGAGAGAAAGAGACAGGAGAGAGAGACAGAGATTGACAATAACACTGACACACATGCTTTATTGTGAAGGCCACCGACCTACACACAAGCCAGGAGAGAAGCGGGAGGGAGGAGAGAGAGCGGGGGGGGGGGGGAGGGGGGAAGAGTAGGCAATGTAGAGATTGAGAGTAGACGGCCGGTCTGGGTAAATTGGTGTGGGTGGTGAATTGATGGAGGGTGGTGGATGGGTGGTGGTGTAGTGTGGGTCTGGCGGTGTGTGGTTGTGTGTTGTGGTGTACAGCTGTGTCTGTAATGTCGTCTTCAGTTATCTCTTTTTGACAGAAGAGAGTTCTGGTTGTGGTTTGATGTGTGCTCAATGTGTGTGTGTGTGTGTGTGTGTTGTGTGTGTGTGTGCTGTGTGTCTGTGTGCGTCTGGTGTGTGGCACACGCGGGTGTGTGTGCATGTACATGTAGGGGTGGGGGTGTTCGTTTGTTGAATGACACGGTCTTCAGTCCAATTAAAAATGTGCAAAATACAATGTTACATATGTACGCCCCACCCCCCACCCCCACCCCCTCAACACACAAAATTTGGTAAGATCAGCAATTCTGGCGATGCAAAGAGTAATGGCGTAACATACTCAATCAATGAAAAATAGTCAAGAACAATTGATATAAAACATTTACAAAGAACAATCACGTGTTGTTGTTTTTTACATACAAAGAACAAAGACGTAAAAACTTTAATTTGCTTACCAAAAAAAATAATAACACCCCATCTGATTACGAAAGAAAACCGCCGCATGGCGTTGGCGATCATAGCCCTCCAAACGAATCTATCTTTTGTCGCTGCAGTTACATCTCTACTCTCTTCTGTGTCTCCATCCACTGTGCAAATCCGTCCATATTTTCTCCCGGGTTCTACCTGGTGCTCGTTTTCCGTCCAGCTTTTTTTTCTTTGACTAGATGCTCAAATTCCTCTTGCCTCATAAAACAAATGTGTAGATGTTGCTTGTCTTTTCCTAACCGTCTTACATTGATATTATTTTTGTGTTTGCCCATTTCAACAATGTTCGTTTGTTTTATCAAATGTCTACGGTATATTTTCTATTTAAAGGCGTAAGTAAATGGTGTGACGTAGTCTCTGTCTTCTTCTCGTCTTCGTCTGTCTCTGTCTCTCTCTCTCTCTCTCTCTCTCTCTCTCTCTCTCTCTCTCCTCTCTCTCTCTCTCTCCCCCCCCCAAAAAAGTTCCACGCAAGTTTGGTCACAATTTATGTTGTTTTGTTTATTTTTTATTTTTTATTTCTTTCTTCTTTGTGTGTGTGTGTGTGTGATCGTGTGTGTCGGCGCGCGCGTGTGTGTGTGTGTGCTGTGTGTCTGTGCGTGCGTGCGGGTGTGTGTGTATGCGTGTGGTGTATGCTGTGTGTGTGTGGTGCTGTGGGGGGTGTACGTGGTTTGCCTCTCTCTCTACTTCTCTCTTCGTCTCTCCTCTCTCCTCTCTCTCTCTCTCTCTCTCCCCCTCTCTCTCTCTGTGCAGTGTGTTCGTGTGTTTTCTCATGTCGGCTGGCAGACTGTTCACAGCGCCTATGGACGAGAGATCTGATGTTTCGACTTTCGAGGTCAATTCATCTACCAGAGAAAAAAAAAAACTGGCCCGTTCGCTGCCTATCTTGAATGTTTTAATCACTCTGGTGGCGTCAGCATAGTCTCGTCACAGATCTTCTCTCTGCCCCACTTGTCCGCTTCTTATTCAAGACTTTTCCTGGGTAGGGTTTTACGCACCAGGCTCGGTTCCTGATCTGACAGGTTATCATTGGGGTAAGTTTAGGCGCAGCGCATATGGAACTGTCCGAGCGTGACGAATCCCCGCGATGTCTCAGTGTCACAGTCTGTGTGCATGCATGCGAGTGCGCATACCGTACCGCGGTATCAAGTTATCACCGCCAGGACAAGCTGCAAAAAAAAAAAGTCTTCCAGCATCACCAAGGTCAATCGATAATTAATACAACCGACCTGATGATGATACCTGCACAATTCCCTGGGGTTCGCCTGCACGGGTTTCTTTCTTGTTTCGCGTTCCCACAGCCCGGGTATGGGTTCATATAATTAACGGTGATGAGAACGCAGTGGAAACCGAGTCTCCCTG
>CM060311.1:29596048-29601048 GCA_030674185.1 Monoplex corrugatus | reverse complement strand
GGGAAGTCAAAGGATTAAATTTTTGCTTTGTGATCACCGTGGACAATGCAGGTTGCTGGTGGACAGGGTGCAGGAGTCAAAGGGTTAAGGTACATTAGTCTTAAATGGTACTTGGAAGGAGTTTACGGTAACTGCCAAGCACTACAGCACTTCTGTCTACGTTTTTATATGCTCACATTAAACCAGTTATAAGGTCCACTTTAGTACTAATGCGATACTAACTTCTGTACCACCCCGATCCCCGACTAGGTCAAAATTAATATGAACGTACCCTAGCTCGACATTCACCCCCTGTGTGTGTGTGTGTGTGTGTGTGTGTGTGTGTGTGTGTGTGTGTTGGGGTGTGTGTGTGTGTGTGTGTGTGTGTGTGTGTGTGTGTGGTGTGAGTGTGTGTGTGTGTGTGTGTGTGGTTGTGTTGTGTGTGTGTGTGTGTGTGAGTGAGTGGGAAGATATGTATAGGTGGGACAGGAGGGATCAACTTAAGTCAAGGGTCACATGCTAACAGGTTCAGTGTAACCTAGCTCAGCATCTCTGTGCGTGTGTGTGTGTGTGTGTGGTGTGTGTGTGTGTGGTGTGTGTGTGTGCGTGCGTGCGTGCGTGCGTGCGTGCGTGCGCGCGCCTGTCTGTCTGTCTGTCTGTCTGTCTGTCTGTCTGTCTCTCTCTCTCTCTCTCTCTCTCTCTCTCTCTCTCCTCTCTCTCTCTCTCTCTCTCTCTCTCTCTGTGCGCACGCGCAGATTGTTTACTGCTGTAAATTTCAACGAGCATGCTTCTGACATGGACTTTTTGCGCTATGTAAATGATATTATCTTCATTATTATTAAGACTTTTTGTGCTATATAAGTGACATATTAATTATCAATATGACATTTCTCTTTTAACCTCTAATCTCTCTAGCTAAACAGCTGGTCATCTCATTTTAATTAAACAAGCCATTTTGTTGACATGTTACGGAGTGTGCAGCCTGGTGGCCAAAACGCCTACCAAGGACGCAAGAAACTTTTGAGTTCAAATCATCGAAGTAACATGGCTTTCCCACATCACATCTCCCAAGCTCAAACACTCGAGAAGTTAAAGGGTGGATCTACAAGCTAGCGTTTTCGGTTAAATGATAAAACCCGCGACACGTGTACCGCACACACTCAGCTCTTGTTAAAGGCAACAAAGGATTCGGCCGTGACAAAAAAAACTGTCTCAAAATCCACAGATATACGCAGTTATACACGATGGGGGGGGGGGGGGGGGGGGAGAGGGAGACAGACAGACACAAAGACACAAAGACAGAGAGGAGAGGGAGGGGAAGGGAAAGAGAGAGAGGGAGAGAAGATAGTGAGAGAGAGAGAGAGAAAGAGAAGAGAGAGAGAGAAAGAGAGAGAGAGAGACAGAGACAGAGACAGAGACAGAGATACAGAGAGAAGAGGCGGTGTATACTGCTGCTTGGAATAAGCATCCAGAACTTCAGGTTACTACATACTGCGTAGAGTCGTATCTGGGCTATAACCGTTTCAAAACATACACAATACTTCAACAGGGAAAAAGACAAGAAAATTATCATATCAATACAACCAAAACATATCAATGCATTCGCGCACATAATCTAAGGAGATGCCCCTGGCGTTGACCACTCCGCCCAATTTATCACACAAGAGGAGTTTTTAAAAAAAAACATACCTGAATACAAATTTAAGCGTTACTAAAGGACACCAAAACATACATAAAAACAGGCCTAAATTAATAAAATTGCTTCCGCATATCACATTTCCATAGAACCAAAAATGCACGTAATACATGTACATGTACCCAGTTATCAATCCTATGAGAAGAAAGATACACATACATACAGAACTTTACAATACAGAACGACACACAAAATGATAAAAAATGACAAAAAATAAAAAAGGTGGACAAGACATCATAACAAAAGAGTAAGAAAGCAAAGAACAAGTATACAAAGAATAAAAAACAAAGACTATCTGAAACAAAAACAGTCATAAACAAGAGAAAGCAGACTCAAAACAAGAGTGAACGGAACCATACGCATGAGAGCCAAGAAAATGAATAGGAAGAAACTGACAAGGAAAGCAAAAAAGGAACAAGGCATCAAACAAAGAGAGTGAAGAAAGCAAAGGAACAAAGGGCATTAAACAAAGAGAGTGAAGAAAAAAAAAAGGAAAATTTTATACTGAAAGAGCCCCAAAGGATGAGAAAGTGAAAAGGTAACTACAATATACTTATGGCAAGTATAAAAACCATTAAATTCTTGTCTTGTCTAACTCCCCTTTCTATGCATAATGTTGGTTACTAAATCCAGTTTATATCCAGAAAGACAAAACTATCAATCCTACAATTTAGTGTCCTGTTTTGCCTGAAATCCCCTTCAATGCATAAATAATGTGGGGTATTAAACCAGTTTACACCAGGCCAGACGATACTATAAAACCTACAACTGTCACTTTCAATTTGTTGATTTTCAGTTTTACGTTTCATCCGCCCAAGGGCAAGAGTTTAAAGTTTTGAAAGTGGGAGATAGGGTGGAGGGGGGTGACACGTGTTGGTGACGTCAATCTGATCAGTGACATGTCGGTCTGTGTCACATAAAGCGTACACATACACACGACGCACACTTTTGTCTCCATTCTTTCTGACACAAAGTCTCAGAGAGAAACACAGCAAGCGGACCAGCGAGCAAACGGGGAAAGAGGGGGGGGGAGGAGAGAGAGAGAGAGAGAGAGAGAGAGAGAGAGAGAGAATGCATACACTGTACAGAAATATGACATACATACGCAGTAACATACATGCACACATACATTCACAAATAGGCATGCATATGTACATAAATACACCGAAGTGTAAACAATTTACATTGCAAAAGCATGCACACAAAATTATACACTTACACATATTCACTCTATCTCTTCTCTTCGTCATCCTCGTTACAACACACACACACACACACACACACACACACACACACACACACACACACACACACACACACACACACACACACAACACACACACACACACACACACACACACACACATACGCAACACAACACAACACCACACACACACACACACACACTCACTCACTCACTCATCTCTGCTATCTCATCCCCTTCTCATAACTCTCTCCCTCCCCCCCTCTCTCTCTCTCTCACGTACATATATCTCTTCTATCCGTCCCATCCCTCTCCCAACACACACACACACACACACACACACCAAAAGAGAGAGACAGACAGACAGAGACAGACAGAGAGACATAAGAAGACACACAGACAGACACGACAACAGACAGAGACAGAGATCGAGCTACATTAAAAGGAGAGAGAGAAAAGAGAACAGAGAGAGAGAGAAGAGAGAGAGAGAGAGAGAGAGAGAGAGATCTGGTGTAAAACCAAGCAGTGTTGACGCCAGAGGCAATTTTCATGTTAAAACCACACAAGGCAATCTCAACCAGCCCCGGCTAAACCACGTATCGGTTTAAATCTTTCCTGCCCATAATATATCCAAAGACACAGAGCAGCGCATTATACAGTGTACCTGCTGAACTGTTTAGTTAAGCCAGTGGCTACCTTGCAGTCTGTACACCTGGACAAACCGCTTTTAATCCCGTTTACGTATGGGTCTTGATAATCGCCAACACGTTTTCCCACTTTTTTCCCCTCCCCTAATTCTTTAATAGCGCGCAACCAACACGTTTTGACAGCAATGTTTTTCACAGCAAGCAATTACACAACACGGCGGACTGGTCTATGTGTGTGGGTGGGTGGGGGGGGGGGGGGAAGGGAGGTGGACGTGTTTTGTTGTTTTGATGTGTCTCTGCGTGCGTGCATGTGTGTGTGGTGTGTGTGTGTGTGTGTGTGTGAGTGAGTGGGGGAGCGTGTTTTATTTTTTGATGCGTGTGTGTGTGTGTGTGTGTGTGTGTGTGTGTGTGTGTGGTCTGTGTGTGTGTCTGTTGTGGCGTGTGTGGGTATGTGTGTGGGTGGAGAGGGCGTGTTTGTTGTTTTGATGTGTGTGTGTGTGTGTGTATATGTGTGTGTGTGTATGTGTGTGTGGTGTGTGTGTGTGTTGTGTGTGTGTGTGTGTGTGTGTGTGTGTGTGTGTGTGTGTGTGTGTGTGTGTGTGTGGTGAGTGAGTGAGTGTTCGTTCGTTCTTAATTAACGTTTTTCACTATAAGTGATATTAGACGTGAGTGAGTGAGTGTGTGTGTGTGTGTGTGTGTGTGTGTGTGTGTGTGTGTGATGTATGAGTCTCTCTCTCTCTCTCTCTCTCTCTCTCTCTCTCTCTGCTGCGTGCGTGTGTGTGTGTGTGTGGTTGTGTGCCTCTGTGTGTGTGTGCCTCTGTGTGGTGTGTGTGTGTGTGTGTGTGTGTGTGTGTGTGTGTATACCTCTGTGTGTGTGTGCCTCTGTGTGTGTGCACGGTGTGTGTGTGTGCGTGTGTGTGTGTGTGTGAGAGAGAGAGAGAGAGAGAATCCGAACAAATCAACACCTTTTCAGAGACCACCGCTACATGGAAGTGAAGCTAACCTCTCCTTTTCCTCTTCTGAACTGAGTGCATGAACTCCACATGAACACGTTAACTCTTTGAATCCTCACCTTCCACAGCTTCATGCATTATCAGCAGGAACAACACACCCACACAACACACACACCCAACACCCACACACACACACACAACACAAACACACACACAAAACAGACTCAAACGCGTCTATAAGATAAAAAAAAAAAATTTAAAACTAACAGGACGCAAACGTTCTGGCAAGTGCAGTTGTGTCACACGAACACAAAAGACAACAAGGACAAATAAATATGAATCTAGAAGTAGCTGGTGTTTCGTCAGAAGAAGAAGAAAATGTGACTGTTATGAAAACAAGCAAAGTAAACGGGATGGCCAGGTAAAGGAACAGTAAAGACGGGGTTAAGGTGGGGAGTTGAAGGTGGTGGGATGGATGGATGGATGAGGAGTCGACATGAACGCTTTGATTCCCGACGCTG
>CM060311.1:29573548-29588548 GCA_030674185.1 Monoplex corrugatus | reverse complement strand
CTCTCTCTCTCTCCTCTCTCTCTCTCTCTCTCTCTCTCTCTCTCTCTCTCTCTCTCTTCCTTTCTCTTCTCTCTCTCTCTCTCTCTCTCTTCCATATATATATATATATATATATATATTGTGTGTGTGTGTACATATATATATATATTATTATATAATACATATATATATATATATTCATATATTTTATATATATACACAGATATATATACACATATTTATATATATATTTATCAATGTATTCACTCATATAATCTAAGGATGTGTCTCTGGCGCTGACGTTTTAAATCCAAGTTATCACCAGGGAAGGTTGAAAAACTAACAAACAAACAAACAAACAAACGTGAATACAAATACACAAACATATCTAAATACGCTAAAACATTATTATGAAAAAAAAAGACTAGCTTAAATCACCGGAAACTGTTTCTGCATATCACATTTCCTCAAAGCAAAAAATACACTTCGTACATGTGTCACGTGCATGTGCCAAAGTATCAATCCTAACAGAAAAAGTATCCAAGGTTTTAAAGAACACATACAGGTGAAAGGACCAGCAAGGCTGATAGAAAAGAAGAAACTTCTACCACAGAATTTCCTGAAGGTCAGGACACTAGTCATACTAAGTAAAAGATCCCTATCGGGAGGGGGGAGGGGAAGGAGGGGAGGGGAGGGAGGAGGGGAGGGGAAGTGATTCATTCAGATCGGCAGTCAACAGGCCAGCTTTTATGTTACATGACTGAGACTAAACCCGAGATAACACATCTCCAGTACTTTAGGCTGCACGCATCATCTGAGCTAGCAAACTCCTGTCACTGAATAAATAAATATACAAACACTCAAACAAACCAAACAAAGTAAATAAATAAACAAATGAACGAATAACTGAATACAAAAATCAATAAATAAATGCATCATAAACACATACATAAACATATAAAAAAAAAAAAAAGATGGTTAAACACACAAAGGAATTTAATAGGTGAGAACTTTTTTTTTTCCCCTGACAAACCTTAAAAAATCATCAAATACCGTTGAAAGCCTTAACAGTAAAACGCCATGACACAAGACGCTGTAATATGAAAAAAATATTTAAATAAATACACGAACAAATATAAAAACGAGAACCGCAAATTTCGGAAAAGGGGTCCGTTGGTTTACAGATTATTTGTAAAATCACCATACACACGTAAGGAATCTCTCTCTCTCTCTCTCTCTCTCTCTCTCTCTCTCTCTCTCTCACACACACACACACACCACACACACACACACACACACCACACACACACACACACACACACACACACAGTAAACCACTGGCATTGGGACGACAAGTGTCTTTATCACTGTTTACACAGCGTGGGGGAAGGAAAGAAACATAAGATAAACAAACATGATGCACAGGCATGCAAACCACTCTCTCTTCTCTCTCTCTCTCTCTCTCTCTCTCTCTCTCTCTCTCTCTCTCTCTCTCTCTCTCTCTCTCTCTCTCTCTCTCTCTCTCCTCTCTCTCTCTCTCTCTCTCTCTCTCTCATCTCTCTCTCTCGTCTCTCTCTCTCTGGCTTTTGCTTCTTCAGGCGAAGGTTGGATGTAAAGCGCGCATTTCTTATTTACTCTGTAAGCTTAAAAAGTGAAGAATTTTGTCTTGTTTTGTTTCTCTTCCTCCCACCTCTCTCTCTCTCTCTCTCTCTGAAACACACCACACACACACACACACACACCACACACACACACACACACACACACACACACACACACACACGAGCACGCGTGCCTACGTCACACTCTCTCTCTATCATATACACACAAAACCACGTGTGCACACATATACACACATACATACTCTCTCTCTCACACACATAAACACACACACACACACACACACACACACAAGAGCACGCGTGCCTACGTATGCTTGCTCTCTCTCTCTCTCTCTCTCTCTCTCTCTCTCTCTCTCTCTTTCCTCTCTCCTCTCTCTCTCTTCTCTCTCTCTGATACATACACACAAGAGCAAGCGTGCCCACGTATACTCTCTCTCTCATACAGGTATACTCTCTCTCTCTCCTCTCTCTCTCTCTCTCTCTCTCTCTCTCCTCCTCTCTCCCTCCCTCCCTCCCTCCCTTCCTCCCGCTGTAGATTTCAATGCCATCGCTCTGTTTTACAGGTGAAACCTGAGCCTTAGTAGGGCGAGCGGTTTTCGTTTCCATTTAACGAGTTCCTGTGACAGCAGGTGTTTGGTGAAACCAACTATCACTATGCTACAAGTAGACTCGTCACAGTCTGTCTCTTTTAAACAGGTATTTCCCATACCATATTAAACAGCTTTTACTTACACACAGCTCGTTTTCCCCACAAACCCAGTCAGTTCACTTAATAGAAAAAAAAATGGTCAAGCCAATCTACAAACATCTTTTTCATATGTGTGTGAGTGTGTGTGTGTGTGTGTGTCGCGCGCGCGTGCGCGCGTGTTTGTGTGTGCGCGCGCTTAGTGTGCATAATGTGTGTGTGTGTGTAATGTATGCATGTGTGTATATTTGAGCGTGAGACAGACACTGCGAGAAATAGAGGGAGGAAGGAGAGACACACACACACACACACACACACACACACACACACACACACAACAAAACACAGAGACAGACAGAGAGAGATGGAGGGAGAGAACGAGAGAAAGAGGGAGAAGGGGGAGAGTCCCTGCGTGCGTGCGTGCGTGCGTGGTGAGGCGTGTAAGGGAGGGAGGAGAGACAGAGAGACAGACAGACGACAGACAGGTAGACAGAGAAGAGAGAGAAAAGATAGGAAGAGTTGAGACAGAGACAGAGACACAGACAGACAGACAGACACAGAGACAGAGTGACAGATAGAGCGAGGAGGCACAAGCAGCCTGTATGAACGCCGAGTGATTCAGAAGAAAAGAAGATTGTGTGCAGTGTTATCCACGTCCTGTTAAACCATTTCATTTGCTACTATCAGGAAGACATTTCCGTTCTCTTAAAACCCAAACAGAGTGCGTATACAAAGACTGGTCTGTTGGATTATTAGGGGTAAAACAAATTCCAACGTAATCAATGAACGTACAGCACTGAATGCTGGCTTGTGTGTGTGTGTGTGTGTGTGTGTGGGGAGTGAGAGAGAGAGAGAGAGAGAGAGAGAGAGAGAGAGAGAGAAGAGTGCTGTTAAACCATTTCAACTGCTACTATCAGGAAGACGTTTCCGTTCTCTTAAAACCCAAACAGACTGTGGGTACAAAGACTGGTCTGTTGGACTTATTAGGGGTAAAAAAAATTCCAACGTAATCAATGAACGTACAGCCTGAAGCTGGTGTTATGTTGTGTGAGAGAGAGAGAGGAGGGGGGGGGGAGACAGAGCGACAGAGACAGAGTATAAAAGAAGAGGGAGAAAGCGAGGAGAGAGGGGGGTGGGTGGGAGAGAGACAGAGAGAGAGACAAGACACAAACAGAGAAAAAGAAGAGTACTCCGCAACTTTGTGGTACATGTTTTCAATGCTAAAAGTCGATTTTTGAAGTATGAGCTAATAAATGCTATTTAACCACCACCCCCCCCCCACCCCCCCTCCAACCTTCTTATTTAAAGATATGAGTGTCGACGGTTACGTAACAGGAGATAGTATTTAATCATAGCAGGAACCCTCGATTTATTTTTCTCCCGTTGTCTGATGTGTACAGATGCATAGTCATACTATATACACAGAGCAACAAGAGGTGGAGAGTCAAGAGCTGTGTACTTCAAACATAAACCTTTTTTTTTTTCCTTCTAATTTTGGCAATCAGAGACAAGAGACTTTTCCACTAAAACTGTCAATGAGCAGATGAAATAAAATAAAAGCGAATATAATAAGAAAACAAAACGAAAAATAAACACAAAATGAAGTGACCGCACTCACATAAATATAAAATATATATATATATATTATATATATATCGCTGATTTCATCAAATTGTGTATGTTAGAGACGGAGAGGGAGAAAAAGAGAGAGAGAGAGAAAAGAGACAGACAGAGAGAGAGAAGAGAGAGATGGGAGGGGGAGAGAGAGAGAGGAGAGAGAGATAGGGGAGGCAGAGAGAGAAACATACAAGAGAACAGAGAGAGAGAGAGAGAGAGAGGGAGGGGGAGAGAGAGAGAGAGAAGGTGTGGTAGGAGGGAGAGACAGACAGACAAAGACACAGAGATAGAC
The DNA here is from genome assembly GCA_030674185.1 of Monoplex corrugatus. Classification (NCBI taxonomy): domain Eukaryota; kingdom Metazoa; phylum Mollusca; class Gastropoda; order Littorinimorpha; family Ranellidae; genus Monoplex; species Monoplex corrugatus. Next base: position 29,584,353 of record CM060311.1, on the reverse strand, counting down.
AGACAGACAACAGACAGACTGCAGGCAATCAAGAGGGTATGGGTGGCTTGTATTTCACACTACCTTTAATCAAAGAACAACAAAACGCAACAGATGTTAACGGCAGCTTTTGATCGCTCACCGACTGTAGGATTTATGTCCGATGGCCTCGATGATAAGGCGAGCATAGTCACGCAGCTTTCAACCTCTTCCACAGCGACAAAAAGTGCATACTACACGCGGTTTAACAGCCCTTTCACTCCAACTCACTATCCATAAACTACAGAAACTTAAGCCTTATAACTTAAGAAAAGAAAAAGAAAAAAAAAACTTGTTCATTTTAAACTATAAATCGTTCGTGAGTGGCGCTAATCTCTAAGATTTGGACTCACATGCGCATTATGTCATAATCAGACATTTTTAGTGGAGCATAGAGAACTCAAGATCTCAGGCAAGCTGACATCATTCCACTATGCTGCTGCACAATCTGCGTCTTTGGTGGGCGTGCAGTCTGGGTGGTTTTCATGTTTCCATAGGCTGGTCACTGACATGACTTACAGGGTCTTTAATGCCAGTATCCGAAAATCTGTTTACGTTTAAATACGAAGAGGGCTCAGGTACTTAGCAGGTCTGCAAACATGTAACAACGGAGATCAGAAAAGAATCACCACCACTTTACCCAACAGGCGAGATGTGTCGTTCGATCCGAACCTTGATGAGACAGATGACAGAAAGCAAAGGAGCAATGGCAGAAACAAAGAAGGTCAAAGAAAACAGGGCATTTCTAGCATAGAACTTCCGAAAGGGGGGAATACTGTTTATACTAAACAAGACCCCCGGCATGCCCACAGGGGAAATGGGGCCACCTTATGGAACAAACACCAGAGAGAAGTACAGCCATGTGTTCACCACGCAGTGAAAGTTCCAAGGCCAATGGTTCAGGTATACACGCCTCCCAACGCCGCTTTGGCCAGAGCATTTTATCTATTTACTTGTCTACTTCTTATTTGTCTCTGAACGTTTTCCACCACACCACCTATACGATCTAGTAAATCTGTCATATGAAATAGGCACAGCAAATTCCATTTTAAAAAATCTCCTCATAGCAGGCATAAAAAAATATCCAGTTATAAGTATGCTTGATAACAAATAACCCAATAATTTATGTGCCCCTGACGAGAAACATCTTGCAAAGTGACGCCACTTTTTGCTCAATAGCAAACATTTGGGGCAATAAGAAAGATCAAAACAAAAAGTCCCACGGACAGAACTAAAGGGAGGGACTTGCAAGCGCTATCACCTTGCTCCTGGCACATGACTGGTGCCGACCCACCTGAGACATGGACATGGTTCAACCTCAACGACCCCACCTGCCACTCAACCTTAACGCCCTCTTACCTGTCTTCTTTCCACACACACACACACACACACACAAACCACACAACACCACCACACACACACACACACACACACACACACACACACACACACACACACAACAAACAACACCACCACACACACACTCACACACACACACAACACTAAGACGATGGGCTGAAAAGGGTAGGGGTTATGACTACAAGATTCAGATCTGTGACTTCGGAAACCGTTGAGTTGGCGCTGTTACTTCTGACTTTATCCCCTTTTGTTTTGGAGTACCAAATCACTTTTTCACCTTTCCCAGCAACTCGCACATCACCCTCTCTCTCTTTCTCTCTCTCTCTCTCTCTCTCTCTCTCTCTCCTCTCTCTCTCTCTCTCTCTCTCTCTCAGGGATGGGAGAGAGAGAAAGGGGGAAGAGAAGAAGAAGAAGAAGAAGAAGAAGAAGAAGAGAGAGAGAGAGAGAGAGAGAGAGAGAGAGAGAGAGAGAGAGAGCAAGAAACCTTACAGTATCTTGCGTCCTGTGATTCTCTGCACACAATGGAAGGGGCTGTTGACCTTAGTTTCTCTCTCTCTCTCTCTCTCTCTCTCTCTCTCTCTCTCTCTCTCTCTCTCTCTCTCTCTCTCTCTCTCTCTCCACACACACACACACATACACACATAGACAAAGAGAGACAGAGATAGACAGAGACACACAGACAGACATAAAAGAGACAGAGAGCAAGAGACTTTACATCATGTGTCCTGTGATTCTCTCCATACCATGGAAGGGGCTGTGACCTTCTCTCTCTCTCTCTCTCTCTCTCTCTCTCTCTCTCCTCTCTCTCTCTCTCCTTCTTCTCTCTTCTCTTCTCCCCTCTCTCTCTCTCTCCCTCCACAAAACACACACACACACAGACAGAGACAGATAGACAGAGACAACAGACAGACAGAATACAGAGACAGAGAGCAAGAGACTTTACATCATGTGTCCTGTGATTCTCTCCATACCATGGAAGGGCTGTTGACCCCCCTCTCTCTCTCTCTCTCTCTCTCTCTCTCTCTCTCTCTCTCTTCTCTCTCCCTCCCTTCTCTCTTTCTGTTTCCCCCTTTCTCTTCTCTTCTCTCCACCTCTCTCTCTCTCTCTCTCTCTCTCTCTCTCTCACACACACACCATACACAGAGCGAGAGAGAGACACACACACACAGAGACAGAGACAGACAGACAGAGACATACATACAGAGAGAATGCAAAAAACTTTACATATGTCAATGTGTCCTGTGATTCTCTCCATAACATGGAAGGGGCTGTTGACCTTAATTCGTTCCTCTCTCTCTCTGTCTCTCTCTGTCTCTCTCTCTCTCTCTCCATTCACACACACACACGCACACGCACACGCACGCCCACGCACACGCACACGCACGCCCACACACACACACACACACACACACACACACACACACACACACACGCACGCACGCACGCACGCACGCACGCACACACACACACACACACACACAGGTAGGCAGACACAAACACACGTACGCGAACAAATGCAAAATACACGTTCCGGTTATGGTTTCCAAGAGAATACAACGAGGTCAAGTCTCCTGTAGACTTAATCAAACTGACCGCCAGTGTCCAAACAAACAGAAACCAGAAAAAAAACAACAACAACAGAACCAGAACACGTATTTACAAGAAAACAAGACAAGCGCAAATGTTTGGCCAACTATAACCTTTGTCAACAGTATAAAAAGACAACAAGTATAAACGCACATTAGCATGGAAAAACACAGAAATGCAACAAGCCTTGATGGGGGGGGGGGGGGGGGGGGGGAAACAGCGAACTACTTTTTGTTCGCTAAGTAGTGTGCATATTTAATCTTTGTTGTCTTTTGCGTACGCCTGACACAGGTCAGTTGAACGAAAATTTGCGTCTGTTTTCTCTTGTTACATAAACTCTTTTGACTCCCGCACCCTATCCACCAACTGCAAAAACTTAACCCTTTAATTCCCTCATCCTGTCCACCAGCTTCCCGAAGCAAGCTGGTGGAAAGGGTGAGAGAATCAAAGGGTCAACTTTTTGCTTTTCTAGCATGGTCGACAATGCAGGATATGGTGGGCAGGATGCTGGGCAGGATGCAGGAGTCAAAGAGTTAACACGAGCTTTGAATCGATTTTAGCGTTCTTCTCCTTCTTACTTAAAATTGCTTCGGCATATCTCATTTCCCTAGAGCCAAAAATGCACTTAATACATGTACCCAGTTATCAGTCCTAAGAGAAAGTAAGTTAAGGCTTTATCGAACACATACACGTGAATGGACCAGCAAGGCAGAAGATGACAGAATAAATGACAAAAGCAAAAGAACAAGGTAGAAACAAAGAGAGTGACAGAAAAGAGGACATTTCTAGCACAGAATTTCCAGAAGGTGAGGATACTATTTATACTGAAAGAGCCCCCAGCATCCCCCATAGGAGAGGTCAGAAGCTGGGGCAGCAACGCACAAACAAAACAAAACAAAACAAAACAAAATCTGAAGATGCATTCAGAGATCATCAAGTTCCCTCTTTCAAAATGGCATGACACCAGTTTGACTTTGAGATTCAAGAGGATTCAACAAGCTCGAACGATTCCATATGCACTCCACCTAAATCTACGAGTGACAATTCGGCAGACTCTCCAGAGCCTGCGCAAAACCCTACCCGTGTGCAAGATTTTGAAATGAAAGCGAGGCAGGTCAGGACGGGGACCTATGAAAAACTTAAGCTAACACCACCAGAACGATTGGAGCGTTAACCCTTCGACTCCTGCACGCTACCCACCGTCCGCAAAAACTCAACGCTTTGACTCCCTCACCTACAGGAAGCTGGTGGATAGGGTGAGGGAGTCAAAGGGTTAATATGTTGCTCTGCTAGCATGGCTGACAAAGCAGGATGGGGGTGGATACGGTGCGGGAATCAAAGACAGGCAGTGAAAAGAGCAGTTTTTACCTTGTGGGTCAATGAGTTACATTTAGCTCAGTGTTCTGGGCCCTACCACCACTTACCCACCCGAGACGGGAGTATGACTGCCATTTAGGCGCGATGAAAAATAATCTCTCTGCCAGGTAGTAGTAGGGTTATAAGAATTTATATGCTTAGGCAGGCAGTGGTCGTAGGACCTGTAGCCTGAATAAGAAGAAGATATTGTGCGTTGTGACTTATCTCGAGTCCAAGTTCTGTCAACACCCACACCAGCTGCTGTATACCTAGCTTCGTAATGTTAATAACAATAACAATAATAACCAAGCAATAAGTAATTATTTACAAACTTAGCCTCGTAATATTAATAATGATAATAATAACCAAACAGTAAGTAATCATCTACAAGCCTAGGCACGGAATATTAATAATCATATTTTGATCAAACAGTAAATAATCATCTACAAGCTAGCAGTAATATATATATATTTAGATCAAAAGTAAGTATCATCTAAGCTAGGCACGTAATATTAATAATCATATTTATGATCAAACAGTAAATAATCATCTACAAATTAAGACTCGTACTATTAATAATGATGACAATCATCAAGCAATAAATAATCATCTACTGAATCGACTGCATTGTTTTGATATGACACTAATTTATGACGAAACAATAATATTATCTTAGATTAGCTATATTCCCCGAAAAATTCTGCATTTATACATACAAATATAATAAAGAAAATACATTCCAAATATATTACTTTAAAATGAATCTAAAAAACAAAACAAACACTGAAACAGTATGCGATACGGAAGTGCATGTACTATTAACACATATGATACATATAAATATAATAAAGAAAGTACACACCAGATACATTACTTAAAAGGAATCTAAAACAGTATTCGATAACCAAAAAAATCATATATCATTAACACATATGACACGAAATAAAGATTAAAATGACTGGCTTCCATACAAAAACTAATTATATATATATTCAGTCTTGATGAACCAGTCATGCCTGATTTGTGGTTCGTAAAGATATATCATTATGTGAAATATTCTTGTGAATGTCTATTTCTGGCTTTCAGCTTCCTAAGCGTTTTCAGATTCAGGTTCATATTGCTTACAGCCCAGCCGACTACTAGAGCCCATATCAGGGCTAACACCACGTCAAAAACGACAACCAGATTAAGACAAAAGACAAACAGTTAAAAACCATGCTCACCGTTAAACTTGCAAGTCTAAAACGCAATTAAAGAAAAACATACTCAGACGTGAAATCATACCAAGTGAAAATCTATTGATCTCTTGTAAAAACTGGAAAATTGCATCAGGAGGAACGTCTCTGAAGAGGTGCCCGTGGGTCTGGTCATCATTATCAATCTGTCTCCTGCATAACGTGTACTGTATAATAAAACGCATGGTATGGTGACATGAAAATTCTGTTACAACGTATCTGTTTTTATGCTTGCTCATATGATACCAAAAAAAATATTTTCAAGTTATTAAAACAAATGATCATTACTCAAGCATGACATATATATTGCTCTGAGGTCATCTTCCGCGACCTTCGTGGTCGGTGTCGGTACGCAACAGCTTAAAAAAAATGAAAAAGTAGTCTCGGCTCCGCCAAAACCGCAGCGATGTCTCAGCTTATTGCGATGTTTAGAAGACCTATTACCTCTTAATGTCTGTCGTCTTGGGTTAACCAAATACTTCACGACAAAGAAGAAAAAAAAAAGAAAAAGAAAAAAAGGGTTTGCCGCACACCTAACTAAATGAAGTGGGGTATGTGAAGTTTTGACTGGGGTGCGCAATATGGGTGTTTGACACGCAACCCTAAATTATAGGGTCACGATGATGATTATCCTTCTGGGCTGTTCTTTTGGCACAATAGGTGTTGGTTGGGAGCGGGGGGGGGGAGAGAGACAGACAGACAGACAGAGACACACACAGACAGAGAGACAGACACAGACAGACAGAGACAGAGAGACAGACAGAACAGACAGACAGAGAGAGAGACACACAGAGACAGACAGAGACAGGGAGAGAAGAGAGAAAGAGAGACATAAGAAGACAGACACAGACAGAGACAGACAGAGACGGAGACAGACAGAGACAGAGAGAGACAGAGAGAGCGAGCGTGTGTGTGTGTGTGTGTGTGTGTGTGTGTGTGTGTGTGTGTGTGTGTGTGTGTTGTGTGTGTGTGTGTGTGTGTGTGTGTGTGTTGTGTGTGTGTGTGTGTGTGTGTGTGTGCCGTGCGTGCATGCGTGCGAGCGTGTGTGTGCGTGCGTGCGTGCGTACGTGCGTGCTTGCGTAAGTCCTTCAAAACACGCATACTTCCCACCTATACATATCACACCACCACTCAACACCCACCGCAGAACTTCAAGAACACATCTGTAAGTTTAACCCAGAAACACATGCCACACCTGTATGGAATATCACCAAGGGAATAGCGCGCGCGCGCAACACCCCAACACCACTAACACACAACACACCACACACACACACACACACACACACACACACACACACACAGGCGCTTTGCACACATAATCACACACACAAACGCACTAGATACAATGTTCCGGACAAGCTAAAACTGATGAAACAAAATACACAAACACATCATTCTCTCTCTCTCTCTCTCTCTCTCTCTCTCTCTCTCTCTCTCTCTCTCTCTCTCTCTCTCTCTCTCCTCTAACTGATAAAAACAAAACAAAATTCACAAACACACACACTCTCTGTCTCTGTCTCTCTCTGAAAGATAAAACAAAATTCACACACATTCTCTCTCTCTATATATATATCTCTCTCTCTCTCGCACGCACACACACACACACACACACACACACACACACACACACACAACACACACACACCACGCACGCACGCAGCACCACGCACACACACCACGTGCCACCACCACCACCACCACCTAACACACATACCATACCACCGCCAACACCTCCTGCAACAATTCAAACACACCTATAACTTCCACCCTCCGAAAAAAGACAAACCTACCCACGTAGAAGGGCCTAGTGCCACTGTGAAGAGAAGAAGGCCTGCGGCTGCCTGCAAACACAGGTGGCAAGAGGTAAACACAATTATGTGTACAATGATGACCAGGTGTGGAGTGACCCAATGGGGGAGCTTACCTCATCTGTGCACTTATCTACCTGCATACATACCTGTCCTTCGGCTCAGGTGTCGCTTACTGACTTTAAGGGCCGTCGATCTTGACAGGCTTGACAGGGCTGATTACTGACTATATAGTCTCTCTCTCTCTCTCTCTCTCTCTCCTCTCCTCTCTCTCTCTCTCTCCCCTCTTCCATCTCCACCCCCTCTTTCATGCTAAGATCTTGAGATAAGAACCAAAAATGCCTTTGTATGCATACTGCGAAGATTTTTTTAAAATAATAATAACTCTTTGATTTATTTGTAACGTTGTTTTGATTCTCAAAATCAATTTATTGTACAATATGGTTCTGTATTATGAGATTCGATTTAAGCTGGTGTCCACTATGAATCGGTTCACACATTTGCCTTGAAGAATTGTTTTAAGAGCGGATATGCGTACACCTCAAGATTTTGTATATAAAGAGACAGATAGACATCCTATTCATGTAAATTCTCTCATTAGATGTACCCGCTGATGGTTTATATTATTACAAACAGAAAATAACAGAATACCACGTAAAATGCACGACATGTAATATGATTTTGATGCCAAAGGTAAACATGCATAACTAGGAGTCAAAATACACGTGATTCCATGTTTGAATATGGATTTGGTTCTGTACGGATTATTTTGTATGTTTGAATATGGTTTTGGTGTTATGTGGATTACTCAAAGTGTCAAACTGAATGAATTCATACATGCGTTTCGTCGGCGTCTGGACAATTGTAGATGGTAGAAATGAAACGATAATGTTCAAATAACAGATTCTATATTTATAAAAAAAAAAATTGGAATACTCGTGAAGTGAAGTCATGTATACCACTCGATAAGGACCAACATTTTAAATACGTCATGCAAGATTTAGACTTGGCATGTCAGAAATGAATGTCCATTACTTGAGATACAGATCTCACCAAGAGTGATTTACCATGTCAACTGCGTAAAAACTGGAAAGAAGGTGCAATGTATTTTTGGTTTCCTTGTCCAGCACTACAAAATGTCCCAGAGAAATGTATTCGACCCAAGTACTGCAGGCAACATTCATTATTCAGATTTACTGCACTGATGACATTAACTGCATGTTCTATTGTATATAATCTATTTTTGTATGGGGTATTAACTGTAGAGATATGGCAACGTAATGTGGTTTCTAAGAAGAATGTTGAGAGTTCCATGGACAGCAAAGAAAACATATGAGACAGTCTTGATGGAGGCAGACACAAGAAGATCACTGATAAAGAAGATTAGGAAAAGACAGACAACACTAATAGGACATTTTATGACGAAGGGGGAATTACAGCACCTGGTCACAACAGGAAAGCTGGAGGGAAAGAGAACACCAGGTAGACCCAGAGAGAAAATATTGGACGGACTTCCAGAGTGGCTGAGGACAGAGAGGGTGGGAGATGAACTTGCAGCGATAAGGGATAGGTATGGAGGGCCATGATCGCCAACGCCATGCGGCAGGGTACATGATGATGATGATGAGCAACGTAATGATGCAGTACACAACTAAATTTTTTTTTCTATTCCGCTTATTTTGATCTACCTGTTGTTAAACATGCTGCATGTATTCTGTGTATAAATTATTTCATGTGGTGCCATAGTCTGGCTTGAATAAATCATCCGATTCAGGATGAGAATCCAAAACTTTTTCTCTTTTTCCATGACAATAGTATAAAAGGTTTCAGAGACGACAAATGGTTATGTGTGCAAACAGAGCAACACTGATACTGTCAATCTTCACTGAAAATGGCTAATGCACTCTACGTCACAGATTTGTCATTAATATGATTACTGTTTACATTTATGTGTATGTTCTTGCGTATGTACAAATCTAGCATTGTCACAACATATAACTGCTAAACCCACCAACCCCCAACCCACTTCTAATGGGGCGATGGCAATCTTTAAAAAAAATCCTGTATTCCGTATTCTATCTGTCTCTCAACTTAACACTGACAAGGTATGTCTGAAATTGCCGGTTACCTAGTACAGTATAAGAACTATAGTGAGATATAACCTGTCCATCGAGCAAACAGACGAAATGGGATGAATCACATTTTTGTTTTAGATTGCCCTGTACCTAGTGCTTAAATACAGCAGTAAATGTTAAGGTTGTTTTTACCCCCACCCCCACCCACTCCCCGTAAATTCCCAAACCAGTTTCGCCTTACTGTGTTAATACTTTCTAAATATGAAAGGACAATGACAAGTTTGTTTAGTGAGTTCAGACTTTCTAAACATGAAAGGACAACGACAAAAGTGTCACTCCGTTTGCCCATGAGGCCTTTAAGATTAGATCGATTGTTACAGTATTGAATTATCAAATACAAACTGTGTTTGTGGTGATGTAATTGTCATGGTATCAAATGATCGTGCTGGTTATGTATTTGCATTCCTTTCATAGGGGGGGGGGGGGGGGGGGCAATGGCCTATCATATCAAAAGACTATCTGAAGTATGATCTCTCTCCCTCTCTCTCTGAGTCTCTTTATCTCTTCCCTTCCTCTCTCTCTCTCTCTCTTTCTCTTTCTCTCCCCTCTTCTCTCTCTCCTTCCCTCCCCTCTCTCTCTATGTATATAATTATATCTAAATCACCCTCTCTCTCTCTCTATCTGTCTATCTATCTATCTATATAACAGTGCTGATTAATGATCACTCACTCTCTTTCTTTCTCTCTCACACACACAGAGCTGATCAATGATTACTCTGTGTGTGTGTGTGTGTTGTGTGTGTGTGTGTGTGTGTGTGTGAGTGTGCGTACGTGCATGCGTGCGTGCGTGTGTGTATGTGCGTGCATGCGTGTGTGTGTGTGTGTGTGTGTGTGTGCGTGCGTGCGTGCGTGCGTGTGTGTGTGTGTGTCTATCAGTCTTAGTGCGTGTGCGTGTGTGTGTGCGTGTGCGTGTGCGTTGCGTGCGTGTGTCTGTCTTAGAGTATGTATGTGTGTGCGCGCAGGAGTGCGTGAGCGTGCGTGCGGCGAGTGCGTGCGTGCGTACATGTGCGTGTGTATGTGTCTGCCTCCCTCACTCCTCCATCACCTTACCTAATGCCTGTACCGTCCATGCACATCCCCATAATTATTGCAACAGGCACCGAGACAGCGATGATCATGACCTGCTTGTCCAGAAGAACAGGAACAGCAAGCAGTCACGCGAGAACATCAGTTGCACATGTTCATCATGTCCTTCTCCATTCCCATCGTTCCGAGAGAGATGGGGAGTGGAGGACGGATGGAGGATAACAGAGGGACGGAGAAAGTAAGATGGAGGAGACAGAGAGAAGGAAAGGGTGAGAGAGA
>CM060311.1:29553548-29556048 GCA_030674185.1 Monoplex corrugatus | reverse complement strand
TGAGGCTAAAGTGACTGAATTCAAAGCCTCTGAACACTGGAGAGGGGTGATGGTGCGATAATAAGTTCAGAAATCTTACAATAATACAATACAACAGACAGACAGAAACGAAGAAACAACAAACTTAGAAACCAAAAGCAAACAAAATTTGGCGAGGGGGTTGGAGGGAACGTGAAGAAAAAGACAGTCGCATGAGTGGGGCAAAGCGGTGGGGATGGGTGGCAGAGTGGCGGGGGGGGGGGGGGGGAAGGGGGCAAGATTTATTATCCGAAATATCCAGTGACTGATCACTCAGATATGCACTACACCACACCTCAAGTACATGCAGGCTGTACAAACTGTAACCGTAGGGGTGGGGAGAGGGAGGGGGGTGTTGTTACCCGAAATATCCAATGACATTTTTTTAAAGCTTTCCGATCTTATTCAGATACGTGTATGCACTTTGTTTTTGCCCACAATGCGTAGGTGATATGTTGCTGCACACTCTGCATACTCCTGTCTTCAGAAGGCGTGTATGCTGGGGTGCTACGTTTTCACAGACCAAACCACTGACACGACTTACAGGATCTTTAACGCGCTATTTTATATTCTGCATGCATATTGTACCCGAAGGAGGTTTAGGCACTGACAGGCCTGCATCCAGGCTGAACTGAAAAATCGGAAAAATCCCCATCCTTCACCCACCAGGCGGTAAGTGACAAGGCGGATCGAACACAAGTCCTCGCGACTAAACATATTCCACTTTATTTTACCCACATCAACTATTATACCCCGTACTACAAGCAGGTTGTACAAACGATAAACGTAACGTGTTTATACACCTGTTGCGGGTACTCACCGTGACACAACGCCAATGTGACAGAAGGCATTTGCAGGGCTTAGTAATGGAGTATAAAAAAAAGTATAAAAAAGGGGTGAGGTGGGAGGTAAAAAGAAAACAGGCCACTGATCTTTTTTTTTTTAAACTACTGATTGTGTGTGTGTGTGTGTGTGTGTGTGTGTGTGTGTGTGTGTGTGTCTGTGTGTGTGTGTGAGCGTGCGTGAGGTGTGTGGGCGGCTGTGTGACGTGTGTGGTGTGTGTGAGCGTGTGAGCGTGTGTGTGTGTGTGTGTGTGTGTGTGTGTGTGTGTGTGTGTGTGGGCGGTGTGTGTGTGTGTGTGTGCGCGCGTGTGTGTGTGCGCGGGCGGTGTGTGTGTGGTGTGTGTGTGTGTGTGTGTGTGTGTCAGAATGTGTGGTAACTATTTCAAAGATCATCGGCTTACAGTCCACTGAAAAGTTCCGTGACATTTTCAGGAGTGTAATTCACATTCACGCGTGTTCTCGTCATCGGGTCTAAGAGTGTCGGGAAACAAGGGACACAGAGCGTAGAATGGATAAAGGCCGAACACTCGCTTCACGGCAGTTTTCTAATCTGAGGACCCTTCTACTGTCCTGCTGTCCCCAGAGTTTCTCGCAAATTTAACACGAGCTAGATGGCCGGCAGTTTTGACTAAGAGAGCTGTGGACCCACGAAGAACTATCCCACCCTGCAAACATAAAAGTTGGTCTGTTCGCTGCCCAGCTACTGAAGCGTGGGACTAACGGCTGGTTGGGTACGCTGAGGGTCCCTGGAGGGAAAGAAAACACCAGGTAGACAGACAGACAGGCCCTGGGAGAAAATACTGGACGGACTTGTAGGGTGGCTGAGAACAGAGAGAGAGGGAGATGTACTTTGCATCGACAAGGGACAGATTCGTATGGAGGCCTATGATCGCCAACGCTATGCGGCAGGGCACAATGATGATGATGTGATGATGATGATGATGATGATGAACCTTGCTCAGCTTTAATGCTCCAGTTAGTTTGGTGGTTCTGGTATCAGTGTTGAAATGCAACGTCTCGTTTCTCTCCCCACTTCAGGATCTTGCCAGCGCAAGGTTTTTTTGTTGTTGTTTTTTTTCCCACAGGCATGAAATGTCTGCCAGACGACTGCGGGCTGATGTGGGCGGAGGGCATAATTTATGAAACTCTCCGACCGCAATGAACCCTCTTGAACTGAACAAACTCTTTAAGTCCAGACAAACACATTCTCTCTCTCTCTTCTCTCTCTCTCTCTCTCCTCTCTCTCTCTCTTTCTTTCTCTCTTTCTCTCCTCTCTCTCTCTCTCTCTCTCTCTCTCTCTCTCTCTCTCTCTCTCTCTCTCTCGGAAATGCTGAACTGTTACTCTTTGATTTCCTTAAGTACCATGCTTTACTGACTTACTGACGCGTTTCTTTTTCAGTGTTTCTTAGTTCTAAACAGATATGCAAGTTAGACAACGGCTAGTATGAAAAAATTTTTAGCTTGTAATTCCAACCAATCTGTCTGTCTGTCTGTCTGTGTCTGTCTGTTTGCCTCTCTCTCTCTCTCTCTCTCTCTCTCTCTCTCTCTCTCTCTCTCCTCTCTCTCTCTCTCTCTCTCTCTCTCTCTCTCTCTCTCTCTCCTGCCCACCTCTCCGAAAAAAAGAAAAGAAAAAAAACAAC
>CM060311.1:29536048-29548548 GCA_030674185.1 Monoplex corrugatus | reverse complement strand
CAATTAAAGAAAAATCATACTTAAACGTAAAATCATATCAGGCGAAATATATTGATCTCTTGTAAAAACGGGAAAATTGCATCAAGACGGACGTCTCGGTAGAGGCTCCTTAAGGAGTCCGCCGTGTAGTGCTTTTGTTTTGTCAAAAACTGTCCCTTCGTGCCCTACTCTCATGATGACCTGTTTCAGTGGGCATGTGTGGGGGTGGGGGGGGGGGTGCTGGAGAGCCCGAACCGAGCAAGAGTGAGGGCAGTGACTCAACAGCGGTGCAAAAGATTAGGTGAAAAGGAAAAGAGATAAGACATATCAGAGCAATCCACTCGCTCAGCTGGTGGGAAAAGGCTTCCTCTTAACCCTTTGCCTCCCGCAGCCCTATCCACAAACTGCAAAAACTTAACCCCTTTGACTCCTTCACCCTATATACCAAACTGATAGACACACAGACAGACAGAAACAGAGAGAAGGTGAAGGTGGGGGAAGGGGGGAGACAGAGAAAAAGCGTGTTCATGTGAAGTGCAGTTTGTACGCACGTGCATGCTTGGCGCGACTGCTTGTATTGTACGCATGTGTGCCTGTGTTTGTCTGTACCAAGTTCTGTCTGACTGACTGTGTGTTCTGCTATAAGTGTGGGTCTATCTATCATACTTTTTAACACTAATCACTGACCGTTTCTGTTGTTTTTGTTTTGTTTTGTTTTGTTTTGTGTTTGTTTGTTTGTTTGTTCGTTGTTGCTGTTGTTGGGGGAGGGGGGTTCGTCACTGTGGATTTATCCCAGGAAATTTAAGCTGCCCTCCCCGACGAGAGCGAGTCGCCGCTGTACAGCGCCACTCACATTTGTCTGTATATTTTGTTTACTTTATGAAATTGGATATTGCAACAGACTTTTTGCCATGGACACAGCGCCAGAATTTCCATAAAGCCTTTTAACTGCGCAGCAGGCCGAATGCACGCTGCACAAGGGCCTCGATTTATTACCCCACGAGCATCTACAGCACCACTGAAGAATAAAACCTCTCCAAACCGTTACTCGAACCCAGGTCCTTCCGCTCTAGGCAGGTGTTTTCAACCACTCGGCTACACATCCAGAGACACAACAGAGAAAGAGGTAACGGCAATAACCTCTATTTGCCTCCCTCACTTTTTTAAGCCGTGTCATAAATTCCCACACATACCTCCACGCTGAGAAATGGGATAGGCGGTGAGCGTGAGAAGAAGAGACCTGGAGACAGTGAGAGACAGAGACGAAGACAGAGAGACAGACAGGGAGAAAGAGAGATAAAGACGGAAACAGAGACGGAGAAAGAGAGAACTAGAGACGGAGACGGAGAAAGAGAAACAGACAGACAGAAACGAAGACAGATAGACTGAGACGGAGACAGACAGACAAAGAGAGACAGAGAAAGAAAGACGAGAGAGACAGACAGACAGAGACAGAGACGAAGACAGAGAGGCAAGAGACGGAGAAAGATAGATAGAGACGGAGACTGACATACAGATACGGAGAAAGACAGACAGAAAGAACGAGAGACATACAGACAGACAGACAGACAGACAGAGACCGAGATACAGACATACAGACACGGAGAAAGAAAGAGAGTGAGAGAGAAAGACAGAGAGACAGAAACAGACTGATATACAGAGACAGAGAAAGAGACAGAGAGATAGAGACAGAGAGAGAGGCAGACACAGAGACAGGGAAACAGACAGACAGATACATGTATACGGAGACAGATACAGAAGACCAGAAGAGAGAGAAAGAAAGGAGCGGACGAGCGACAGAATGAGAAAGAAGAGAAGAAGTTTGAGTGTGCGGGCACACTGCTGCACGCCCACGCCTGTAGGTGTTTGCTGACATGAAATTGAAAAGTAACTTTTCAATCCTTTTTTTTTTTCTCCTTCACCGAAAATGTAGTCTACTCTAAAAGGGCCTCTCTCTCTCTCCCTCTCTCTCTCTCTCTCCTCTCTCTCTCTCTCCACACACACACACACACATACACACACATGTATACACACACTCTCACTCTCTCTCTCTCTCTCACACACACACTCTCTCTCTCTTTCTCACTCTCTCTCTCACATACACACAAACACACACACTCTCTCTCTCTCTCTCACTCGCACATACATACATACACACTCTCTCTCTCGCACACTCTCTCTCTCACTCTCTTTCTCTCTCTCTCTCTCACACACACACACACACTCTCTCTCTCTCTCTCTCTCTCTCTCACACACACATAAACACCCTCTCTCTCTCTCACACACACACACACACACACACACACACACACACACATACACACACATACACACACACACACACACACACACACATACACACACGCACACACACGCACACGCACACCATTAGTGTGTAAAGGAACTGCTCGTATACCGGCTTTCAACGTTCCACTCTTCCCCAGCCCCGACCTTCCCTACCGAACACCTCCCTCAAGCGGTGAGTTTGTCAACCCCCTGTGCCCATGTGTGTAGTAAAACATCCACCTGACAGGTTAGGCCGCCTGCAGGTAACAGCACGCTATGTGACAGGGGACCGCTGGACATTTCGTGAGCTGTAACTGACCTGCGCTCCGGCCACCTTAACCCTTTGACTCCCTCACCCTATCCACCAACTCCAAAAACTCAACCCTTCGACTCCGTTACCATATCCGCCAGCATCCGGCATATTCAGCCATGACAGCAAAGTAAAAAAACTTAACCCTTTCACTCCCTCACCCTATCCACCAGCTTCATGCAGGAAGCTTAACCATTTCACTCCCTCACCCTATCCACCAGCTTCCTGCAGGAAGCTTAACCTTGACTCCCTCACACTATCTTCCAGCATCCTGCATTGTCAGCCATGACAGCAAAGCAAAAAACTTAACACTTTCACTCTCTCACCCTATCCACCAGCTTCCTGCAGAAAGCTTAACCCTTCACTTCCTCACCCTACCCACCAGCTTCCTGCAGGAAGCTTAACCCTTTCACTCCCTCACCCTATCCACCAGCTTCCTGCAGGAGGAAGCTGGTGGATAGGGTGAGGGTGTGAAGGGGTTAAGTTTTTGCAGCTTATGGACAGATTGCGAAAATGAAAGGGTTAAAATGCTCGTCATTCCTGTGGTGGTGTCAAGTGTTTCATTATGATAGGTCCCACTATCCTCCCCCCCCCCCTCCCCTTTCCCGATTTCAAGACCTTGCCAGCGCATAATACATGACGCTCAGCAAGTTTAGGAAGTCTGGCAGATAACTGCTGGCAGAAAACCACGGTGGAGCCATTTAATTCTGTGAAGGTCACAAAAACGAGAAGGAAGAAAAAGAAAAGGTCAGTAAAACACGAAGGCAGAAAAAGTCAGTAAAACAAAAAGGAAGAACGAGTCAGCAAAACGAGGAAGAAAAAGAAAAGGTCGGTAAAACGAGGAGGAAGAAAAAGAAAATGTCAGTAAAACGAGGAAGAAAAAGAAAAGGTCAGTAAAACAAGGAGGAAGAAAAGAAAAGGTCGGTAAAACGAAGAGGAAGAAAAAGAAAATGTCAGTAAAACGAGGAAGAAAAAGAAAAGGTCAGTAAAACGAGGAAGAAAAAGAAAAGGTCAGTAAAACGAGGAAGAAAAAGAAAAGGTCAGCAAAACGAGGAAGAAAAAGAAAAGGTCAGTAAAACGAGAAAGAAAAAGAAAAGGTCAGTAAAACAAGAAGGAAGAAAAAGAAAAGGTCAGTAAAACAAGAGAAGAAAAAGAAAAGGTCAGTAAAACAAGGAGGAAGAAAAAGAAAAGGTCAGTAAAACGAGGAAGAAAAAGAAAAGGTCAGTAAAACAAGGAAGAAAAAGAAAAGGTCAGTAAAACGAGGAAGAAAAAGAAAAGGTCAGTAAAACAAGGAAGAAAAAGAAAAGGTCAGTAAAACGAGGACGAAAAAGAAAAGGTCAGTAAAACAAGGAGGAAGAAAAAGAAAAGGTCAGTAAAACGAGGAAGAAAAAGAAAAGTCAGTAAAACGAGGAAGAAAAAGAAAAGGCCAGCAAAACAAGGAGGAAGAAAAAGAAAAGGTCAGTAAAACAAGGAGGAAGAAAAAGAAAAGGTCAGTAAAACAAGGAGGGAAGAAAAAGAAAAGGTCAGTAAAACGAGGAGGAAGAAAAAGAAAAGGTCAGTAAAACAGAGGAAGAAAAAGGTCAGTAAAAAACTAGGAGGAAAAAAGGTCAGTAAAAACAGGAGGAAAAAAGGTCAGTAAAACAGGAGGAAGAAAAAGAAAAGGTCAGTAAAACGAGGAAGAAAAAGGTCAGTAAAAAATTAGGAGGAAAAAAGGTCAGTAAAAAACTAGGAGGAAAAAAGGTCAGTAAAACTAGGAGGAAGAAAAAGAAAAAGTCAGTAAAACAAGAAAAAGTCAGTAAAACGAGGAGGAAGAAAAAGGCGGGGGGAGGGGGGGAGGTGAGAAAAATGTGGAGGAAGAAAAAAGAAAAGGTCAGTAACAAGAAAAGCCTGACGCACTTCTGTTTTTGATCAATTTAAAGTCCTACCACTCTCAAAGCATATATAGAAGACTAGCTATAAGAATGCTGCTCAAAGAAACCTTAAAACGTTTTGGCTGCACTGATAGATCTGTACCGATGCAACTGTCGGGTTTTTCAGACAGGATGAGCCTGACGCAGTTACTGGCCTGACTATTTAATGAGGCTGACGTCGTCACTCGATCTACCTGTCTACCTACCTACCTTCCCTGTCCTTATTATACTTCAGTGACAGACACACCACACCTAACGTCTAATCCCACAAGCAACATTTCACCAGCCTCGATATCACCACCATTAATTAACTTTTTTTTACACTCCCCCCCCCCCCCCCCCCCCCCCCCCCCCCCCGTCTAAGGTGGCAGCAACCACCAAGGTTTTTTTTGTTTTGTTTTTACGAGAAGCCACATTACAGTAAAAGACAGAAGAGCGACAACATGCGAAAGACGACAAGAGGAACCGCCTACACATTACCCAGTCGGACATTACAAAGTCCAAGAGCAATGAAGGGGGGGGTTTTTTTGCCATCATACCGGCTGTAATGACGGAGAGAGAGAGCGACAGACAGACAGACAGACAGAGAAAGAGAGACGGACAGACAGAGACACAGAGAGTGACAGACAGAGAGAGGGACTATATAGAAACAGAGACAGACAGAAACGCGTGCAACCGTACGTGTCCATCTGATGCAATTTATTTCTACATTATAAAGCAGTTGTCTAAACTGACGTTTTGGGTCTATCCTGCTTTGTGGAGTATATTGAAATACGTTTTACAAAACTGCGATCTCAAAACAAGAAAGAAAGAAAGAAAAGGGAAAAAAGAATGAACAAGAAAAGAACAAGAAAAAACAAAACCCTACTCTGGACACCATACGGTAGCTACTTCGCCAAAGGAGGCTCTCCATGCGCTGCATGACTTATTCGGACCCAGTCATCTTGTTCACTTGTCGAATGGGACGGAGGGGAGATACAATGATAAACCCTGACACACAAACACACAACGAGCACCAACCAGCCAGGCACATTCTGCCCAGCTACCGAACCGACAGAGAATAACAGAAACCTCTTGTCATACTATGGGCCTACGTCCTACATACATGTACAATCATTAATGTTATAGTCAGATTAAGTAATACGACACAAACTGACAACACAGCAGTTATCAGTATTAGTAACAGTAGTAATGGTGGTGGTGGTAGCAATGAAAACAGCAACAATAGCAGTAGTTTTTAAATATAGTATAAGTATAGTATAGTACAGTACAGTACAGTACAGTACAGTACAGTACAGTACAGTACAGTACAGTACAGTATAGTATAGTTATAGTATAGTATAGTATAGTATAGTATATAGTATAGTATAGTATAGTAATAGCACGACACGACACGGCACGGCACGGTAAGTGTGTGTGTGTGCGTGTGTGTGTGTAAGTGTGTGTGTGTGTGTAAGTGTGTGTGTGTGTAAGTGTGCGTGTGTGTGTGTGCAAGTGTGTGTGTGTTGGTGTGTGTGTGTAAGTGTGTGTGTAAGTGTGGCGTGTGTGTATGAGAGTGTGTGCGTGTGGTGTGTAAGTGTATGTTGTGTTGTGTGTTTGTTTGTGTAAGTGTGTGTGTGTGTGTGTAAGTGTGTGTGTGTGTGTGTGCGTGCGTGTGTACGTGCGTGTCTGTGTGTAAGTGTGTGTGTGTGTAAGCGTGTGTGTGTGAGTGTGAGTGTGTAATATTGTGTATGTAGTCCATGTATGTTAGTGTGTGAGTGTGTAATACAGTGTGTGTGTGTGTGTGTCTAATATACCCTCTGTGTGTGTGTGTGTGTGTGTGTGTGTGTGTGTGTGTGTGTGTGTGTGTGTGTGTGTGTGTGTGTGTGTGTGTGGAGATATTCTCCGTGTATGTGCGTGCATGTGTGTGTGTGTGTGTGTGTGTGTATGTGTGTATGTGTGTGTGTGTGCGCGCGCGCGCGCGCGTGTGTGTTTGTAATATCGTTTTTGTATGCGTGTGTATGTGCGAGCGTGTGCGTGGATGTGGGTGTGTCTTGAGTGTGTGTCTGTGTGTGGCGCGCGCGCGCGCGTAGCACGCGTGTAATGCGCACGCGTCTGCAGTGTCAACATCTTCGCGTGAACGTGTGTGCATGTTGTACATGCCCGAATGTCACACTAGCCTACGATCCAAGTCTTAAGACGGAGAACCAAATCGAATGATGTAACAGGAGTTCTGAACAGACCAACACGTGTTCATGGGTCAACGCACGGGTAGATGTACACAAATGTGTATGCTTTGCCACACTACACATCGAAATAGTACAGGAGTACACACACACACCACACACACACACACACACACACACACCACACACACACACACACACACACACACACACACACACACACACACAGAGCTGAGTGAAAGGTCTTGACCAATTTCAACTCGGTCACCCGTAAACTCACAAGTCGCCAGTATTCTTGTTACCGATGCATGATAATAGCCTCAGAACACAGGTGCTGTTTGTGGGAGTGGTTTCGGAAGCTGTGATTGCATTTCTGTTCCGCCCACCCCACTTTTCCCCCTCCCTCCCCTCAACCCCCCCTGTACCACAACTCCCAACATACTGCTTATTTCGACTTTCCAGCAACCCACCGAAACTGAGGCCATCACTGAAGAAAGGATGGCTCACAGAATCTGTAAAAAAAAAATTTAAAAACAAAATTTCCGCAAAATGTGAAGTGATGAGGATGACAGTAGAGATGCCACGATGTTCCATTTCGGACTGTGACAGCGTGACACGGCTGTACTCTACACTTACTTTCATATTATATATAACCTGGTGTCAACCAGGCCTGACAGATACAGACACCTGCAGTGTTGGTCAGAAAATCCGAACAACAATGACGGAACTACAGAGTGAACGTGACTCGACTGTGTGGGTCTTAAGTCTTACCCCACGAGCACACAGCATGCTCAACTCGAACGGTGAAGGTGTCTCTATGTACCAAAAAAAAAAAAAAAAAAAAATCGTAACGTTTTGAAATGACGAGGTTCGAACCCACAACCTCCAAGTCCGTTGCGCTTAACTACTTCACCACGCTGACTGGTTATCTATGAAACTGTTCTCGCTGCGGTGGTGGTGATGAAGTTTACTACTGCTGTTACCGTCGTCGCTGTTGTCAAATTGTTTTTGGTGCTATCGCTGCTGCACAACCGCTCTTTAAGGTGTCTTGGTAGTCAATTTTAATTCAGCCATCTGAAAACCCTGTATGGTCGCCAAACCTCTGCCAATACGGAATACCTGTCTCAGTACAAGTTACTGATGACGGTCATTTATTGTTATTGTTATTGTCGATAAAAGCCCAGCCGACAGCGTAGAGCCATATCAGGGCTATAACCACTTCAAAACATACAAAATTTCAACAACAAAAACAACAACAAAAAACGGTCATCACTGACATCCCTGATCTTGTGTTGGTGGTGGTGGTGGTGGTGGTGGTTGTTATTGTTATTGTTGTGTTGTTGTTGAGGTGGTGGTGGTGGTGGTGGTGGTGGTGGTGGTGGTGGTGGTGGACATGCAGACACATAACACATGCGAGAGGGTCTTGACCAATTTCAACCCGGTCACCCGTAAACTTCCTTACTACGGTCGTGAGACCTGTACCAATACTAAATTTATACGTCTGTCTCGGGTCACTGGAGGCTGTTCAGGCTTCTGTTGAGGTGGTGTTTTGTGTTGTTGTTGTTGTTGTTGTTGTTGTTGTTGTTATTGTTGTTGTTGTTTGTTTGTTTGTTGCTGTTGTTCCACAGACAGAATCAATTGACAACGAAATTTCAAATCGGTCGGTCAATCCTAAGCCTCCTATGGTCGTGTGTGTTCTACCAATAAAAGTTTATAAATATCAAGCCTGTTGAACACTGTGATCATGTATACGTACACAAGATGCTGTCTGTTATAGGTGCGCCTCTCTCTCTCTATCCTCTCTCTCTCTCTCTCTCTCTCTCTCTCTCTCTCTCTCTCTCTCTCTCTCTCTCTCTCTCTCTCTCTCTCTCTCTCTCTCTCTGTCCGTGTCATGTCTCTTGTCGTGCACAAAACATATCCCAAATCACCGGCGGTGGCGCATTGTAGTTATTGTTGTAGTTGTTGTTGTGTCTTGTTCTTGTTCTTCTTCTTCTTGTTGTTGTTGTTCTTCTTCTTCTTCTTCGCATTCTTCTCCTCGTCCTCCTCCTCCTCCTCCTCCTCTTCTCTTCTTCTTCTTCTTCTTCCTCTTCCTCGTCTTTCTTATTATTATTATTATTGCCGCTGCTGCTGTGATGGTGGATGAAATGAAGGCAGACAGAGCGAAGTGGTCAGCTTTGAACTAAGAGATCATGACCGCTTTCAGGTCAGTCATCCATGAACTTGTTATGACCAGTAGGCACTGCACCCGTGCCAAATGTCCCGGGTCACTTGTTTGTGGCGGTGTCAGTTTTTCATTTTCTACGGTGTTAGTTTTTGATTCTCTCTCTCTCTCTCTCTCTCTCTCTCTCTCTCTCTCTCTCTCTCTCTCTCTCTCTCTCTCTCTCTCTCTCTCTCTCTCTGTCTCTGTCGCGTGCATGTGTGTTGCTATGCACAATACAAGCTACCATATGTGAGTGTGTGTGTGTGTGTGTGTGTGTGTGTGTGTGTGTGTGTGTGTTTGTGGTGTGAGTGTGTGTGTGTGTGCGTGTGTGGTGTAGTGTATGTGTGTGTGCGCGCGTGCGTGCGTGTGTGTATGTGTGTATGACCCTGTGTGTCTGTGAATGTGTGTGTCTGTGTCTGTCTGTCTGTCTGTCTGTCTGTCTGCATCTGTGTGTTAATGTCTGTGTGCGTGTGTGTGTGTGTGTGTGTGTGTGTACGTCTGCGTCTGTCTGAGTCTCAGTGTCAGTTTGTGTCACTGTAGTTGCACGTATGCTTGCATGTGTACACACACACATCAGTGATAGTGTGGATTTTTTTTTTTTTTTTTTTTTTTTTTTTAGCACTGGTGGTGTATACGCGCATGTATCGTGCGTCTTCGCGTACATGCGTGTGGGCGCGTGCGCACGTGCGCGCGCGCGTGTGGGTGCGGATGTGATGAGGTGCCTGTGTAACTGTTGTGTTTGCAGACGTGTGCAAAAGCAAGCACGAAAACACAACAGACGCGGGACATAGATTAGCGGTGGTGATTAGTCATGGTGGTAGGGAGGGAGGGATGGGGGGGGGGGGAGAAGAGGGGGGTAGAGGGGGGGAGAAGAAGAAAAAGTAAAACATCACACAGGGTGACATACAGACCCCCAGTGTCATTTTCACAAAGGACGCCGGAGGGCAAAAACATGACACGATGACTGTCACACTTATAGTAGCAGCCCCCCCCATCCGCACCCTCCCTCCCCCTCTCTCTCTCCCCCCCTCCCTACCTGTCATCTTCTGTACCCTTCTCTTCATTTTTTTTTTCAATCTCCTTTAACCCTTTGAGTCTGACTCCCACACCCTGTCCATCAGCATCCTACATTGTCAATCATGCTAGCAAAGCAAAAACTGAACCCTTTGACTCCCTCACCCTGTCCACCAGCTGCCTGTATTGTCAATCATGCTAGCAAAGCAAAAACTGAACCCTTTGACTCACCCTGTCCATCAGCATCCTGCATCGTCAATCATGCTAGCAAAGCAAATACTGAACCCTTTGACTCCCTCACCCTGTCCATCAGCATCCTGCATCGTCAATCATGCTAGCAAAACAAATACTGAACCCTTTGACTCCCTCACCCTGTCCATCAGCATCCTGCATCGTCAATCATGCTAGCAAAGCAAATACTGAACCCTTTGACTCCCTCACCCTGTCCACCTGCTGCCTGCAGGTAGCAGGTGGACAGGGTGAGGGAGTCAAAGGGTTCAGTTTTTGCCGTTGGCGGACAGGGTGCGGGAGTCAAAGGGTTTAAAAAACAAATACGGAGAATATTTCAAATCGATCAGAAAGGGGGGTGGGCGGGGTATGCGCGTGCGTCCGTGCGTATTTACGTATGTGCGTTAATCTGTGACCAAAAAAACAAGAGTTCGCAAGATTTTCCCGGCTGTTTTCTGGGTGGATCTTTTACCAATAAATCTTAAGCAAAGATGAGTTGCGACTATATGTTTTTAAATTATACACCACCACGATCGAGGCTACAAGGTCATTGATAATCAGCACTTTCTCTACCGCCTAATTACCCCCAAAAGTTGATATCTCTACTTCCTGATTACCCAAAAAGTTGATATCTCTACCGCCTTATTACCCAAAAAGTTGATATCTCTACCGCCTTATTACCCAAAAAGTTGATATCTCTACCCGCCTTATTATACCCAAAAAGTTGATATCTCTACCGCCTTATTACCCAAAAAGTTGATATCTCTACCGCCTTATTACCCAAAAAGTTGATATCTCTACCGCCTTATTACCCAAAAAGTTGGAGGTCTCTACCGCCTAATTACCCCCAAAAGTTGATATCTCTACTTCCTGATTACCCCAAAAGTTGGAGGTCTCTACCGCCTAATTATCCAAAACGTTTAGGGCTCTACCGCCTAATTATCCATAAAATTGAGGTATCTACCGCCTAATATCCAAAAAGTTTAGCTCTCTACCGCCTAATTATCCATAAAGTTGAGGTATCCACCGCCTAATCACCCAAAACGCTGAGGTATCCACCGCCTAATCACCCAAAACGCTGAGGTTTCTATCGCCTAATTACCCAAAAAGTTGAGGTCTCTACCGCCTAATAACCCTAAAAGTTGAGGTCTCTATACCGCCTAATTACCCCCAAAAAATTTAGATCTCTATCGCCTAATTATCAAAAATGTTGAGGTCTCTACCGCCTAATTACTCAAAAAGTTGAGGTCTCTATCGCCTAATTACCCCCAAAAAGTGAGATCTCTACTGCCCAATTACCCGAATGATTTCAGGGTTCTGGGGCAACTTCTACCTTTGATTATGGAACACAGTTAACCCATCAATAAACGTTTACAAACTCTAGTAGCCTAAAGATCAATAAGTCCGTGGGATCACCGATAGCAACCTCAAACAACTCCCAACAGAACCTCGAAAATGACAGAAAAACAACGAAATATCTCCACCTCACTACCACTTGACCTAAAGTAGCTAAGCTTGTTCTCTCATGCCCCAAGAACTTCAAACAAAACGCTCCCAACACAGAAGACCACCTTCTTGTTTTTTTCGTGTGTGTATGTGTGCATGCATGCATTTGGTGTGTGTGTGTGTGTGTGTGTGTGTGTGTGTGTGTGTGTGTGTGTGTGTGTGTGTGTGCGTGCGTGCGTCGTGCGTGTGTGTGTGTGTGTGTGTGTGTGTGTGTGTGAGTGAGAGAGAGAGAGAGAGATGAGAGTGAGAGATAGTGTGTGTGTATGTATGTGAACGAGAGAAGGGGAAGAGCCAAAATGAGAGAGAGAGAGGTGTGTGTGTGTGTGTTTGTGTGTGTGTGTGTGTGTGTGTGCACACGTGAGAGTATGCATGTATATACATGAGCGAGTGTGTGTGCCTGCTAATGTGTGTCGTATACGTGTGTATACGCGTGCCGGCGTGTGCGCACCGGTGTGCTTGCACGTGGGCGTGTGCGCGTGTTTGTTACATGTAGGACTAGGAGTGTAGTCGAGCGCGTGCCTCCACCCCCGTCCTTCCCCCTTCCCTACCGAGCAGCGGTTATCGTCTGCAAAGGAATGTGTTAGCTATTGTGTGGCCGACATTCCAAGCGCAGGCAGGCACCACTAATATATAAATCGCTCCCTCTTTATCGCTAAAGTGTTTTGCTGCTTGGCTCTACTGGCGCGAAAAACGTGTTTGTAAGTGGACACAGTTCGTCTTTTCTTCGTGGCGGCGGCTACGGCTACAATGGACGGCGTTTTTAATGAGACTAAATGAGGGGGCAAAAAAAGTTTTCCGGTTGTTCTTCCTGCACTTAGTTTTTGATTTGGTGTCATTTTTTTTTTTCTTTCTACTGTTTCTCTTTCCTTTTCTGTCTTTTCACTGTTTTCACCCTTGCCCTC
>CM060311.1:29521048-29531048 GCA_030674185.1 Monoplex corrugatus | reverse complement strand
ATTGTTATTTCAAATATTTTAAACCAATGTATTGTTATTTCAAATATTTTAAACCAAAGTCAAAGCTGGATACAGACTGACATATGAAATATGTGAATACAAAATTTAGATTGAGCATACACGTACATCAGACATCAATGTTCAATGGTAAACAGCCTTCAGGAATACTGATTAATTGCATCATCACGTAAAGATGCAAGAGATGATGAGTACATTTGTGTTTTGTTGTCTAGCATTCGAAAAAAACTTTTCCAACTAACATATTGCAGGCAACCTTCTCTGTTTAAATAACTTCACTGATGTCATCAACTGCAACTGACAGTGAACAGATTTTATATTTGTTCTTGTACAAAGCATAATAATAATGTAATTCAACTTCTGTTACACTGCAACTTTGTGATTCTGTGTGTGAAATAAACTGGATCGCAATGTACTGCACATAAACTATGTTGTTTATAAATCCCCCTTCACTGAGAGGCCATGGCCTAAATTATCGATGAATCATACATATTCTGTTTTCAATCCTTGTTGGTATAGAGGCAGAGTTCTCATCCTCCGATTTGACAGTGTAGTTATATGCCTGGCTATGGAATTTTGTGTTTACAAAGTGCACACAGCCTCCAGCTGTGCATGGCTACCTGACACTGTTCAGTTAGGTCAAGTAAAGCAGGAAGGGAAAGGAATAAGACCTGCACTCAAAAACTGAAAAAGCTGACCCCCAAATAGTCAGGTCTCTAACCAATCACTCCTCAATAACCAGTCTTAGCATTATGGAAAAAAAACCACTACTTTCTCTGTTTTAAACAGAAAGAAAACTACTACTGTAATTGCTATGAATATGATTTTAAGCACAATTTACTATCAATGATTTCATATTGTCTGTGAAAAATCTGCAGTGAAAAGTAAGATCTCAAGTACAATTTACACTCAAAAATGTGACTTTAGTGTGTTTTCCAGTATTTGTTTTTGTTGTTTGTTTTTTTTTGGGGGGGAGGGAGGGGTATGTGGTGGTGTGTGTGTGTGGTGTGTGTGTGTGTGTGTGTGTGTGTGTTAGTGTGTGTGTGTGTGTGTGTGTGTGTGTGTGTGTGCACAACCACTCTTATGTACACAAGCTTCTTCATACAAATAGGAAATGAATCACTTACCCGCACAGTTTTCTCATTCTCATTTTTGAGCAAGAATCGTCCTTCCCTGACATCCTTGCCCCAGTTCAACTGTACCCACAAGGGTTTCTCTTGGTCCCCTAATCGTCTCTCCTCTGTCAAAAAACATGAACACAGTCAAGACATGGAATTTTGAAATATTTTCACTGAACTGGATTTATCCCAGTCAGACAGGATATTGTGCTTCATCAAACCTTGCACATCAATGGTGTGATTAAAGACAAAAGAAAAATTCATGAACTTGTGCCGGTGTGATTTTTATTAAAAAAAAAATACTTACCAACATTATTATAAGAATTATATTAGAAAAAAAGTGTTCTGATTTGAGGGGTTTGTTTGTTTGGTGGTTGTTGTTGTTGTTGTTGTTGTTGTGTTGTTGCTGTTGTTTTGGGGGGCCGGGGAAAGTTGATTTGTTTGTTTTTTATTTTCTTTTGTGTTTTTTTTTCGCCTTGCAAAAAAGGTTCTTTTCCTTTCAAAGACAAGTTACACATGTATATATGTATTCAAATGTACAAGCTTTATCAATGTGGAAAAAAAATGCATTAGACATTCATCATCATCATGTAAGTTTTACAAGATTTCTTCGAATTAATTCCACATCCATGAACCCCCTCGTAAACAATGCGAGGGATTGACCCAATCTGTCTCATCTTCTTTCCAAGAAAACATGCTACACTTTTACTCACCCACTCACCCACCCCTCCCCTCCATACGCCTAAGCACGCACTTTGTTTCGCTTTGTTTTGTTCCAAGCAATGCTTTGTCAGATGCATACATGTATAATATACTGTATATTGTTTGGCCCACACTGTGCAGCTACAGCATGAAGTTTAGAACTACACAATCTATATATTTCATCTTTAGTCAACACATGTATGCTGGGTGATTATGTGTTTCCATAAACTATCGAATACTGGCATGACTCACACAAAGTATATTGTACTGCTGCAAATACATTATTACTGTTATTTTTGTTTAAAGCTCAGAGCCATATCAGGGCTATTTATAACCATTTCAAAACAAGCACACTGTTTCAACAGGAAAGAAAAAGGAAAATAAAATTAAGTGCACATATCAATGTATTCGCACACATAATCTGAGGAAAAACCCATGGCATTCACCACTCCGCCCAATTTATCACACAGGAGATTTAAAAAACACACCTGAATACAAATTTAAACATAATAAAGGACACTAAAACGCATAAACGGGACTAAATTACCAAAAATTGCTTCCGCATATCTCATTTTCCTAGAGCCAAAAAAGCACTCAATACATCATATACATATTTTTACTCATTTATCAATACTAAGAGAAAGTATAAAGGCTTTACTGAACACACACATGTGACTGGACCAGCAAGGCAGAAAATGATAAGGAAGAAATGACAAAGTAAAGGAATAATAATATATAATAATGATAATTACAATATTTATATATAAAGCGCAAAATCTTGATAAAATCAAATCTAAGCGCTGAAACAGACAACACACACGCACAGCACGCACGCACACACACCACACACACACACACGCACACACACACACACACACACACACACACACACACACACACACACACACACACACACACACACACACACACACACAAAACACACACAAAACACACACACACATGGCTTATAAATGGGGAGAAAGAATAAAAGCAATGGAAAATTATAGAGAGCATATTATAATTTATATACAATTATATATTACAATGTGATTCCCCTCCGAGTAGAGACAGGCTGCAGAGGGGGTTGAGTGAGGTCAGGATACAAACCCCCGCACCACCTCCTGGCATCCCCACGGGATGGAGGGGAGGGGGGGAGGCAAATACATAAAACAAGACAGGATTGAACCCAGACATTCCAATTCAAGTCTGATGTCCAAACTACCTCACTATCAAGCAGTCACACTCTAATTAACCGGCACCGACAGACTTACCAAAATTAATAAAAGACCTGTTATAAGCTATTCAAAAAAACAACCAACAACGGCAAAAAATACAATGAAAATAAACAACTAAAAATAAACAAGACACTTTGGACTAACCCCAGATCAAATCTTCCGAGGTTTAGTCAACTAAGCCAGCCAAAAATAGTATATATATATATGAGTTAGCTGGATGCTGAACCCAGTTCAAGTAGGCCTGCACAGACAACAACCAAGTTTTGCCATTCTGGACCACTGATTTAAATACTGAGTAAGTTTCTTCAATAAATTTTAAATGTAGTTTCCAAAATATATTTAACACTCAATCAACACACACTCACACACACACTCACACACACACTCACACACACACACACACACACACACACACACACACACACACACACACACACACACACACACACACACAACACACACACACACACACAGAGTTAGTTAGTTAGTTTACAAGTTCAAATATGTATCACTCTAAAACATTACTCCTTTAAATTGTGGTAAAATCCTGAACTCTGACTTTAGAGTCTGCACATGATCAAGCAAGTTTGAGTAAAATCAGAAAAATGTCAAATTACAACCCTTGGGGACATGTTTTCAATACTGTCTGCATTATGTACTTCACACACACACACACACACACACACACACACACACACACACACACACGCTCACACACACATGCATACACCCAACAAACTCTCTCTCTCTCTCTCTCTCTCTCTCTCTGAGTCTCTCTCTCTCTATCTCTCTAGGAGTCTCTCTCTCTCTCTCACTCTCACACTCACACATAATACACACTCTTTCACTCACACACACTCTCTTTTCTCTCTCCACACACACACACACACACACACACACACACACACACACACACACACACACACACACACACACATACACACACACACACACACACACACACTGAAACATACATGTATATGATACAGATCAGAGGCCTGCATTTGTTTTCAGCAAAACAAAACAAATTAACCCTTTGATTCCCTCACCTTATCTACCTGCTACAAATACTTTTAAAATCATTCCCTTCCCTAATCTATTCAGTAGCTCTATGCAGGAAGATGGTACACAGGATGAGAGAATCATTGGATAAAGTTTAATCAGTAAATGACAAATAATGTAGGAAGCTCATGGACAGGGGAAGGAGAGAAAGGGTTAAAACAACACAAAACAACAAACAAACAAACACTCTTTTAAAATGCACTTGACTAAGCTGAGAAATGAGAAGTCCTCTAAGATATCATCCTTTCAATTATCCTCTAAATTACACAACAGAAAATCCACCGTGCTGGCAGAAGTTCTCATATTCTCTTTACCCTTGAGCTCTCCACTCCGATTACATGTCTAAGAGCAACCTGATAGCAGTGAAACCCAAAGTCAACTTTACCTGGTTCAGATGACACAGGTAAAGGACCTCACATGAATCCCAGTCAGTCACGATTAGAGGAAATGAAACATATCCCATGATGGCTATCTTCTTTGTGACACACCACACTGACCATGAGTATGTAGGAATACTTACAATACTTTCTGTGATTTAAAACATTCATGTTTTAAAGAAAAATGTTACAGTGTCAGTCCATGCAGAGAGATAAATAATAATAATTATAATAATAATTACAATATTTATATAGCGCAAAATCTTGATAAAATCAAATCTAAGCGCTGAAGCAGACACACACGCAAGCACGCACGCACGCACGCACGCACACACACGCACGCACACACACACACACACACACACACACACACACACACACACACACACACACACACACACACGCACGCATGGCTATAAATGGGGAGAAAGAATAAAAGCAATAAAAGCAAGAATAAAACCAATGGAAAATTATAGAGAGCATAGCATATACAATTATATATTATAACCATGTGATTCCCTCCGAGCGGAGACAGGCTGCAGAGAGGGGGGGGGGGGGGGGGGGTTGAGTGAGGTTAGGATTTTATGCAGAGGAGAAAAGGTGAGTTTTGAGAGCGGACTTGAAGGAGACAAAAGTAGGTTGCTGACGGACTGAGAGAGGAAGTTTGTTCCAGGAGAGTGGACCAGAAACAGAGAAGGCTCGTGGACCATAGGTATTGAGCTTAGTGCATGGAAAGCGAAAAGTCAGAGGATCGGAGGCAGAGCGGAGGGTACGTGAGGGAAGATAGATCTCAAGTAGGCTTGACAGGTAATCGGGGGCTGCGTTATTGAGGCTTTTGTAGCACATGGTGTCTAGTTTGTACTGTATGCGCTTTGATACAGGGAGCCAGTGAAGTTGTGCCAGGAGAGGAGATATGTGGTCAGCTTTTTTCTTTTTGAGTACAAGGCGTACAGCATTGTTTTGAATGCGCTGTAGGATGTGAATGGTGGAGGCAGGAAGACCAGACAGGAGTGAATTGCAATAGTCAATGCGAGACATTATGAAGGAGAGAACGAGTTTTGCAGTTGTTTCGACAGAGAGATACTTCCTGATCAGCCTTATACGATGGAGATGATAGTAGCAGGATCTGGCAGTTTGAGAAACAAAGTTGTTCATGGAGAGGGTAGAGTCAATGCAGACACCAAGGTTTTTAGCTGAATCAGAAATTGGGACTGATGTGTTACATAATGGGAGAGAAAGAGGAGGCAGCTGAGAAAGTTTCTGACAGGTGCCAATGAGGATAGCTTCTGTTTTGTCGTCATTAAGCTGAAGTCTATTGTGTGACATCCAGTTCTTAATGTCCGAGTAACACTCAGTGGTGCGAGTCAACAGGCGCTGTATATTATCAGGTGAGTCACTGTCTTGAAGTTGGGTGTCATCAGCATAGAAGTGGTGTTTTATAGAATGGGAGTTGATGATGGTGGACAGGGGGGAGGTGTAAAGAGTGAAAAGAACAGGGCCAAGGACAGATCCTTGTGGAACACCACAGGTCAGGTATGCAGGTTGAGAGTAAGTGCCATTGATGAGAACGGTTTGTTTTCTGTTGGATAGGTATGAAGTGAACCAAGACAGAGCAATGTAAGCTGTTCTGCTGCATGCCGTCTATACTAATTTATTTCATTTAAATTAATTTATTTCTTTTTTGTCACAATAGATTATTTTATCATATGAAATTCAAGCTGTTCTCCCCAGGGAGAGTGTGTCAGTTAAAAACATCCCTGCTTTTTTTTTTTAAAAAGTCTGTATTCATGTATGTGACTTTCTGTTTGACAATGAAAATGGTAATTCTGCTATGTCTGTAGCATTCTGCCAGGCACAACTCCTTTGCTGCCATGGGATCTTTAACATGCGCCTAGTGCATGCTGCACACAGAACCTAGTTTACTGTCTTATCCAAAAGACTAGCATCCAGGCCACAACTTAAGATCTAATGAAAAAGCTGAAAATTCCCTGTCTGATCCGTGATTAAATCCCACTTTCTTGTGTCCTAGCCAGGTGCTTTAATCACTGGGCCTATTAAGTGGTCAAGTTTTCATCACCAGATGCTATTTCCAAAGTCACGGGACCTGGAGACCTTGAAGTAAGAAGAACCAGAAGAGTTGTCCTCCAGTGGATACCCACTCCCTGACAAATACCAGGAAACGAAATGGATGATCAAGCCAGCAAACAGAGGACACCAGGAAGACCAACAGATCACTCCTTAAGCCATGGACAGAAATGAACTTCCACCTTCCATCCAGACGGCACTAAGTGGTCCTGAGGAGGCTGTGCACCGGCCACAATCAGTATAATGAACCACAAAATCAGAGATCCATTCACTAAAGTGACTGACCCTGCAGTCAAGAGAACCATACAGCTGAACATATCTCTTATATAAAACATTGCAGCAAAGCAAGTACAAAACAGAGACATGGCCAACTATGGTTTCTCTGACCACAAAGTCCTATGACGGCCTGCATGAACTAGATAAAAAATGGTCACATTCATTGCCAGATGTGGCTTGACCATGTAGACAAGAAACAAAAGAAGAAGAAGACAGGCTCTGGGCATTAATCCCACGAGACAGTGGATTTCTGATCACCAGGAAAATCATTGCTTGTGCGTAGTTGTTGATCTCTCTTTATGCATGTTTTATACATCTCGGTTACTTTGTGTCTGTGTAGATCTATCTGTATTGTGTGTGTGTGTGTGTGTGTGTGTGTGTGTGTGTGTGTGTGTGTGTGTGTGTGTGTGTGTTGTGTGTGTGTGTGTGTGTGTGTGTGTGTGTGTGTGTGTGTGTTGTGCGCGCGCGCGCGCATGCATGTGTGCGTGCGTGTGTGCGTGTGCATGCATGCGTGTGTGTGTGTGTGTGTGTGTGTGTTGTTCTTTTCACTGTCTTCTTTTTTCTGCTACGACTTTTAAGTTGTTTTTTCTTTACCTTGCTCCATGTTGTTTTTCCTTCCCCATTTCTCTAGCCACACCTTTCCTTGTCACTCACTCCAGTGTCACTGATTACATGCTGCTCATCTCAGCTCCACTACACCCTACCAAACCCAAGTTCGCTAAATCAATCCTGTAGTGCCGAGAAATCTGCAGGAGCAGCAATGTTAACCTTTTGACTCCAGTACCCACCAGCGTCTTGCATTGTCAACCATGCCAGACTAATCCAGTGCCCAATTATCAAAAGCAAGCTAGTCCCACCCCCACCACGACAGCGCCGTACCCACAACCAGCAGTTCTGCCTCATCAACACCAGAACTCGGTACAGAGGTGGCTCTTTTCTACCCAGGACTGTTGGGGACTGGAACTATCTTCCCAACGAAACAGTAGAGGCAGCAACAGTCGATGCTTTTGTGTCGCGAGCCTCCGCCCAACAGTGAGTTTCTGGACACCACGTGGCCCTTTCGGTAACAGATTTCAGCAATGTCTACGGACAATGAGAATAGTGAAATGATCGGAGCTTACGAATGGACTGTGTCTACAACACTACCCCTTTATGTGCCGGAATGATCATCCTCAAGATCGTGGGCACCAAAGGAAAGGAAGGAAGGAAGCAAAGCGAAAACTGAACCCTTGGGCTCCCTCATTCCACCCACCAGCTTCTTGCAGCTTCTTGCAGGAAGCTGGTGAATCAGGTGAGGGAGTCCAAAAGTTAAGTTTTTGCAGTTGATGAATAGGGTGCAGGAGTCAAAGGGTTTTTAATTGCCATGCGGCTACCCACTAGTAATGATTCTGCATTGCTGCTGAGTCACTTCAATGGTGTTTAGCCACGCCTTCCATGTGTCTGGTTACTGCATATTAGAGACAGCCACACCACTGCAAGATTTTCAAGGTGATCAATGATCACCTCATATGTTGGGTCACTTCAATGGTATAACTTAGCCATGCCTTTCATGTCTCTGATTATTGTATACCATTACCAGAGACTGACACATGACTGCAAGATTTTCCAGGTGATCAGTTATCACCTCAAACAGTTAAACATATTATAAATTATAACATGAGAGATGCAGAAGTAATTTCAGGTAATTAAGGCCCATTTTTGTTTTGGTGTCCTCAGTTATGTGTAAATTTGTATTAATGTATGTTTTTTCAAATCCCTTGTGTGATAAATTGGGTGGAGTGGTAAACGCAAGGGCCACCTCCTCAGATTATGTGTGTGAATGCATTGATATACATGTGTACTTAATTTTCTTTTCCTTTCTTTTTTCCTGTGGAAGTATTGTGTATGTTTTGAAATGGTTTAGCCCTGATACAGCGAGACTACACAGTTGGCTGGGTTTTAAACAAAAATAACAGTAAGAGTAAGTCTGTAATTATGTCTCTGAGAGTGGATTATACTGTCCTGAACCCTCTACAGCCCTGTGTGAGGTTGCAGGCTACAGCAATGAGACAGATATTAGTATTACATATCATTCCACATAGAGTACATTACCTAACCCCCCCCCCTCTCTCTCTCTCTCTCTCTCTCTCTCTCTCTCTCTCTTCTGTGTGTGTGTGTGTGTGTGTGTGTGTGTGTGTGTGTGTGTGTGTGTGTGTGTGTGTGTGTGTTTATGTATGTGTGCGTATAAATGAATGTGGTGTGTGTGTGTGTGTGTGTGTGTGTGTGTGTGTGTGTGTGTGTGTGTGTGTGTGTGTGTGTGTGTGTGTGTGTGTGTGTGTGTGTTTGTATACAATGTGTGTGTGTGATACATCTTTGGTTACACATAACTTGGTTGGACTGCACTCCGGAGTAAACTCTAAAGAAATACAAGTCCACAACTGTAAAATGACAAGACCAGCATGGGTTTCAACCTACTTCTGTCACCAAGTGAAGACATTCTATCACTTCTGCAAGCTGGTTAAAAAATGAGAGTTCAACATAGCACACCTGTATCTTATCTCACTGGGCTGGCTGACACCAAGATATGAAAGAAGCATCTACCCTATCAAGCAGTCTCCACCCAAAATGGAAAATCTGCATGATAGCACCATCACTATCATCAGTACCATCCAATATGTTTATTATCATAACATTGTGAAAAAAATAGTCGGAAAATTTGTGGCCTTTCAATTTCATGCCTATTTCTCATGGTGATCTCAGCTTCAAAGAAATATGTATATTTTGTTTCTAAAACAAGTATTTCTCATAGCAAATTTCTATCCATGGAGACGCATACATGTTATATATATCTTAATTTTATCTTTTGTGGCTGTATCAAATTAGACAATGGAACAAAATAAAGTTTTGGAGAGTGCAGAGCCAACTAGCTGTAACAGAATTTCAATCAAATTTCAAAACAATCAAAAGGTAAAATAGAACTCAATCTACACTTACCTAAGCTTAAGAAATACATAGGACTATGTTGCAAGAGAGAATCAAGCAGCCTCAATCTGTCAAAGTGAGATCATCTTCCACATCATCAGGAAAAACAAATAAATAAAAAAAAGCACTGTTGTTTAAAAAAAAGTTAGATGTAAACTTTTAAAGA
>CM060311.1:29501048-29506048 GCA_030674185.1 Monoplex corrugatus | reverse complement strand
GCGGGCTGCCTGAAAGAGAGATGAAGACCAGAGTGAGGCGATAAGGGGTCTTCCAATCTCTCTTGGTCCGGAGGCTGGGTCGGACCTGGTTGGTGCGCGTTGTGTGGCTACGTCCCGGGGTTTGTCATCTCCCCTCCTTGCCATTCAGTTTGCAAACATGGTAACTGATAGCTGGGTCCGAATGGGTCATGCAACGCATGGACAGCCCCCCTTTGCTTGATGAAATGACTGTCCAGTGGCGTCGGGAGCTTGGGAGGTGATTGTCCAGAGAGTGGCGAGGCATTGGTGCTTCGGGTCCCATCCGCATCCTCGTGGTGTTTCTTGTTAATTAGTGTCATTATGATTTTCTTTTTTTGTTAACAGGCCTATTAATTTGGTCACAATACAAGTTACTGTAAACAGTTTAGAAATGGTAGCTTAACTGAAGTCACTTTTGGATCAGCTCTCCATAAAGCTCTGCTTTTCTTTCTCAAAAATAAAACATTGTAAGTGTGTACTAAATTTTGGTTTAAAATATATTGAACAAACACATAGTTTGATTAAAACCTTTCAAAGCTCCACGTTAGCCAAAGTCTGCCGATCTAAAATCCACGTTTTAATGTCCAGTTTCCTGTATTTTCATATCTGTGGATCAATAACAACAGTAGAACGTTGTCAGTAAAACTTTCTCGTTTGCCATACAATAAAAACAACAATTTTATAAATATTACATGTAGTAGCGAGCTTAGTAGTAATAGTAGCAGCAGTAATGGTGGTGGTGGTGGTGGTGATGGTGATGGTGGTGGAGGTAATAGTAGTAGTAGTTGTAATAGTGGTGGTGGTGGTGGTAGTAGTAGTGGTGGTAGTGGTAGTAGTGGTGGTGGTGGTAGTAGTGGTAGCAGTTGTAGTAGTAGAGGTAGTAGCAGTAGCAGTAATAGCGATAGTAGTAGTAGCAAAGAGAGTACTTTGCTGTGACCAGAGTATTTTGCTATGATCAAAGAGAGTATTTTGCTATGACCAAAGAGAATACTTTGCTGTGATTAAAGAGAGTACTTTGCTGTGATCAAAGGGAGTACTTTGCTATGATCAAAGAGAGTACTTTGCTGTGACCAAATAGGACACTTTGCTGTGACCAAAGGGAATACTTTGCTTTGACCAAAAGAGTACTTTGCTGTGACCAAAGAGAGTACTTTGCTGTGATCAAATAAAGTACTTTGTTGCGACCAAACAGAATACTTTGTTGTGACCAAAGAGAGTACTTTGCTGTGACCAAATAGGGCACTTTGCTGTGACCAAAGGGAGTGCTTTGCTGTGACCAAAAGAGTACTTTGCTGTGACCAAAGAGAGTACTTTGCTGTGACCAAATAGGGCACTTTGCTGTGACCATAGGGAGTGCTTTGCTGTGACCAAAAGAGTACTTTGCTGTGACCAAAGGGAGTACTTTGCTGTGATCAAAGAGAGTACTTTGTTGTGACCAGAGTACTTTGCTGTGATCAAAGAGAGTACTTTGCTGTGACCAAAGAGAGTACTTTGCTGTGACCAAAGAGAGTACTTTGCTGTAACCAAAGGGAGTACTTTGCTGTGACCAAATAGAATACTTTGCTGTGACCAAAGAGAGTACTTTGCTGTAACCAAAGGGAGTACTTTGCTGTGATCAAAGAGAGTACTTTGCTGTGACCAAATAGAGTACTTTGTAGTAACCAAATAGAGTACTTTGTACTTTGCTGTAATCAAAGGGAGTACTTTGCTGTGACCAAAGAGAGTACTTTGCTGTGACCAAAGAGAGTACTTTGCTGTGACCAAAGATAGTACTTTGCTGTGACCAAAGAGAGTACTTTGCTGTGACCAAAGAGAGTACTTTGCTGTGACCAAATAGAGTACTTTGCTGTGACCAAAGAGAGTACTTTGCTGTGACCAAAGAAAGTACTTTGCTGTGATCAAACAAAGTACTTTGTTGTGACTAAAGAGAGTACTTTGCTGTGAGCAAACAGAGAACTTTGCTGTGACCAAAGAGAGTACTTTGCTGTGACCAAATAGAGTAGCAAACAGAGAACTTTGCTGTGACTAAACAGAGTGCTTTGTTGTGACCAAAGAGAGTACTTTGCCGTGATCAAAGAGAGTACTTTGCTGTGACCAAATAGAGTACTTTGCTGTGACCAAATAGAGTACAATGCTGTGACCAAATAGAGTATTTTGCCGTTATCAGAGTACTTTGCTGTGATCAAAGAGAGTACTTTGCTGTGACCAAATAGAGTACTTTGCTGTGACCAAATAGAGTACAATGCTGTGACCAAATAGAGTATTTTGCCGTTATCAGAGTACTTTGCTGTGATCAAAGAGAGTACTTTGCCGTGATCAAAGAGAGTACTTTGCTGTGACCAATAGAGTACTTTGCTGTGACCAAATAGAGTATTTTGCCGTTATCAGAGTACTTTGCTGTGATCAAAGAGAGTACTTTGCTGTGACCAAATAGAGTACATGCTGTGACCAAATAGAGTACTTGCTGTGACCAAATAGAGTACTTTGCTGTGACCAAATAGAGTACATTGCTGTGACCAAAGAGAGTACTTTGCTGTGACCAAAGAGAGTACTTTGCTGTGACCAAAGAGAGTATTTTGCTGTGACCAAAGAGAGTACTTGCTGTGACCAAATAGAGTACATTGCTGTGACCAAAGAGAGTACAATGCTGTGACCAAAGAGAGTACATTTGCTGTGACCAAAGAGATACTTTGCTGTGACAAATAGAGCACTTTGCTGTGACCAAATAGAGTACTTTGCTGTGACCAAAGAGAGTACTTGCTGTGACCAAATAGAGTACAATGCTGTGACCAAATAGAGTACTTTGCTGTGACCAAAGAGAGTACTTTGCTGTGACCAAATAGAGTACATTGCTGTGACCAAAGAGAGTACTTTGCTGTGACCAAATAGAGTACTTTGCTGTGACCAAATAGAGTACTTTGCTGTGAACAAATAGAGTACAATGCTGTGACCAAATAGAGTACATTGCTGTGACCAAATTGAGTACTTTGCTGTGACCAAATAGAGTACTTTGCTGTGACCAAATAGAGTACTTTGCTGTGACCAAATAGAGTACAATGCTGTGACCAAATAGAGTACAATGCTGTGACCAAATAGAGTACATTGCTGTGACCAAATAGAGTACTTTGCTGTGACCAAATAGAGTACTTTGCTGTGACCAAATAGAGTACATTGCTGTGACCAAAGAGAGTACTTTGCTGTGACCAAATAGAGTACATTGCTGTGACCAAATAGAATACATTGCTGTGACCAAAGAGAGTACTTTGCTGTGACCAAATAGAGTACATTGCTGTGACCTAAGAGAGTACATTGCTGTGACCAAATAGAGTACTTTGCTGTGACCAAATAGAGTACAATGCTGTGACCAAATAGAGTACAATGCTGTGACCAAATAGAGTACAATGCTGTGACCAAAGAGAGTACATTGCTGTGACCAAAGAGAGTACATTGCTGTGACCAAAGAGAGTACAATGCTGTGACCAAAGAGAGTACATTGCTGTGACCAAATAGAGTACATTGCTGTGACCAAATAGAGTACAATGCTGTGACCAAATAGAGTACAATGCTGTGACCAAATAGAGTACAATGCTGTGACCAAATAGAGTACATTGCTGTGACCAAATAGAGTACAATGCTGTGACCAAAGAGAGTACAATGCTGTGACCAAAGAGAGTACTTTGCTGTGACCAAATAGAGTACTTTGCTGTGACCAAATAGAGTACTTTGCTGTGACCAAATAGAGTACAATGCTGTGACCAAATAGAGTACAATGCTGTGACCAAAGAGAGTATATTGCTGTGACCAAAGAGAGTACAATGCTGTGACCAAAGAGAGTACAATGCTGTGACCAAATAGAGTACTTTGCTGTGACCAAATAGAGTACTTTGCTGTGACCAAATAGAGTACAATGCTGTGACCAAATAGAGTACAATGCTGTGACCAAATAGAGTACATTGCTGTGACCAAATAGAGTACATTGCTGTGACCAAATAGAGTACTTTGCCGTTATCAGAGTACTTTGCTGTGACCAAATAGAGTACTTTGGCCTTATCAGAGTACTTTGCTGTGACCAAATAGAGTACATTGCTGTGACCAAATAGAGTACATTGCTGTGACCAAATAGAGTACATTCCTGTGACCAAATAGAGTACATTGCTGTGACCAAATAGAGTACATTGCTGTGACCAAATAGAGTACTTTGCTGTGACCAAATAGAGTACATTGCTGTGACCAAATAGAGTACATTGCTGTGACCAAATAGAGTACTTTGCCGTTATCAGAGTACTTTGCTGTGATCAAAGAGAGTACATTGCTGTGACCAAATAGAGTACTTTGCTGTGACCACACAGAGTACTTAAATGTGATGTCCAGCAACTTGAACAGAAAACAGGAACACGCAAAAACAGAATAAGAAAGAGTGTTTGATTTTGTCTTGTTTCGTTAATTAAATGCGTTTTGTTGTTGTTGTTGTTGTTGTTTTTGTTGTTGTTGTCATTAGTATTACTGATTCTGTCAGTCCAACTTGCAGAGGCCTTTTTTTTTCTCATTCCCTTCCATCTTCCCGTAGAAGACAGATATAAATGTTTCCGATCTTTCGCGCCAGTCCTGTGTCCTGACTTCGCCATATTATTAATGCATTCGCGCACATAATCTACGGATATGCCCATGGCTTTGACCACTCCCCCATTTATGACCGAGACGTTTAAAAATAAAACGTGATACAAATGTGCAAAACTTACATATAAAAACTAGCCTTCATTACGTAAAATTGTTTCAGCACATCACAAAGAGCCAAAAACTGCAATAAAAACCTGTTTTCAGTTATCATTCCTGATAGAAAGTATGCCAGGCTTTATGAAATATATAAAGGTGAATGGACCAGCAAGGCAGAAAATAATAGGAAGGGATGGCAGAAAGCAAGCGAGCAAGGCTTGAAACAAAGAGAGTGACAGAAGAAAAGAAGAGGGGATACTATTTAGACT
>CM060311.1:29488548-29496048 GCA_030674185.1 Monoplex corrugatus | reverse complement strand
TGCAAAACTTACCTGGGCGAGAGGATTCAAGTGCGGGATGGTCCCCTCTCATTGGCTGAAGGGATGATGGTGTTGGGGATTTCCATTTACTCACGCTCGCGCTGTGTTCCAGTGTGTGTACAGACAGCGTCACGGTTCGTGTCCACCAGGGGTGTGGTGGTGATGATGAGGGGTGGTGTGGGATGGGTGGAGGGTGGTCATGTGTAAACCAATGTGTAAGACGTGACACTCCTCATCTTGCTCCTCTCTGGGTCAGTGGTCGAATTTGATGGCTCAGTTGACGCGGAAAAAACAAGAAAAATGTCTAGAAGTGGAACGCGTATTTGATGTAATGAAACAAGACATACGTAAAATTTACGGCCAGCTGGTTTTCGTCAAGCGTTAAAAAAAAAAAAAAAAAAAAAAGCGTAGTCTTGTTTTGATGTATTACATATGTGTTCCAATTCTATTTGTGTGTGTGTGTGTGTGTGTGTGTGTGTGTGTGTGTGTGTGTGTGTGTGTGTGTGTGTGTGTCTGTCTGTGTATGTGTGTGTCTGTGTGTGAGTGTGTGTGCATGTGCGCGTGTGTATGTGTGCGTGTGTGTATGTGTGTGTGTAGGTATGTGTCTGTCTCTGTCTGTCTCTATTTGTCTGTCTCTCTATCTGTCTGTCTGTCTGTCTCTCTCTGAGTGTGTGTGTAGGTCTGTGTCTGTCTGTCTGTCTCTCTGTTTGTGTGTGTGTGTGTGTGTGTGTGTGTGTGAGTGAGTGTCTATGTCTATGTGTGTGTGTGTGAGTGTGTATGTGTATGTGTGTGAGTGAGTGTCTATGTCTATGTGTGTGTGTGTGAGTGTGTATGTGTGTGTGTGTGTAGGTATGTGTCTGTCTGTCTGTCTCTGTCTGTCTGTATGTCTGTCTGTCTCTCTCTGTGTATATGTGTGTGTCGATGTGTGTGTTTATGCGGTTGTGTGTGTGTGTTTCTGGTTCGTATCTGCTTGAACGCTGGTAGTCATTTTGGTCCAGATTTCAGTTGACGTGGCCTCTAAATCTGATGTGTTTCAAGTTCAGTCCTTACCGAAAGACATTGGGGAAACAGCCCATTGACTGAGAGGTCATGGTTTCGAACCGAATCATCAGTTCATGAAGTTATTGTAGGATTTTTCTGCCTCGACGGACAGGCTCTTACCCGGAGTGGAACGTGCTATGGGCTCATTAGAAAGATTGGGACCGCGCTGATGAGACTCATCCACTTTACTGATGCGTTTTCAGAGGGTGATGCTCGAATTTCTTGACCAGTCCTGCAGGTGCGTATATCTCTCAGGCCTGGTTGACAGCAGGATCATCATCATCATCATCAGGTGCCTTGCCGCATGGCGTTGGCGATTATGGACTTCCATCAGTCTCTATCTCTTGTTGCCTCAAGCATCTTTTCCACCCTCCTTGTCTTCAGCCACTCTGCAAACCCGTCTAGTATCTTCTCCCTGGGTCTATCCGGTGCTCTCCTTCCCTCCAGCTTTCCCGTTGTGACCAGGTGTTCCAATTCCCCTTTCCTCATAAAATGGCCAATGAATGTTGCCTGCCTTTTCCTAATCTTCCTTATGAATGATCTACTTGTGTCTGCCTCCATCAAGACTGTCTCGTTTGTTTTCTTTGCTGTCCTTGGAACTCTCAACATCCTTCTTAGAAACCACATCGCGGCTGCCTCAATCTTGTTCTGGCTTTGCTTGTTGACTGTCCACGCCTCGCAACCGTACAACAGTATTGGTTCTATATAACATTCAAGAACTCTCTTCCTAATGTTAATTGATAGGCATTTGTTGGTAAGAATGCTTTCCATCTTCTTGAATGTTGTTTTGGCTTGGCATATATATTGCATGTACAGCAGGATATATTATGAAAATAAGCGTACAGTAGAGCCTTGTTATGCTGTCTCAGTTCCGAAACGGAACTCCTTCGTATAAAACTGTCACCTTCATTCTGATCAACATAGCTGTGTTTGGGAAAATTGTTCTAGCTGTTGTCTTTCTGCCCTGCTGTCATAGTGATTTTAGACTTGGTGGGTGTGGAGGTGTGTTGGAGAGCTGGTATGAGCTGTATGTGATACTAATACAAAAGCGATTGTCAACGCCCTATCGGTATTATTATTATTATTATTATTATGAACATTTAGTACGCCTAATCAAATTAATGCCCTAAGCGTTTACAATGGCAAAACATATAACCAGAATCACAAGCACACACACACACGCCCACAGAAGCACCCACACACACACAAACACACACACACACACACAAACACACACACAGCATGACATGCAAATACAATGACACATTGACACTAAGACACTATAATGTCACCATTACATTACATGGGGGGAAGGGGGCAGAGATTACCAGTTTTGGGAAACAGGTGAGTTTTGAGGGAGCGTTTGAATGTGGACAGAGAGGGTGAGTATCTAAGAGAGCGAGGTAACTGATTCCAGATGGTTGGAGCTTGATAGGAAAAAGAACGCTGCCCAAACCTTTTAGTGCGGACTATGGGGATACTATAGAGACGGGTATCAGATGAGGACCGCAAAGCTCGAGATGGCGTGTAGAGATGTAACAGATGGGTGAGATACTCAGGACAGGAAGACTCAATAGATTTGAAGCAGAGGCAGGCAATCTTGTAGGATATTCTTTGCTGAACAGGGAGCCAGTGGAGAGAACAGAGCAATGGCGTAACATGGTTAAATTTTGAAGAGCGGAAGATGAGACGGGCAGCATGATTTTGAACTTTCTGAAGTTTGCTAATGAGATGAGAGGGGGAACCAGAAAAAAGAGCATTACAGTAATCGAGACGGGATAGAACAAATGCACAGACAAGAGCCTTTGTCGTGTCTTCTGAGAGGAGGTGACGGATAGAAGCAATTCGGCGGAGTTCAAGAAAACAAGTCCGACAGACGTTGCTCACATGCTGGTGGAAGGACAGGGTTTGATCAAGAGTTACACCAAGGTTACGGGCAAAATGGGAGAGAGGGATAGATGAGTCAACAAGTGTGACAGAGGTTGGAAGAGAGGGGTGATTTTGGAGTTTGGGTGGGGTGATCAAGATCAATTCGGATTTCTCTTCATTTAATTTCAGTTTGTTTTCAGTCATCCAATCCTTCAGGTCAGCTACACAAGATTGGGTTTTCTGGATCATGATGGGAAGGTCAGGGAGAGGCCCAGAGACATACAGCTGATTGTCATCCGAGAAAGAATGATGCTGAAGCAGGTGTTCTTGGACAATAGAGGAGACAGGGTAGGTGTAGAGAATGAAAAGTAGGGGGCCCAGAACAGATCCTTGTGGCACTCCGTAAGTCAGACAGGAAGGATTAGAAGAAAGACCATTGACAGAAACTACTTGCAGACGATTGGTGATGTAAGAATGAAACCAGTTCAAGACAGTATCATGGAGCCCAAAAGAGTGATGTAGACGGGAGAGAAGGATAGAGTGGTCAATAGTGTCAAAGGCAGCAGATAGGTCCAAGAGAGTCAAAAGTGATACGTTGTTAGAGTCGAGAGTAGTCAGTAAGTCGTTGCAGATTTTGAGAAGAGCAGTTTCGGTACTATGTCCAGAACGGTAAGCAGACTGAAGGGAATAGACAAGGTTATTGGAATGAAGGTGGTTTAACAGCTGGTCAAGAACAACTTTCTCTAAGACCTTGGAAAGAAAAGGAAGATTTGACACAGGTCTATAGTTTTTTCAAATTCTCAGGGTCAAGAGTC
Organism: Monoplex corrugatus; assembly: GCA_030674185.1. Taxonomy (NCBI): domain Eukaryota; kingdom Metazoa; phylum Mollusca; class Gastropoda; order Littorinimorpha; family Ranellidae; genus Monoplex; species Monoplex corrugatus. The sequence continues at coordinate 29,492,323 of CM060311.1, read as the reverse complement.
GTCTTTTTTAGAAGAGGTCTTACAATTGCTGACTTGAAAGAAGAAGGAAAGGAGCCAGTTGAGAGGGAATGGTTAATGATATTGGTGATGTGAGGGAGAAGAGTATCGAGACAATGGGTGAGAAAAGAAGCTGGCAATGGGTCGAGTTCACAGGTTTTAATGCCAGATTTCATGATGATTTTCTTAACAAAGTCCTCAGAAACGGGTTGGAAGAAAGTAAGGGGAATTCCAGAGAAAGGGGGTTCAGGAAATGTAGCATGAGTGTTCGTCGTGGAATCGAGAGAAAGTCTGAGGTTAGCAATCTTGTTGAAAAAATAGTCAGAGAAAGCCTGTGGAAGATCAGAAGGTGGCAGGTGAGATGGAAGAGGAGAAGAGCCAGTTTTGCCAAGAAGAGTATTAGTTATATTATACAGTTGTTTGGAAGTGGAACAGGCAAGAATTTTAGCATTGTAATAGGCTGATTTAGAGGCATCTACGAGGCTATTAACAATTTTGTTGGCAGTTTGAAAAATTTGCTTATGAACAGTCAGACTAGACTTGAGCCACTGTCTCTCGGCTCTGCGCCTTTCACACTTGGCCGCCTGCAGCTGAGGCCCAATGGAGGAGAACCAAGGTGATGGTGGCCTCTTGGAAACAAGGCGGCCACAGGCAGGAGCGAACCGATCCAGGAGCCCAAGGAGAAGGGAGTTGAGGTCATCAGGTGTGGTTGGCGGGGAAGCAGATAAGAGAGACTGAAGGTCAGCCTCAAAGACAGTCATGTCCACTGCAGAAAGGTGTCTGGCTTGAATGTACGTTTTGCGGGGTGGAGGGCGGGAAAAATGAAGATCAGCAACAAGGCAGACATGGTCAGATGGGAGGGTGTGGTCGATGATGATGGAACTCACCATGGTCTGGTCAGTCCTGTGGATTATATTATCCAATGTGTGCCCACGAATGTGAGTGGGAGCGTGGACGCACTGAACCAGGCCGTAGCAGTCCAGGAAATCGATGACTTTGGAGGTGGTGGGTTCGGAGGGGCGATCAAAATGAATGTTAAAGTCACCAGCGATGATGTAGGAACCATGGAGGGAGTTACAGTAGGACAGCAGATCCGGGAATTCGTCAATGAAGTTGGAGTCAGTGAGACGGTTCTTAGAGTTTGGAGGAGGACGATACAAACACAGAAGGTGGAAAGTGTGGTGGGGGAAGGTGAGGGTAAGTTGTGCCAGTTCGAAAGAAGTGTGGGTGAAAGGGAAGGAGGATTTGGTGGAGAGGAAAGGGGAGAGTGGATCAGCAACAACAAAAGCAATGCCACCACCACGGGACTGGCGGGGGAAGGAGAGGGTGTGGTGGCCAGGGGGAGCGATGTCACGGCACTTAGCCTCGTCACCTTCAGCACGAAACCAAGTTTCCACCACAGCAAAGACATCGACGTTGTTGTCGTGGATGAAGTAGGACAGAGCAGAGCGTTTTTCTGTGCCAGTCCCAAGCGCTTGGGCGTTGAAGACAGACAGACGAAATGAAGCAGATCGGCGGGAGAAGCAATTTACAGGAGAGCCAGTGTTGATGCGAGTGAGGTATACTTCGTTGGGAACAGCATATGCAGCAATATTTACGAAATCCAAAGCTTAACGTTTCAGCCCATTGCTTCAGAAGATTATAAATATGTAAACAATGATGAAAATCAAAAACGATTACGACTAAGTTACAAACACACTTATTTAAAATTTGTTGGTACAACTTGGCCTCCCTATTTCGACCTACTTTTGGTTTCCTCGGCTGTTAAAGCGAACGGAGATATTTGTTTTTGCATCCCCGACAAATTATTCAAAGCCATTTAATCATTTCGGTAGACAGTCCTATTTCGATGTAATATTCACAAAAGAAAATAGTTTTTAATTCATTCTATATATGAACACGTTTGTGATGTTTGTAAAACGGAAGGACTGTACATAAACTATAAAGTGGAATGTATTAATTTTTGCATGGCTATACGCGCTGGCTGACCACCCGTGCCAGTGATGAGATACATGTAACAGACCCGGTTGCCAGTGCTAAGTGCTCCTGGGGAGGAGTTTTTAGTCGGGATGTGTGGGATAGGCCAGGGGAAAAAAAAAGGATGGGGGGGGGGGGGGTTAGTCAATCCCAGCCATACAAGTCATTTAGGACTGGTCTGTTCACTGCCCATCTTAATGCTCTGATCATTCTGGTATTGTCAGCTTGGTGTTTTGTATCCCCCACTCTCCATTCCCATTGCCAGACTTTGCAAGTGCATAAAGTTTCGCCGCATGGCACCACGAGGCTTCAGACGTCAGTCACATCATCATTTATCATCATCGTCATCAGGTGCCTTGCCGCATGGCGTTGGCGATTATGGACTTCCATCAGTCTCTATCTCTTGTTGCCTCAAGCATCTTTTCCACCCTCCTTGTCTTCAGCCACTCTGCAAGCCCGTCTAGTATCTTCTCCCTGGGTCTACCCGGTGCTCTCCTTCCCTCCAGCTTTCCTGTTGTGACCAGGTGTTCCAATTCCCCTTTCCTCATAAAATGGCCAATGAATGTTGCCTGCCTTTTCCTAATCTTCCTTATGAACGATCTACTTGTGTCTGCCTCCATCAAGACTGTCTCGTTTGTTTTTTGTTTTTCTTTTGTTTTTGTTTGTTTGTTTGCTTTTTTGTTTGTTTGCTGTCCATGGAACTCTCAACATCCTTCTTAGAAACCACATCTCGGCTGTCTGTTTTGTTCTGGCTTTGCTTGTTGACTGTCCACGCCTCGCAACCGATCAACAGTATTGGTTCTATATAACGTTCAAGAACTTTCTTCCTGATGTTAATTGATAGACATTTGTTGGTAAGAATGCTTTTCATCTTCTTAAATGTTGTTTTGGCTTGGCCGATTCTGTTGGCTATTTCTGATGTGCATCTGCCGTCTGGTGAAATGATCGTTCCCAGGTATTTAAACTTATCAACCTGTCTCAAGGTTGTGCACATCATCACTGCCATGTAGATTTATGTAGAGCATGTATAGAACAACGCAAGGTCAAAGAATCAGTCTTGAACATTTACATCTCACTGTAAATGATCACTTACAATTTTGATTGATACATCACAGTAGTCTGTTCCAAAAGTATATCTTCTTCTTCGATACGTATTTGTGGTGTGTGTAGACGTTTCACGAGTGCTTATAATATATTTATGGTGTGTGTCAAATGCGAGCTTAACGCTTTTATTCTTTTCTTGAATGTTCCTATTTTCCCCCTGTGCGTATAAGCACATTGGTTTGCTCCACGCTGTAGGCTACTGTGCTGCTGCATGGTCTGCATATCCCAGGCTGTCTTCGTCCCCCGTTGGGTTGCCGGGGGCTCTTTCAGTACAAATAGTATCCCCACCTTCTGGAAATTCTGTGCTAGAAATTTCCTCTTTTCTGTCACTCTCTTTGTCTCTGCCTTGTTGCCTTGCTTTCTGTCATTTCTACTTGTCATTTTCTGCCTTAATGGTCCATTCACCTGTATTTGTTCGATAAAATCTTATGTACTTTTTCTTCGGATTAATAATTGGGTACATGTATTAAGTGCATTTTTGGCTCTAAAGAGGTGAGATATGCGGAAGCAATTTTAGGTAATCTATGCCTGTTTTTATGTTTTGGTGTCTTTATGTATGCTTATATTTGTATTCAGGTGTATTTTTTAAATCTCCCCTGCGCAATAAATTGGACGGAATGGTCCCACGCCGGGGGCATGTCCTTAGATTATGTGCGGGAATGCATTGCTAAGTGTACTTAATTTTCTTTTCTTTTCT
>CM060311.1:29481048-29483548 GCA_030674185.1 Monoplex corrugatus | reverse complement strand
GTGGACAACGTCTCCTGTCCAACAAAGCTGGCATTTAATCAGCAGAAAGTATACTTGGCAAGCCACCTTTAACCTTTTGACTCCTCATTCTATCCACCAGTTTCCTGCAGGAAATTCAACGTCTGTCTGTCTGTCTGTCTGTCTGTCTGTCTTGTTTGTCTGTCTGTTTGTCTGTCTGTCTGTCTCTGTCTCTCTCTCTCTATGTCTCTGTCTCTGTCTGTCTGCTGTCTGTCTGTCTCTCTCTCTCTCTCTTTCTGCGTTCTGAATATCTTGGTTCTGTAAAAACTGATGATGGAACCTGTTCCAAAGACATCAAAACAAGAATTGGAATGGCAGAGCAAAAAAAAACAACAAAAAACAACACAAAAAACCCCAAAAAACAAACAAACCAAAAACCAAAAACAAAACAAAACAAAAAACAAACAAACAAACAAACAAAACTTCCAACTCAACAACATGATGTTTCAGATCTTGCGCAGACATCTTCAGTGGAACCGTTCCGGCTGTTGAATGTGCCTTCGCGAGTAGTCCAGGTTTTGCAGCAGTACAACAGAACGCCCAAGACTACTACTCTGTACACACAATCTTTGTGGCGTGCTTAACCGTTTGACTTCTGCATCCTGTCCACCAACTGCAAAAACTTGACCCTTTGATTCCCTCACCCTATCCACCAGCTTCCTGCAGGAAGCTAGTGGATTGGGCGAGGGAGTCAAAGGGTTAAGTTTTTGCAGTTGGTGGATAGCGTGCGGGAGTCAAAGGGTTAATAACGACCTACCATCCTGGAAGTCAAAGATGTACGTCGTGCGGCCGTCTCAGGATAATCTCTTTCCAGCAGGGTTTCAATAATCTATGCGACAAAAGTTAGAGGTTTTTCTTTGTTTTTTCATTGCGTATATTGATTTGATCGCAAAGTGTTGGATGACCAGGTAGGCCTACATAATTATGAGACAAGATTTGTTTAGGAATTCTTTGTATTCCCATCTCCCGTCCGTACCCATTTTGGTGGGGACAGCACTAGCCCTGGAAGAGCTGCTGTGACGCTGTGGGAGGATACAAGTTTTGCAGCTGCCCAAGGTCTACGGTGGACAATCCCCCACCCCCCAAATCCCCACAACCGCCAACCTACAGTCATAACTAAAGACTTCCACTAGCATCCTCTCTACATGTTCCCGTCACCACTTCTCTCGGCATTGCCGCAGGGTTTTCTCACACAGCTAACTGGTGATTGAATGTCTCGTTGTCCCAGTTTGTCTGTAATTGTGGAAGGGGCATGCAATCTTCTCCCCACTCTCGCCTGCTTGCTAATAAAGCGAATTTCCTTTAAGAGTAGAAAGCGAAACCAAAAGATGCAAGGGAAGCAACCGTTGATTGTTTCCGCTGACGATATATTTTCACAGTAGCGTCCGGTTGTGGAACATAGTTGTCGTCCTTGGGTTTGTCAACATACAGCGTAAAAAAGCCCAAACGAAAACATGTCTGCTGACGGTAACGCAACTACAGTTCCACCACAACAAGCGCCGGCGGCAAACACAACGGCCGCTGACCGCCGACAACAGGTCAGTATAGTCCCTGGAATGTGTAGAAAAGTAGGGATAAAATTACTGTAAACTTTTCGTTGCCAAGACAAAGGTAATCTTCGCATTACAAGTCGGCAGCTGAGTTAGCTGTCATCAGTCATGTGCAAGGCGTGTCACCCATGACTCAACTGTAAACAAAGAAAAACATTTGTTCTCAGCGTCTGTCAGTGTTTTACGTTGATAAGGCATTTTGTTATCACACGTGTCAGATCATTATTGGAATTGGTAGGATGATAGAATCTCTTTTTCAGTTTCACACTCACTTTTGACTTAAACACAGTTTGAGTTTCCCTAGGGCCTATCATAATCACCTGAGGCTGAGCAGAAGTGAAAGATGATTGATTTATTCTGCATCTCCCTCGTTAAATTGGAAGGGATCAATACAGACATTAGAATGAATTGTTGCAAGAGTGATTTGAATCTGATTAGTAATTTCACTTAGGCCTAGCCTTTGGCACAAACAGCCCTTTGTCAAAAGCATGCTCATTATGTCTTAACATTAGGCCTAGTGAACATTATTAAACTTTACACCAAGAAGCAACAGACGCTGACAAAATGCAAAATGAAAGTATTACTATTAGGGACCAGTAGCAGTACTAGTAGTTTCATGAGTTAAACCAACACTGTGTCAACAGATTGAATGTAGATCTATATAGCCTAGACCAACAGATTGATATTATTACTTCAAGCATCTGAGTTTGATTCCTGCATGAATATACATTTTTTGTTCAATTCAGAATAAAAGTAAAGGGAGAAAAACAATTATCTTTTGGTGTGTTGATCTTGCAATTTTTTCATATTGCCCATATGGGTTAGGGAAGGAGGGCTGCTGATATGTATTTCCCATTTCATGTCTAACAGATCACCACTGTAAAAGAAAAAAATTAGCATGGAAATTTATGGAAATATTTGTGTAATATACA
>CM060311.1:29456048-29476048 GCA_030674185.1 Monoplex corrugatus | reverse complement strand
CTGGTCACAGCAGGAAAGCAGGAGGGAAAGAGAACACCAAGCAGACCCAAGGAAAAAATATTGGACAGGCTTGCAGGTGGCTGAGGACAGAGAAGGTGGAAGATGTGCTTGCGGGAACAAGGGATAGATGCATATGGAGGACCATGATCGTCAATGCCATGTGGCAGGGTGCTTGATGATGATGATCTGAAAGACCAGCATGCAGATCATGACTCAAGATCTGGTGGAGGAGGAGGGAGAGAAAAATTCTTCTCTGACCAGAAACTGAATCCCAGTTTTCTTGCATCCTGGGCGGGCGCATTATCCACAAAGGTTCCAGTTGGAGTTCAGTTTTCATTGCTTGTTCTGATCCAGCTTCTTAAAGACGCTGCTAGCGATGTCCCCTGTTATTGACAGTAATCGCTCCATCATAGAGCCAGTCAGACTAATAGACCCCCAGTAAGGAGACCACCATCATGCCCCCCCCCCCCATAACTGTAAGATTGAATGCACTGTACAATGCGAGATAACCCTGTCGTTTTGTAGCCCCATGTCTATTTTAAAACGCACTGTATCGTTTGCGTTGATGATGATATCTGCGTAGGCGACGTCCAGAAGATCGGCTGTGCTTGATATCGTGGATACATACAGAGGTGGTTCGCCCTCTTCCTCTTCTTCCACAGTGTGGATTGCCTGTGTGTAGTTCTGCTCTCGTTTCTTGGTCAGGCATACTGTGGCCCAGTGGTTTTTCTTCTTACAGTGATTGCACGTTTGGCCAAAAGCAGGGCACTCTCTTCTCCTGTGTTTTCTTCCACAGTTCCGACAGTCGTTGGCTTCAGGGTGGTTTTGTTGAGGCCTGTTGCCTTGGCCGCGTTGCCACTGTTGCTGGGGCTGTCTGTGCACCGGTGGTTTGCTGATTGCGTCGACATTTTCATTGGTCTTGCTGGCCATAGACCTGAGGTGCTGTCTGGTTGTCTCATGGCAGTTGGCGATATCTATGGCTTTGACCATGGTAAGGTTATCTCCTTCAGTCAGTAGCTTCTCCCGCAGATCCTGGGACGATATGCCTGACACAATCCGGTCCCTGACCATCTCTTCGGGTTTGTCATATGCGCACTCCTTGGCTAGATTTCTGAGGTCCGTTACAAAAGAGTCAAAGGTTTCATCCTGTCGCTGTTTTCTCTCATGAAAAATGTATCGTGCAAATACTGCGTTTTTTTCTGGGTTGGAGATGTTGTTCAAACTTGGCGTACAATGTGTTCAGTACTTTGGTTTCCTCGGCTAAAAGGTTCCATGAGTTTAGGATCTCACGTCCTCTGTCTCCCACCCAGATTTGCAGGAATGCAGCTTTTCTCTCCTCTGTATGGCTGTGCAGAGGCCCCAGAAACATCAATTCCGCATGTTGTTTGAAACGCTTCCATTCGGCATGGAGGTTGGTTGCAGACCAATCCATAACCTGATTTTGTTGCTGAGATGTCATGTTTCCTTGTACGTATCACTGAACCACGTATTGCCTATTCTTGTGTGGGGATTGTGTACGTACCACTAAACTACGTGCCAGTCCTCCCGCCGCTTTGAGAGCTTGTGAGAGGGGTCTGCCACGGTACCTGATCTGACAGATTAATGTCCTCAGAATTTACAAGTGATTCGGCAACGTTGTTGGCGGCAAAATGTAAAGGGTCAACGGATCGGTAATGGGTTTATAGCTCGATGAGCACTTACTTGCTGTAGATTTACTGCTGCATCTATCCCACTTCTGACACCAACAGGGCCGCTGCAAGAAATCTGAAGCTGAACCCAGACAAGCTCATTGTGGGGAGACGAGAAGTGAAATACTTTGGCCATATTATTTCGGCAGAGGGACTGAAACCCGACCCCTCCAAGATACGGGCAATCCAAGACATGGCCCCACCAGCAGACAAAAAGGAGCTACAAACGATCATGGGAATGGTCACCTATCTGGCAAAATTCGCACCGAACCTCTCAGAACTCACAAAACCGATCCGGGACCTTCTCAAAGAAGATGCAGAGTTCACCTGGGATACGCCACAACAACAAGCCCTCGAAGAGACGAAGCGAACCATTCTCAGCCAACCAGTACTCGCTTTCTTCCAGCCAGGGGAACCCGTCACACTACAAGTGGATGCCAGCAAGAATGGGTTAGGCGCAGTAATCCTCCAAAGTGGCAGGCCAATAGCCTTCGCTTCGAAAAGCTTGAGTCAATCAGAGCAGCAGTACGCACAGATAGAGAAGGAACTGTACGCAATACTGTTTGGGTGCAAGCGTTTCCACCAGTACATATACGGCAATGAAATCACTGTCCAAACTGACCACAAGCCGCTTGAAAGCATTACAAAGAAACCTCTCAGCGCAGCACCAGCCCGGTTGCAACGCATGCTACTCCAGCTGCAGAAGTACAACCTCCGGATCATTCATGTTCCCGGCAAGGAAATCCCTGTGGCAGACACACTGTCCAGGAAATATCTGCCAGCAGAGCCAGAAGACGAAATGCTCAAAGACCTTGACGTCCAAGTCCACACTATCATTTCCAACATGCCTGTATCCGACAGAAAGATGCAACAAATCCAAGCAGCCACCCAGAACGACCCCCAAATGCAGGACCTGAAGAGTGCCATACAAGATGGATGGCCCCGATATCGCCAGAACTGCAAGGAAAGCATCGCTGATTTCTGGAACTTCCGTGACGAACTGGCCATAGTTGATGGCGTAATCTTCAAAGGGAGCAAGATACTGATCCCTCCCCCTCTACGCCCCGAAATGCTGGACACAATACATTCAGGGCACTTTGGGATTGAAAAGACACAACAGCGTGCAAGGGAGATCCTCTTCTGGCCCGGCATGACAACTCAGATTTATAACAAAGTTGCGGCCTGCCCCATCTGCGCACCCACAAGACCCTCAAATCCCAAAGAACCCATGATACCCCATGAAATACCATCCCGTCCATGGCAGAAGGTAGCCACTGACCTCTTCACATGGGACAACAAACAGTATCTCATCACTGTGGACTACTACAGCCGCTTCCTAGAAGTAGACGAGCTGACCAGCACCACCTCCAGTGCCATCATCCGCAGGCTGGCCGTCCACTTTGCCAGACATGGCATACCCGAGGTCGTCATCAGTGATAACGGCCCACAGTTTTCTGCGGAAGAGTTCACCAACTTTGCATCAACCTGGGATTTCAAACACACCACTAGCAGCCCAGGCTATCCCCAGTCAAATGGTCTCGCTGAGAAATCGGTGCAGACAATGAAGAACATCCTGAGCAGAGCAAAAGCAGAAGGCAAAAACCCCCTACTCAGCCTCCTCGAGTACAGGAGTACCCCGGTAGATGGGCTGAAATCCCCAGCGCAACTTTTAATGGGCCGCCAGTTACGGTCCGTCCTACCCACTGCCGCACAGCAGCTCGATCCAACGACGGTTGACCCAACCACAGTCATCTCCAGAAGACAACAACTGCAGGCCGACCAGAAGCAGTATTATGACCGCACTGCTCACACTCTGCCAACTCTCAAAAACGGGGAACAAATCTACGCACAACTAACCAAGGGTGACACGTGGAAACCAGCGACAGTTGTGGGGCCAACTGACAGCCCCAGATCGTTCCGCATCCAGACACCTGAAGGTCACCAGTTCCGGAGGAATCGCCGTTTTTTTGCGCCAATCCTGTCAGACGCCACCACCCAAGACAGTACAACCCAGCAAGGTCGAACCTCCAGAGCAACTTCCTGAAGTGCCTCTCCCCACGCCTTGCCAAGATGTTCCCATCACCCCTCCGATGGAGACTTACGTGACCCGGAGCGGCCGAAACGTGAATCCACCAGAGAAGCTAAACCTGTAAGGTGTGACCAGACACGCCTAATAAAGACTCAGGCTGTGCCTGTAGGGCGCGACCAGCCCGCATCGCAATGTACTAGCATCAGTATTATATCCACTACTGGAGACATAGCGAAAATAGCCTTATCTACCTTTCCTTACATTTTGTTTTCTTCTTCCTTTTTCTGTTTTGTCTTTTTATGTTTTCCTTGGCAATTTTTTTTATAGGAAGGGGGATGTAAGATTGAATGCACTGTACAATGCGAGATAACCCTGTCGTTTTGTAGCCCCATGTCCATCACAGTAAGATCCCCTGATATAGACCAAGTAACTCCCCTTGACGAATGCAACGTGAGTAGTAATAAAGCCAGTCAGACTCTATGCAGCTCTCCTTGTTTGTTCATCTGGCTCTTTCCTACCTGGCGGAACAAAACAATAACGACAAAATCTGCAAGCGTTCAAGCATATAGGAACCAGGAAAACAAAATAGAATCAAAACGTGTATTCAATACGACAAGACAAGACAGGCACAAATTTTCAACCAACTAACCTTTGTCAAATGTGTACAAAATGTGACAAAGAAGAAAGAGCACGACACTAATTACCTCCCCCCCCCCCCCCCCCCCAAAAAAAAAAAAAAAAAAGCAACCAAAAAAACCCCCAAGAATAACAGTAGGAAAATGAATGCTTATCGCCACATTACTGAAATTTTCTACTTGTTTTTTTCTTCTTCCGCTAAGCATTGTGTGTTTATTCTTTGTTGTCTTTTCTATTCGAAAAATTGTGCCTGTCTTGTTTCGTTATATTGAATAAGTGCTCTGATTCTATTTTTGTGGTTTTCTTGTTCCCCTAACAACAGCCCCCATGGATCACTGACACACAAAACACCATCCTGAATTTAGGACTTACGTCATGTCATGGAAGTGGTCAAAACTTAGGCTCCCATGAGAGCAGGGTGGTTGCTTGTTTTCTACCAGACAGCTCAGTTGGGTGATGCAAGAATGGCTGGAACATACGCTAGTGGTTTTACATTTGTAACCATCCATTGCGTTATCTGCCAAGAGGCAGTGTGATTTCTCTGTAAAAAAAAGATCCCCAACAGAATCACAATACTGCACTTCAGAATCAGAGTTAGACTTAGAGAATTTGTTCAAGAAGGATTATTGCACTGGAACCATTCTGTATGTTGGTATGAATGTTGTGTTATTTATGTTGGTATGAATGTGTGTGATTTATGATGGTATGAATGTTGTGTTATTTATGATACTGATAGTATGAATGTTGTGTGATTTATGATACTGATAGTATGAATGTTGTGTGATTTATGATGATATGAATGTTGTTGTGTGATTTATGATGGTAGGAATGTTTGTGATTTAAGAATGTTGTGTGATTTATGATGGTATGAATATCATGTGATTTATGACAGTATGAATGTTGTGTGTTTTATGATGGTATGGATATTGTGTGATTTATGATGGTATGAATGTTATGTGATTTATGATGGTATGAGTGTTGTGTGTGATTTATGATGGTATGAATGTTGTGTGATTTATGATGGTGTGAATGTTGTGTGATTTATGATGGTATGAATGTTGTGTGATTTATGATGGTATGAATGTTGTGTGATTTATGATGGTATGAATGTTGTGTGATTTATGATAGTATGAATGTTGTGTGATTTATGATGGTATGAGTGTTGTGTGTGATTTATGATGGTATGAATGTTATGTGATTTATGATGGTATGAATGGTGTGTGATTTATGATGGTATGAATGTTGTGTGATTATGATGGTCTGAATGTTGTGTGATTTATGATGGTATGAATATTATGCGATTTATGATGGTATGAATGTTGTGTGATTTATGATGGTATGAATGTTGTGTGATTCATGATGGTATGGATATTGTGTGATTTATGATGGTATGAATGTTGTGTGTGATTTATGATGGTATGAATGTTTGTGATTTATGATGATATGAATGTTGTGTGATTTATGATGGTATGAATGTTGTGTGTTTTATGATGGTATGAATGTTATGTGATTTATGTGTATGAGTGTTGTGTGTGATTTGTGATGGTATGATTGTTGTGTGATGTATGATGGTATGATTATGTGATTTATGATGGTATGAATGTTGTGTGATTTATGATGGTATGAATGTTGTGTGATTTATGATGGTATGATTGTTGTGTGATTTATGATGGTATGATTGTTGTCATTTATGATGGTATGAATGTGTGATTTATGATGGTATGAATGTTTGTGATTTATGATGGTATGAATGTTATGTGATTTATGTTGGTATGAATGTGTGATTTATGATGGTATGAATGTTGTGTGATTTATGATGGTATGAATGTTATGTGATTATGATGGTCTGAATGTTGTGTGATTTATGATGGTATGAATGTTATGTGATTTATGATGGTATGAATGTGTGATTTATGATTGTGTGATTTATGATGGTATGAATGTTATGTGATTTATGATGGTATGAATGTTATGTGAATTATGATGGTCTGAATGTTTGTGATTTATGATGGTATGAATGTTGTGTGATTTATGATGGTATGAATGTCGTGTGTTATTTATGATAGTATGAATGTTATGTGATTTATGATGGTATGAATGTCGTGTGTGATTTATGATGGTATGAATGTTATGTGATTTATGATGGTATGAATGTTATGTGATTTGTGATGGTATGAGTGTTGTGTGTGATTTGTGATGGTATGATTGTTGTGTGATGTATGATGGTATGGTTATGTGATTTATGATGGTATGATTGTTGTGTGATTTATGATGGTATGAATGTGTGATTTATGATGGTATGAATGTTTGTGATTTATGATGGTATGAATGTTATGTGATTTATGTTGGTATGAATGTGTGATTTATGATGGTATGAATGTTGTGTGATTTATGATGGTATGAATGTTATGTGATTTATGATGGTATGAATGTTATGTGATTTATGATGGTAAAGTGTGGTCTGTTTCTGTGCGCAGGTACCTTCCACACGGTGTGGATTGTGTGCGCCTGGAAATATTTGATGAGGTGATGACTTTGTGTTCTATGTGAATTATTACTTTGCTTGTTTTTATCATTTTGTGTTGATTTGCTGATCGACTCTGTGTGTGTGTGTGTGTGTGTGTGTGTGTGTGTGTGTGTGTGTGTGATGTGCATGTGTGTGTATGTGTGTGTGTGGTTTACTTTGTATGTGTGTTTGTATGCATGTATGTGGTTGTGGTTTTTCAGTACTTTGTAAAGTTTAAGAAAAAGACAAAACGCTGGTATCCTGTAGTCATTCCCCTATGGATGCTGTTTGCTGTCTTGGGAAAGAAAACTCCGGCGGTTGAGACTGTGCCAGAGGGAACTGCTTCACATATCCTACATCAAGACATGAAACCCATGAGTACATATAAAACAAAATTTATATCTTGGTGGACCCACTGGAACCACTTCTGGTGTCCATGAATGGAGGCAAGCTTGCACGGTTTGGTCACATCACCTGCACCATCAGCACACTCAGACCAGAAACTGTCATTTAGGTCGAGAGAACAGTTGGGTGGCAAATGTCAAAGACTGGGTGGCAGATGTCAAAGACTGTGTGGCAGATGTCAAAGACTGTGTGGCAGATGTCAAAGACTGTGTGGCAAATGTCAAAGGCTGTGTGGCAGATGTCAAAGACTGTGTGGCAAATGTCAGAGACTGGGTGGCAGATGTCAGAGACTGTGTGGCAGATGTCAGAGACTGTGTGGCAAATGTCAGGGACTGTGTGGCAAATGTCAAAGACTGTGTGGCAAATGTCAAAGACTGGGTGGCAAATGTCAAAGACTGTGTGGCAAATGTCAAAGACTGTGTGGCAGATGTCAGAGAGTGTGTGGCAAATGTCAAAGACTGTGTGGCAAATGTCAAAGACTGTGTGGCAAATGTCAAAGACTGCAGGGCAGATGTCAGAGACTGCAGGGCAGATGTCAAAGACTGTGTGGCAAATTAGAGACTGTGTGGCAAATGTCAGAGACTGTGTGGCAAATGTCAAAGACTGCAGGGCAGGTGTCAAAGACTGCAGGGCAGATGTCAAAGACTGTGTGGCAAATGTCAAAGACTGTGTGGCAAATGTCAAAGACTGTGTGGCAAATGTCAGAGACTGTGTGGCAAATGTCAAAGACTGTGTGGCAAATGTCAAAGTTTGCAAATGTCAAAGGCTGTGTGGCAAATGTCAAAGACTGTGTGGCAAATGTCAAAGACAGGGTGGCAAATGTGAGAGACTGTGTGGCAAATGTCAAAGACTGCAAGGCAGATGTCAAAGACTGGGTGGCAAATGTCAAAGACTGTGTGGCAAATGTCAAAGACTGTGGCAAATGTCAGAGACTGGGTGGCAGATGTCAAAGACTGTGTGGCAAATGTCAAAGACTGTGTGGCAAATGTCAAAGACTGGGTGGCAGATGTCAAAGACTGGGTGGCAAATGTCAAAGGCTGTGTGGCAAATGTCAGAGACTGGGTGGCAGATGTCAAAGACTGTGTGGCAGATGTCAAAGACTGTGTGGCAGATGTCAAAGACTGGGTGGCAAATGTCAAAGGCTGTGTGGCAAATGTCAAAGGCTGTGTGGCAAATGTCAAAGGCTGTGTGACAAATGTCAAAGACTGTGTGGCAAATGTCAGAGACTAGATCTATCTCAGTATGCCTGAACTGCTTCTTGTTGCACCTTATAGACATATGGAGGGTCCTGTCTGATGCCACATCCTGTGATACCTCCACCCCCAATCCCCCACCCTACCCAGTGACCATGATGGTCATGGGAGAAAAAGAAGTCCTGTACTCCATCATGTGACATTTTGCACTAGCCAGTGTTCAGACAACAGAATGACTCAGACAAAGACATTATATTGTATCTTTTGATTGTTATAGTGTTGTCTGTAGCAATTAATGACAGGTTTCTCTTTCTTTCAGAGATCGTTCACCACTGATGACCGAGTAGCGTGGGCGGTGATAACCATCCCTGAGTCGGTCATGAACGGTGAGACAGCGGACGAATGGTTCAGTCTCAGTGGTCGCCTTGGAGACGGCCATGAAGGTTCTGTCAATGTCGTCTTGTCCCTAACGGTAGGTTGTGTGACAGGAACAGAGTGGGGAATGTGGGTCAGTTTTTATTGGGCCTGGTTAGCACTGTTGATAAAACAGGGTACTCTTAATCTCAGGGTTATGGGTTTGGAATCCCCTTTGAGCTAAATTTTAATGTGAGGCATGTTAGTTTAGAGTGCTATGCTATGATGACAACATGGAGATCTTGGTTTCGATCCCCCTTGGGCCACATTGCATAGTGAGATCTGTTAGTTTATAGCACTATGGATATCACCCTCTTTGCTTGGTGAAATGGCTATCATGTGCCATTGGGAGCTGGGAAGCGATTGTCTGGACAGTGGTGAGGCATTTCTGCTCTGGGTTCTGTTCAACATCCTCAGGTGTTTTTTGTTAACTACTGACAAGAATGTTCAGAGTTCCACAGACAGCACAGAAAACAAACGAGAAAGTCTTGGAGTAGGCAGACACAAGATCATTAACGTAGAAGATTAGAAAAAGACATGCAACATTTATAGGACATTTTTAGGAGGAAAGAGAAATTAGAGCACATGGTTACGACAGGAAAACTGGAGGGAAAGAAAGCACCTGGTAGACCCAGGGAGAAGATATTGGATGGACTTGCAGGGTAGCTGAGGACGGAGAGGGTGGGAGATGTACTTGCATCAGCAGGGGATGGATTAGTGTGGAGGGCCATTATTGCCAATGTCATGCAGCAGGGCACATGATGATGATGATGACTGACAACATAGAGGTCCAGAGTTCAACCTCAATGTGGACCACATTTCCTTATGAGTGCCATTAGGTTAGGGTACGATGCTAGCATGAAGAAGGTCTCCTAGGTTCGACTACTGTGTTGGCGTTATGAATTTTTTCTCATGATCTTGCCAGTGTGTAAGGTTCATGGTATTTGTATCATTGGTGCATGTGCCCCCCCCCCCCCCACCACCATGGTCATGCTGGGGGCTCTTTCAGTACAAATAGTATCCCCACTTTCTGGAAATTCTGTGCTAGAAATTTCCTCTTTTCTGTCACTCTCTTTGTTTCTGCCTTGTTCCTTTGCTTTCTGTCATTTCTTCCTACCATTTTCTGCCTTGCTGTGTTCAATAAAGTCTTACGTACTTTTTCTTAGGATTAATAATTGGGTACATGTATTAAGTGCATTTTTGGCCCAAGGGAGGTGAAATATGTGAAAGCAATTTTTGGTAATTTATGCCCGTTTTGATATATGTTTTGGTGTCCTTAGGTATGCTTGTATTTGTCTTCAGGTGTGTTTTTTAAATCCCCCATGTGATAAATTGAACGAAGTGGTCAATGCCTGGGGCATGTCCTTAAATTGTGTGCGCAAATGCATTGACATGTGTACTGAATTTTCTTTTCTTATTTTTCCTGTTGAAGTGTTGTATATTTTGAAGTGGTTACAGCTCTGATATGGCTCTGTGCAGTCGGCTGGGCTTAGGCGATAATAGTAACGGTGCATGTGGCATTTATTCCAAGCACGGGGCTTCGACTGAATAAGATTGGGGTTGGTGTTGTGTTGAGGAGTTGAAAAGAGAGCGGTGAGGGATCAGCGCAGGTGATGTGGTGCCAAAGTTGGGATAGAGAGAACAGAAAAATGATGTTATTTATTGTTGCAGTCCCTCAGCAGTATTGGCCAGCCCGGCTAAAATGATGTGTTGTTTATTGTTGCAGCCCCTCAGCAGTATTGGCCAGCCCGGCTAAAATGATGTGTTGTTTATTGTTGCAGCCCCTCAGCAGTATTGGCCAGCCCGGCTAAAATGATGTGTTATTTATTGTTGCAGCCCCTCAGCAGTATTGGCCAGCCCGGCTACATGACTGCGTATGGCCCCGCCCCTCATGATGCCCATGTACTACCCACAGTCTGGTGGACAGGTCCCGGGTATGCCACCCTGTCTGTCTGTGCTTCCTTCACTCTTTCTTACTCCCTTACCCTGCCCACCAGCTGCATGAAGCTAGTGGATATGGCGGTGGAGTGAAAGGGTTAAGTCTTTGCTTTGCTGTCCTGGTAGCTGAGGCATAGCCTGTGTTTGTGTAAAGTCTGTGCCGTCTTCCTGTTTAACCCTTTGACTTCGTCAGCCTGTCCACTGCAACCTGCTTTGTCAACCCTGACAGCAAAGCAGAAATTTAACCCTTTGACTTCCGCACCCTGTCCACCAGCTTTCTGCAGGAAGCTGGCGGAGAGGGTGAGGGAGACAAAGGGTTAACATTTTTGCTGATGATGGATAGGGTGTAGGAGTCAAGGGTTAACAGGAGACTACATCGCCAGATCTCTGTGATACCTTCCACTACAAGTTAAAGAAATAGTAAAGAAAAGAAAATTCTTTATCGGCCATTTATCAGCGATCATAGTGGCTTAACTGTTGCTTATTTATCAGCGACTGCAATTGTTAAACTGTGGCTCATTTATCAGCGACCATAGTGGCTAAACTGTGCTCATTTATCAGTGACCGTAGTGGCTAAACTGTGGCTCATTTGTCAGTGACCATAGTGGCTACACATGGCTATGTATCAGTGAACATAGTGGCTAAACACTATAGTTTTAAATATGTAAATGGTAGTATGTTTTTTATTGTGAATGTATTTGTGTGAAAATGCCTACAACTCCTACACACCTTGTATGTTTGACTGAGTGAATGCAAAAGTTTTAAATCTGTATAACTCTTTCGTCTCCCCTTTATAACACCAGCTACATGCAAGGAGTTGGTGGATAAGGTGAGGAAGTGAAAGAATGAAAAAGTGGAGAACTGATTGATAGGATACAAAGGAAAGAAGTAAAAAGTGAAAGCTGAAGGGAATGAAGGAATTAAAAACGAAAGCTGGTGGATGTGTTAGAAATGAAAATTAAAAGTGGAAAGCTGGTGGATAGGGTGAGTGAATGAAAGAATTAATAGTGGAAGCTGGTGGATAGGATGAGGGAATGAAAACTAAAAGTGGAAAGCTGGGATAGTATGAGGGAATGAAAGAAAAGTAGAAAGCTGGTGGATAGGTGAGGGAATGAAGAAAAGTAGAAAGCTGGTGGATAGGGTGAGGGACTGAAAGAATTAATAGTGGAAAGCCGTGGATAGGTGAGGGAAGGAAAGAATTAACATTGAAAGCTGGTGGATAGGGTGAGGACTGAATCAAAAGTGGAAAACTGGTGGATAGGGTGAGGGACTGAAAGAAAAGTAGAAAGCTGGTGGATAGGTGAAGGACTGAAAGAATTAAAAGTGGAAAGCTGGTGGATAGGGTGAGGGATTGAAAGAATTAAAGCTGAAAGCTGGTGGATATGGTGAGGGAATGAAAGAATTATAAGTGAAAGCTGGTGGATAGGGTGAGTGAATGAAAGAATAATAGTGGAAAGCTGGTGGATAGGATGAGGACTGAAAGAAAAGTAGAAAGCTGGTGGATAGGTGAAGGACTGAAAGAATTAAAAGTGGAAAGCTGGTGGATAGGGTGAGGACTGAAAGAATTAAAAGTGGAAAGTCTGTGGATATGGTGAGGGAATGAAAGAATTAAAAAGTGGAAAGCTGGTGGATAGGGTGAGGGAAGGAAAATTAAAAGTGGAAAGCCGTGGATACGGTGAGGGATGAAAGAATTAAAAGCGGAAAGCTGGTGGATAGGTGAGGGACTGAAAATTAAAAATGGAAAGCTGGTGGATAGGATGAGGGATTGAAAATTAAAAGTGGAAATCTGGTGGATAGGGTGAGGGAATGAAAGAATTAAAAATGGAAAGCTGGTGGATAGGGTGAGGGACTGAAAGAATTAAAAATGGAAAGCTGGTGGATAGGGTGAGGGATTGAAATAATTAAAAATGGAAAGCTGGTGGATAGGGTGAGGG
Source organism: Monoplex corrugatus (assembly GCA_030674185.1). NCBI lineage: Eukaryota > Metazoa > Mollusca > Gastropoda > Littorinimorpha > Ranellidae > Monoplex > Monoplex corrugatus. The sequence continues at coordinate 29,463,305 of CM060311.1, read as the reverse complement.
ATTGAAAGAATTAAAATGAAAAACTGCGGACAGGATGAGGGAATGAAAGAAAAGTTGAAAGCTGGTGGATAGATGAGGGAATGAAGAATGCAAAGTAGAAAGCTGATGAAAAGGGTGAGGAATAAAGAATTAAAATGGAAAGCTGGTGGATAGGGTGAGGATGAAAGAATTAAAAATGGAAGGCTGGTGGATAGATGATGGATTAAAAGAATCAAAAGCTGAAAGCTGATGGGTAGGGTGAGAGAATGAAAAAATTAAAAGTGGAAAGTTTGTGGATAGGGTGAGGGATTGAAAAAATTAAAAGTGGAAAGTTTGCGGATAGGTGAAAGAATGAAAGAATTAAAAGTGAAAGCTGGTGGATAGGATGAGGGATTTGAAAGAATTAAAAGTGGAAATTTGGTGGATAGGGTATGTGAGGAATGAAAGAATTAAAAGTGGGAAAGTGGTGGATGGGGAAAAAATGAAAAAGGATCAGAGTGGAAAGCTGGTGGATAGGATGAGAGGATGAACAAGATAAACACATAATGAAGCATTTATATAACATGTTTTTCTGACAACAGCCCAGTCCGAGGGCGGCCAGTGCTGCCTGAGCAGCAGCCAGAGATGACAGAGAGGGACCTGCAGCAGGTCAAGGACATGTTTCCCAACATGGAGGACCAGGTCATCAAATCCGTCTTTGAGGCCAACAACGGCAACAAGGATGCCACCATCAACTCCCTCCTCTCCATCAACTCTGAGTGACCTTGACCTTTCGTTTGCCTTGTGTTACCTCTGACGTTGACGACGATGGTGATATGATTTATGCATATGCCTTTTGCTGACCTTAGCTACTGCGCTCGCAGCAACCAAACCAGCTGTGGATGAGCGCTCTTTGAACGGACCATCAAAAGACATGAAATTTGTTTGAATATGAGATTATTTCAGTGATTTGTTTCTAAAACTGAATTTACTCGTTTTTTTGTCAGTTTAAAAGGAATGAAAAAATAAGCACTAATGTTTATTGTCCTCTTTGGTCCAAGAGAGTAAAGACCTACAAAAGTAGGCATTAGATTGCAAAATTTATGATAAAATCATTGTTACATGCATAAGATTTGTACGCAGCACAGAAGATGGTGATTGCAAGTGCATGAATTTAGAAATCATGGCAGAAAATGTTTGGTACACAATATTTTACGTTTCCCCCCAAAGATTGAAGACTGTATTCCACATGTCTGTTGGCAGAGTTGTTATTTTTGAGTGGTTCTTTCATCATTTTTCCTCCCCACAAATTAAACTTACTATGATCTGTTGCTGTGTAAAGTGCAACGAGCATGCTTCCAGCATGGACTGTTTACTGTAAATTCCAAATGTATTGATACATCAGCTTCGCAGCCATCATGAAAAATCTCTTAGTTTCAGTCAAAGCGACTTCCAGCATTTCAACAAGCAGGAACTAGAAAAGCACAAAAATAGAACAAGAATGCGTATTCAATACAACAAACAAGGCAGGTGCACATTTTCAGCCAGCTGGCCTTTGTCAAGCACATACAAAAGAGAACAAAGACTGAGCAGAAAAGAAAGCTGTGGAAAACTTCCTTAATGTGGCGTTGAACAGGAGAAACTGGCAGGTTTGTTGAGAAAGTACTGACAGATCAGTTTTACGAGGCAAGTCTGATGGAATATAAAGAATACATTTGCCATTTTCTCCCGATTAACACCATGTTAAGAAAGCTCTCAACTGTTCTTTTTTTTTTTTTTTATTATTTACTGCTAAAAGTTGTGTATTTATCCTTATCTCTTGCATATAAGCTTGACAAAATTGGTTGAAAATTTGCGCTTGTTTTGTTGTATTAGATGCTTGTTCTCATTCTGTTTTTTGTGTATTTCTGGTTCCTATTCTCTTGTTACTTTTTTTCAGGCCTTTTGACTCCCTCAAGCTGTCTGCCAGCTTCCACCAGCTACCTGCAGAAAGCTGGTGGGTAGACTGAGGGAGTGGAAAGGGCTGGCTTTCCTGTGTTTCTCTATAGCAGTGTTCACGGAAGCTAACTGCCATGTGGACTTAGGATTCCTCTGTGGCAGGTGTAAGCAAAGGGGTATAATGTATCTAATGATTTGAAATGATGTGATGCAATGCATTTTTTTGTGTGTGAGTGTACAGAGTAATTCTGAACTTAAACCTGTACATCTCACTGGTTTTATCAACATTTTTAAAACTTTTTTTTTTATTAACATTCTGTGCATTTCAGTGGGGGAACGTAATTTATGTATTTTTGGTTGAAATTTCACCAGCTGCATTTTGGGAGTCTTTGGAAGGTGCTCTTTTTCTTTTTTTTCCCCATTTATTTGTTTATTTAAAAAAATTGAGTGAAATGCTAGCTTCATCACAAAAAAGAACATTTTTTTCATTTTCAAGAGGGCAGACAAGGTTTTGTTGAGTGCAAAAGTTGGTTTCGGTGATGGTTACTTTTATTGTGTTACTTTTATTGTTTTTAATGTTAGTTTTGCTTCTTGCTTCTTTCAGTATTAATTACATGCACAAGAGTTTCATTCACCTTGGCCTGACAGGTAACGCTGTGTATGTGGATGTCGCATGACAAACCATGTTGACAAATTTACAGGACAAAAACTCCAACCAAATGGACAGACAAGGATTTTAATGAAATGCTGTTTTATTAACTTGGGTGTTGTCTGAATGAAAACGTTTTAGGGAAAGAAAGGGATGAATAACCTCTTTACCTGAGGAAGACAAACTGTGCATGCAGGTTGTAATTAAGTTGTATGTATATATATATATATATATATAGGCATACAGAGTTCAGCAAGATTTGACAATTTTAATTGAACCAGGTGTGGTACTTTGATTGTGTAATGTTGAGTTTGACCATACATTTCAGCAAGAACAATCTTTAGCTTACAGTTCAGGTCTGTTATCATTTTGTTCATATTATGTATTGTGAAGGCCTAGTGTTTTTAAATATTAACACACACACACACCATCATGTGATATGAAGGCCTTTTTTTAAAGATTGACCACACACACACCATCATGTAATATGAAGGCTAGTGTTTTTAAAGATTGACACACACACCATCATATGATATGAAGGCCTTGTGTTTTTAAAGATTGACACACACACACCATCCTGTAATATGAAGACCTAGTGTTTTTAAAGATTGACACACACACACATCATCATGTAATATGAAGGAAGGCCTAGTGTTTTTAAAGATTGACACACACACACACCCCTTCATGTAATATGAAGGCCTAGTGTTTTTAAAGATTGACACACACACACACCATCATGTGATATGAAGGCCTAGTGTTTTTAAAGGTCAACACAAACACACACACCATCATGTAATATGAAGCTTAGTGTTTTTAAAGATTGACACACACACCATCATGTAATATGAAGGCCTAGTGTTTTTAAAGATTGACACACACCACACCATCATGTAATTGAAGGCCTAGTGTTTTAAAAGATTGACATACACGCACACCATCATGTAATATGAAGGCCTTGTGTTTTTAAAGATTGACACACACCACCATCATGTAATATGAAGGCCTAGTGTTTTTAAAGATTGACACACACACCATCATGTAATATGAAGGCCTTGTGTTTTTAAAGATTGACACACACACACACCATCATGTAGTATGAAGGCCTTGTGTTTTTAAAGATTGACACACACACACACCAACATGTAATATGAAGGCCTTGTGTTTTTAAAGATTGACACCACACACACCATCATGTAATATGAAGGCCTAGTGTTTTTAAAGATTGACACACACACACACACCATCATGTAATATGAAGGCCTAGTGTTTTTAAAGATTGACACACACACACCATCATGTAATATGAAGGCCTTGGTTTTAAAGGTTGACACACACACACCATCATGTAGTATGAAGGCCTAGTGTTTTTAAAGGTTGACTACACACACACCATCATGTAATATGAAGGCCTACTGTTTTTAAAGGTTGACAACACACACACCATCATGTAGTATGAAGGCCTAGTGTTTTTAAAGATTGACACACACACCGTATGTAATATGAAGGCCTTGTGTTTTAAAAGATTGACACACACACACACCAACATGTAATATGAAGGCCTAGTGTTTTTAAAGATTGACACACACACAACCATCATGTAGTATGAAGGCCTAGGGTTTTAAAGATTGACACACACACACACCATCATGTAATATGAAGGCCTAGTGTTTTTTAAAGATTGACACACACACAACCATCATGTAGTATGAAGGCCTAGGGTTTTAAAGATTGACACACACACACACCATCATGCAATATGAAGGCCTAGTGTTTTTAAAGATTGACACACACACACACACACACCATCATGTAATATGAAGGCCTAGTGTTTTTAAAGATTGACACACACACCATCATGTAATATGAAGGCCTTTGTGTTTTTAAAGATTGACACACACACAACCATCATGTAATATGAAGGACTGGTGTTTTTAAAGATTGACACACACACACACCGTCATGTAATATGAAGGACTGGTGTTTTTAAAGATTGACCACACACACACACCGTCATGTAATATGAAGGACTGTGTTTTTAAAGATTGAACACACACACACACCGTCATGTATATGAAGGCCTAGTGTTTTTAAAGATTGACACACACACACACCGTCTTAATATGAAGGACTGTTTTAAAGATTGACACACCACACCACCTCATGTAATATGAAGGCCTAGTGTTTTTAAGATTGACAACACCATCAGTAATATGAAGGCCTAGTTTTAAAGATTGACACACACCACACCATCATGTAATATGAAGGCCTAGTGTTTATAAAGATTGACACACACACCATCATGCAATTGAAGGCCTAGTGTTTTAAAGATTGACACACACACATCATGTGATATGAAGGCCTTGTGTTTTTAAAGATTGACACACGCACACACACATGATATAAGCCTTGTGTTTAAGATTCACACACACACACACACACACACACACACCACACACACAACACACACACACACACATATACACACATCATGTAATATGAAGGACTGGTGTTTTTAAAGATTGACACACACACACCACCATGTAATATGAAGGCCTAGTGTTTTTAAAGATTGACACACACACCATCATGTAATATGAAGGCCTAGTGTTTTTGAAAGATTGACACACACACCATCATGTCATATGAAGGCCTAGTGTTTTTAAAGATTGACACACTCACACACCGTCATGTAATATGAAGGCATAGTGTTTCCAAAGATTGACACACACACACACACTATCATGTAATATGAAGGCATAGTGTTTTTAAAGATTGACACACACACACACACCCTCATGTAATATGAAGGCATAGTGTTTTCAAAGATTGACACACCACACAAACACACACCATCATGTACTAGAAGGCCTAGTGTTTTAAAGATTGACACACACGCACACCATCATGTAATATGAAGGCCTAGTGTTTTTAAAGATTGACACACACACACACCATCATGTAATATGAAGGCCTAGTGTTTTTAAAGATTGACACACACACACACACCACACACACCATCATGTAATATGAAGGCCTTGTGTTTTTAAAGATTGACACACACACACACCATCATGTAATATGAAGGCCTTGTGTTTTTAAAGATTGACACACACACACACACACACCATCATGTAATATGAAGGCCTTGTGTTTTTAAAGACTGACACACACACCACACACACACACCACCATCAGTAATATGAAGGCCTTGTGTTTTTAAAGATTGACACACACACACACACACCATCCTGTAATATGAAGCTTGTGTTTAAAGATTGACACACACACCATCCATGTAATATGAAGGCCTTGTGTTTTTAAAGATTACACACACACACACACACACACACACACTCATCCTGTAATATGAAGGCCTTGTGTTTTTAAAGATTGACACACACACACACACACCATCATGTAATATGAAGGCCTTGTGTTTTTAAAGATTGACACACACACACACACACCATCATGTAATATGAAGGCCTAGTGTTTTTAAAGATGACACACACATACCCTCTCATGTAATATGAAGGCCTAGTGTTTTTAAAGGTCGACACACACACACACCATCATGTGATATGAAGGCCTTGTGTTTTTAAAGATTGACCATCCACCTTCCAGACAAAGTTCCAATTTTGCTTCATTCCTTAAAAATCCTTGTATATGAAGTCTTCAGTCCACCCAGTTGTGGACGCCTACCTGACTTCAGGTTGGGAAAGGTAAAGCAGAGCTGGAGAGGAAAGGGTTACTGTCCTCTTAACGCTTGTCCTAGGAGTCGTGATGTTTCTACCACCTCATTTCTAAGTAACTTTAACTCTTTGACTCCCTCACCCTGTCTATCAGCATCCTGCATTGCCAACCATTATAGCAAAGCAAAAACTTCACCCTTTGACTTCCTCACTCCCATTCATAAGCTTCCTTTCATCCTGTCCATCAACGTCCTGCAGGAAGCTGGTGGATAGGGTGAGGGAGTCAAAGGGTGAAGTTTTTGCAGTTGGTGGATAGGTTGCGGGAGTTAAGGGATAGTACTTTAGTTCTTACGATTGATTCTTATCATCTGCAAGCACTCGCCGCACATAGCACAGCTTGTTGACACCAGGCTGCTTATGTAATAAACAAACAAACAAACAAACAAAAAAAAGCATTTTGATATTTTTGGTGCTAATTTTAATCTGATTTGTTGTGCTAATTTTGTTTGATTTGTTGTGTATCAGAGATACTTTGATAACTTTGTTGTCGTTGTGTTGATGGAACTCTCTAGAATCTTGTTGGTGTGAAGCACAGGAAGGGTGTGTTGTTGACAAGAAGAGTGTGTTGGCAAGAAGGGTGTGTTGTTCAATGTGTTCAACACTGTTGCTGACAAGAGGGGTGTGTTATTGACAGGATGGGTGTGTTATCGACAAGAAGGATATGTTATTGACATGAAGGGTGTGTTGTTCAGTGTGTTCAGCGCTTTTGCTGACAAGAAGGCTGTGCTGTTGACAAGAAGGGTGTGTTGTTCAGTGTGTTCAGCACTGTTGCTGACAAGAAGGGTGTGTTATTGACAAGAAGGGTGTGTTATTGACTAGAAGGGTGTGTTGTTGACAAGAAGGGTGTGTTGTTGACAAGAAGGGTGTGTTATTGACAAGAAGGGTGTGTTATTGACTAGAAGGGTGTGTTGTTGACAAGAAGGGTGTGTTGTTGACAAGAAGGGTGTGTTGTTGACA
>CM060311.1:29411048-29431048 GCA_030674185.1 Monoplex corrugatus | reverse complement strand
CATTCGCTTGTGTGAGTTTTAGCGCCACTGATGTTGATGTTAAACTTGCCAGCATTCTGCAGACCTCCCTCCTCTTGGATTTATTGGTACTGATCTTCATGCTGTAGTTTTCACTAGTTTTCACAAGCACGTTGTTAAATGGGGTGTAAACGCCTTCCAAAGTAAAAACAGGACTATTATGTACTAGTTTCAACACATCTTCAAATCGAACATACGCACGCGTTTCTCCATCTCTTATTTCCACCTTCACCTGTCTCCCATTTCACCACCACCCTCATCCTGCTGCAATAGAAAAAGTAAAGTGTAAAGCAGTCTAAGTACTGGTTAAATTTCTTAAACATTCTCTGTGCAATCTTCCACATCAGATGTATATCTATCTATATCTATCCGCATATCTATGAATTTTCATGTCTATATTTGTTTTATCACCGCCATAAATCCGGAAGCAATCTTACTTTAATATCTGTCTAGATAATTTTGATTTAGCCAACAAGTGACATGAACTTAATAAACCATTTTGCATTCGTATTCACACACAAAACACACAGCCACAAACAGAGACAAAAATAGACACAAACACACAAACATACACTAACACACACATACACACACACACACAAAACAAAACACACACACATACACACACACAAACACACACACACTACACACACACACAAACACACACAACACACACACAACACACACACAACACACAACACACACATACAACACACCACACACACACCACAGATATCTCACACACCACACACACTTCCACACACAACACACACCGGCAATTAGTCTTTATCCCTTACACCCTGTGGGTGCCCGCCATCAGACGGTTAGAGCATCATGTCAGAACCGGGATAGTGTATTCGAGCCTCAACTGGAGAAATGTCCTTGTGAACCGTGGACTCAAGACCGAACTTGATTCAACCCAGTCCTCAACATAAAAACAACAACAACAACGACAACACACACAAAACAACAACACAACACAACAACAACACACACAACACCACAACAACACAACACAACACAACAACACACACACAACAACAACAACAACAACACCTGGCCTGTTCGCTCCCCACCATAAATACGTCAATCATTCTGGTGGTATCAGCTTCGTGTATCATAGATCTATGTCACCCCCACCCCAGTTTTCCAGACCTCACCAGCGTATAGTTTTGCACAGGCTAAAAAAACAAACAAACAAAAAACAAAAAACAAACGCCAGATAATTGCTGGCAGATTTGGATGGAGCACATACGGAACTGTGCCAGTGCGATGAATCGCATCATCATCATCATCAAGTGCCCTGCCACATGGCTTTGGGCGATCATGGCCCTCCATTGTATCTATCCCTTCTTGCTGCAAGCACATCTTCCACTCTCTCTGTCTTCAGCCACTCTGCATGTCCGTCCGATTTTTCTCCCTGGGTCTACCTGGTGCTCTCTTTCCCTCCAGCTTTCATGTTGTGACCAGGTGCTCTAATTCCCCTTTCCTCATAAAATGGCCTATAAATGTTGCCTGTCTTTTCCTAATCTTCCTTATGAATGATCTTCTTGTGTCTGCCTCCATCAAGACTGTCTCGTTTGTTGAATCTGTCTTGAAAAAATCCCAGACTCCAAACTTCTCCCAGTCAGTGATGCAAATATGTAGCCTACCTCACACCCAAAGGCACCATGGCCGGCACCAGCGTCTTGCACGAAGACGGAAACGTATGACGAAATACAGCCGACCAGAATGACGTTGTTCAGACGTGGTGACGACATCTTCACCAACCTGAAACCACACAGACAATGCCTACTGTGACGATGCAGGCAATGCGTGTTGTAAATAATAGAATAGATAGAATAGAATAGAATAGAATAAAATAGAATAGAATAGAATAGAATAAACAAATAGAAATAGAATAGAACAGAATGAATAGAAAAAATGAAATAACATAACATAAAATAAAATATAAAACAAATAAAAACAAAATAAAACATCATGAAACAAAAACAAAATAACATAAATGTAAAATAAAATCAAAATAAAATAAAATAAAATAAGATAAAATATAACAAAACAAAAAAAAATAAGATGAAATAAACAAAATAAAATGAAATGAAATAAAACGAAATGAAAACAAATCAAAAATAAAATGAAATGAAATGCAATAAAATAAAATAAAATGAAATAAAAAAAAAGAAAAGAAAAACGAATAAAATAGAATAAAATAAAATGAAATAAAATAAAATAAAGTAAAATAAAATAAAATAAAATAAAATTAAATAAACTAAGGTAAAGTAAAATCAAATAAAACCAGCCTACAAACCAACCAACCAACAACAACAACAACAACAACAAAACCGAACGGTTAAGACAAAAAGGTTGTCACACAGCTTTGAGGTCGTACCGGACTGACATGAAAGGGACTTCAACTTTCCTGAGGCCAACATTTTGAGGGCAGAGACTATCTCATCTCTCTCTCTCTCTGCTTTTTTTACCCTGACTATGAAGAAAATCGAGTATGCATTCACAGCTGCATATGGTAGAATCAGCACGCACATATTACGTTAGCCAGGTGTGACTTGCACCCGGGCAGACATGAAGAAACACGGCCCATCAAGATGACAAAATTATGCACAATAACAAGAAGCAGAAGAAGTGTTATTTTGCCGGGAGTCAGTAAAATTACACCAGGGATCTACCTTGGTGTTGATCACAAGCACACACTACACACACACACACACACACAACACACACATACACACACACACACATAGCCACGCGCGCGTGCGCACACACACACGAACACACGCACACACACGTACACACACACACGTACACACACACATACACACGCATATGCACACATCATCATTATCACAATTCAGTCACTGTCAGGTTAACAGGAACGTTATACTGGCATAGAACACACACACACACACACACACACACACACACACACACACACACACACACACACACACACACACACACACACACATACACAACAAACAAAACCAAAACCAAAAAACAACCAAACCAAACAAAACAAAAACAACCAAAAACCAAACCAAACAAACAAAAAACAACAACAAAAACCCCATAAAAATAACAACAAAAAACCCAAAACAAAAACAAAACAAAAAACCCAACCGTAGAAGAAAACATCAAGAAAGATAACCCAAAGGACACCACAAGACTTACTTGACATTACGCAGCAGAATATTAAAGGTAAGAAAGGCCCCAGCCAGCAGTATGCCCAGCGCAGCCAACACGCACATGGAGACGTACAGAGACACCGACAGCTCCAGATACACCGTTCGTGTCACGGTAAAGTCCCGGGGAGGTATGCCTCCTGTTGGTGGGGGGGGGGGGGGGTGAGGTAAACATGACTTTATCAATCAATTTAAAGTAATAATCATTCCACCGATAAGCGCACAAGTTTTCCAGGATTACTCTCTCTACACACAGCCAACGAGCGACTAATAGTACTATTAAGCATACTGCAACCAGCCACACCATTAAAGCCCAAGCTGCAATGCAAAGCCACACCAGGGCCATATCTACCTTAATTAAAATATACACAACATTTCGTCGACACTGAAAAACATGCGAAAAGAAAATTAATACACATGTCGATGGCAATGCATTGGCGCACTTAATCTAAGGATATGCCCCGTCGTTGCCCATTCTGTCCGATTTATCACCAGAGTGTTAAAAAAATACCAAACCTGAATGCAGATGTAAAGATAAGTAAGGACACCAAAACATTTACAAAAAGTGGCTTCATCATCATTCATCAGGTGCCTTTGCCGCATGACGTTGACGATCATAGACTTCCATCTGTCTCTAGCTCTTGTTGCCTCAAGGATCTCTTCTACCCTACCCTCTTTGTCCTCAGCCACTCTGCAAGTCCGTCTAGTATCTTCTCCCTGGGTGTACCTGCTGCTCTCTTCCCCTCCAGCTTTCCCGTCGTGACCAGGTGCTCCAATACCCCCCTCCTCATAAAATGGCCTATAAATGTTGCCTGTCTTTTCCTAATCTTCCTTATGAATGATCTTTTTGTGTCTGCCTCCATCAAGACTGTCTCGTTTGTTTTCTTTGCTGTCCATGGAACTCTTAACATTCTTCTTAGAAATCACATCTCAGCTGCCTCAATCTTGTTCTGGCTTTGCTTGTATACTGTCCACGCCACAAAACCATATAATAGTATTGGTTCTATATAACATTCAAGAACTCTCTTCCTGATATTAATTGATAGGCATGTGTTGGTAAGAATGCTTTTCATCTGCTTGAATGCTGTTTTGACGTGGCCGATTCTGCTGGCTATTTCTAATGTGCATCTGCCGTCTGGTGAGATGACCGTTCCCAGGTATTTAAACTTATCAACCCGTCTCAAGGTTGTGCCATTTGTTGTTATTTTGCATGAGGGGATTTCATGTTTTTTACCGATCACCATGACATCAGTCTTCCTGTGTTTAGTTCCAGCCCTTTACCTTTGCTTCTATTTCTAGTATATTCACAAGGTTTTGTAGGTCCCTTTCATTTTCTGCAACCAGCACGTGTCATCTGCGTATCGAATGTTATCATTTTCCTCCAACCTTTAATCCAGGGTCTTCTTCTAGGTTTTTCAAGATGTTTTCGTTGTAAAGTGAAAACAGATCTGGTGACAAAACACAACCTTGTCTGACTCTCTTTTGATGTTTTGGAAAGAGCTTATATCGTTTTCTATCCTCATTGCAGCTGTTTGTTCCCAATACATATTTCTGATTATTCGTAAATCTTTTCCATCAATATTGAGTCTTTCTGTTGGTTGATCAATTCTTCAAGTCTTACTCGATCGAAAGCCTCGGTATAATCAACAAAGCATAAATATAAATCCTTATTCATCTCGATTGACCTCTCTATGATAGTTCTTAGGATGTATATGGCATTAATAGTTCCTTTCCCTTCTACAAATCCACACTGTTCATCTGCTATTTCTCTTTTGGGGATTTTTCCAGTGTCGGTAATTTCGTTTAGGAGGACTGTTATTTTTTCAATACCAAATTCCTCCAGGGTTCAATCATCTCTGTAGTAATATTGTCTGGTCCTGGGGCTTTTCCTGGTTTCATCTTTTTCAATGCTGCTCTAACTTCACCTTTCATTATAGGTGGTCCTTCAAAATTCTTTCTTATAATGTGTTCTTCGTTTATGTCATCTTCAAAAAGGTCTTTAATGTACTCTTCCCATCTTTGTAATAGTTTGCTTTTTTCCATGATAAGCGTACCATCTTTCGATTTTAAGCAACCAGTTGATGTGCATGTCTTTTTCCTGTGGATAATTTCTTCAACTCTCTGTACATACCTGGGGATCCGTTTTGTGTCGGTCTTCCATTTCTCTGCATTTTGCTTTCAGCCAAGGTTCCTTAGCTTCATTGCACCTATCCTGATTTATTTGTTTATCTTCCTGTATATCTTTGCTTTCTCTTTGCCATCCTCCGTTCCTCCATCAAGCCTAAAATTTCTTTTGTCATCCAGTTCTTTTTTTGCTTTTCTTATTACTTCAGGGATTTCTTCACAAGCTTCATTTGAATTTCTCATATTATCCATTGTTCCTCACTGCCACTAACATCTTCCAGAGCACTGGATTTGCTTTTGAACATGTACGTTAAATTTTTTACGTATCACTTCATCTGTCTTCAAGAGTCCAAGATTTAGATATCTACCTTAAAACACACAAAATCTCGCTGACCCTGACAAAATCATGAAAAGAAAATTGATATACATGTTGATGGCAATAAAATCGGCGCACTTAATCTAAGGATAGCCTCCATCGTTGCCCATACTGTCCGATTTATCACCACAGTATTAAAAAAAAACCCAAACATGAATGCAGATGTAAGCATAAGTAAGGACACCAAAACATTTACAAAAAGTGGCCTAAATTACTTAAAATTGCTTCTGCATATCACATTTCCTCACAGCCAAAAATGCTGTGAATAATGTACCAAGTGATCAATTCCAATGGAAATAATGTAAGGCTTTACAGAACACATATAGGTGAATGGACCAACAAGACAGAAAATGATAGGAATGATAGGTAGAGATGACAGAAAGCAAAGGTATAAGGCAGATAACAAAAAAATTCTAACACAGATTTTCCAGAAAGTGGGGAATATTATTTATACTGAAAAGCCCCGACATTTCATTAGTGAAATTAAAACACACACAGACACACAACACACACAGACAAACACACACACAGACACACAACACACGACACAAACAGACACACACAGACACACAACAGACACAAACAGACACACACAGACACAAACAGACACACACAGACACAAACAGACACACACAGACACAACAGACACACACAGACACAAACAGACACACACAGACACAAACAGACACACACAGACACACACAGACACACACAGACACAAACAGACACACACAGACACAACAGACACACACAGACACAACACAGACACAACACAGACACAAACAGACACAACACGACACAAACAGACACACACAGACACACACAGACACAAACAGACACACACAGACACACACAGACACACACAGACACAAACAGACACACAACAGACACAACACAGACACAAAGACACACAGACACAAACAGACACACACAGACACACACAGACACACACAGACACAAACAGACACACACAGACACAAACAGACACACACAGACACACACAACAGACACACACACGACACACACAGACACAAACAGACACAAACAGACACACACAGACACAACAACAACACACAGACAAACACAGAACACACACAACAGACACAAAACCAACGAACACAGACACACAACAGACACAAACAGACACACACAGACACAAACAGACACACACAGACACAAACAGACACACACAGACACACACAGACCAACACAACACACACACAGACACACACAGACACACAACAGACACACACAGACACACAAGACACAACAGACACACATAGACACAGACACACACAGACACAACAGACACAGCACAGACACAAACAGACACACATAGACACACACAGACACACACAGACACAAACAGACACACACACACACAAACATACATATTTACAGACATCCCCACTTCACCCGACACACACACGCACACACACGTACACACAGCACAACACACACAAACATACACACGTGAATACATACAGATGTCCTATACACCACCCTTCATACTAACACACATACATACACATACACACACGCACACAACATCCCTTAAAACCGCCCAATCTCAAACACACGCATGCATACAATCAGATATCCTCTACATCAATCTACACACACACACACACACACACACACACACACACACCACACACACACACACACACACAGAGTGAGAAGAGAGAGAAGAGAGAGAGAGAGAGACTGAGGAGGGGGAAGGAGAGAGACAGACAGAAGATGAGGCAAGAGCAGAACAGAGACAGAGAGAGAGAGAGAGAGAGAGAGAGAGAGAGGAGAAACACGCATGTGCACAGAACCTCATACACCACCCCCTACACACACACACACACACACACCACAACACACACACACACAGAGTCCTTACTTCATCTACACACACACAAATACAACTACCACCACACACACACACGACAGACATCCCAACGCTACTCATCACACACTACACACACACACAAAACACACACATACACACACACACCACATTACAGACACCCAAACACTACACACAACAGACAGACACACACACACAACACACACACACACCGGACAGACATCCTAAACACTATCTCTCTCCACACACACACACACACACACACACACACACTCACACAACACAACACATCAACACAACATAATAATATATATTATATAATAATAATATATAGATAGATAAGTTGATAGATAGATAGATAGATAGATAGATAGATAGATAGATAGATAGATAGATAAAAGAGATAGATAGAGAGATAGACAGATAGATAAGATACACATCCCCTACACCAACCTACACACACAGATAACCTTACACACACATCCCCCCACACCCTATATCCCCCTCCAACACACACCCTAACACCCTCCCCCAAACACACAAACACAAACACACTACAGCCCCCCACACACGCACACACACACACATACACCCCCCACCACACCACACAGAACTACACACAAAATCCACGTACAAGCAAGGGCCATCCCCATTGTAATAGAATCCCGAACCACTTTCCCCTCCTGTGAAAAAATAGGCCATTACCATGGTGATGGAGTTCAGTTCAACAGTGACTGTGTTCAGATTATAAAATGATCATCGATCAGTAGTGATCGATAAGATCAAATTTGAACAGCGAGGTTTCAATCAATCGCTGTTTTTTTTTATTGCACCTGGCACACAATGGACACTGTCTACTGGGGATGGGTACGGTGTGATTGGCTTACATCCGATAAGCCCGAGATTTTTTTCTGTAATAATAATAATAATGATAATAATGACAATACTTCTCCTCCTCCTATTACTAATCATGATGATGATCATGATGATAATAATAATAATAATAAATGATGATGCTAATAACAACAACAAAAAGAACAACAAGGACAACAACAACAATGATGATAATAATAACAATGATAATAATAATAACAATAATAACAATAATAATAATGATAATAATAATAATGATGACAATGATGATGACAACAATAACAATAATGATGATGATAATAACAATGATGATAATAATAATGATGATGATAACAATAACAACAACAACAGCAACAAAAACAACAACAATAATAATATAATAATAATAATAATATAATAATATAATAATAATAATAATAATAATAATAATAATAATAATAATAATAATAATAATAACGACGACGATGATGATAGTAACAATCATCATTATCATCATCATCGTTGTTACTATTATTATTATGATTGTTATTATTATTACGATTGTTATTATAACGATTGTTATCATCATCATTAATATAAGGCGCCAAATCGTCTAAATACAATCAAGATCTACCTTTACGACTATAAAGATAATGTTTAGCATGTAATATTAAGAAATCGACTACAGTGTAAATTTTCATACAGAGAGAGAGAGAGAGAGAGAGAGAGAGAGAGAGAGAGAGAGAGAGAGAGAGAGAGAAAAGGGAGAGACTGAGGGAGGGAGGAAGGGAGAGAGACAGACAGACAGACTGAGGCAGAGAGACAGAGACAGACAGACAGAGAGAGAGAGAGAGAGAGAGAGAGAGAGAGAGAGAGAGAGAGAGAGAGAGAGAGAGAGAGAGAGAGATACTGTGTGTGTTTTGTCAGATTTTTTGGAAAACATTGAATGAACAAATTAATGGGGGGAAAAAAAACCCGGAAAGATTCTAAAGACAGTCTTGTCTTGTTGTATCAAATACACGTTCTGAGTCTATTTTCGTGTTTTTCCTGGTTCCTGTTTGCTCGAACACGGGCAGTCACAGTTGTTTTGGACAGACAGAGAACCAATCATCCCTTTACAGTCACAAAAAAATGATGATGGAATCTCCCGCAGGTCCGATGGTTGAGTAGGCATACTGGTCCATTATCGCCTGATATAGTTGATCATGTGAGATACAAGACCAATCCTCCAGACACAGGTTTTCGTCTGCAGATACTGCATAGGAAGAAGTCCTGTGGCCTGAGGTCCTGCTTTTGTTGGCCCTTCTTCAGTTAAATAGCATCTGTTCGGCGCTCTTTAAACCTTTGACTTCCGCACCCAGTCTACCAGCATCCTGCATCGTCAACCATGCTAGCCATGAAGAAACTGAACCATTTGACTCCCCCACCCTATCTACCAGTTTGCTGTAGGAAAGTTTGTCTTTTTCTCCTAATTTTAAAAATTTGATTTGGTGTTTGTTCGTTTGTGATCTTACGTCCACGCTTGACAAAGGCCAGTTGCCCGAAAACTTGCGCCTGTCTGGTCTGGTTGTGTTTTAAATACGCGTTCTGATTCTTCTTTTTTTTTCGTGTTCTTTTTTTTTCCTGGGTTCCTGCTTTTGCTGGTTCTTCTCCTGTTGAATAGTAGCTAAGTCTACCCTGTTCAATTGTGACTATGCCCTGTGTGCACTGCTGTCGCCTGTTTACTCTGTTGTGGGCAATGTCTTCCCAGTTGGTGATGCTGATGTCACAGTTTGTGAGGTTGGCCTTCATGGTATGTCCTTGTATCGCTTTAATGTTCTTCCTGTCACCGATAAACCAATGTTTAATGGTCTTCCTGATCACCGATAAACCAATGATTAATGGGCTTCCTGATCACCGATAAACCATTGTTAATGGTCTTCCTGATCACCGATAACCAATCTTTAATGGTCTTCCTGATCACAAAAAACCAATCTTTAATGAGTCTTCCTGATCACAACAAAAGCAAGTCTTTAAAAGTCTTCCTGATCACCAACAAGCAAGCAATCTTTAATGGATCTTCCTGATCACCAACAAAGCAAGCAATCTTTAATCATCTTCCTGATCCACCCAACAAAGCAAGCAATCTTTAATCATCTTCCTGATCACCAACAAAGCAAGCATCTTTATGATCTTCCTGATCACCAACAAAGCAAGCAATCTTTCAATGGTCTTCCTGATCACCAACAAAGCAAGCAATCTTTAATCATCTTCCTGATCACCAACAAAGCAAGCAATCTTTAATGTCTTCCTGATCACCAACAAAGCAAGCAATCTTTAATGGTCTTCCTGATCACCAACAAAGCAAGCAATCTTTAATCATCTTCCTGATCACCAACAAAGCAGCAATCTTTAATGTCTTCCTGATCACCAACAAAGCAAGCGAATCTTTAATCATCTTCCTGATCACCAACAAAGCAAGCAATCTTTAATGGTCTTCCTGATCACCAACAAAGCAGCAATCTTTAATCATTTCCTGATCACCAACAAAGCAAGCAATCTTTAATATCTTCCTGATCACCAACAAAGCAAGCGAATCTTTAATGTCTTCCTGATCACCAACAAAGCAAGCAATCTTTAATGGTCTTCCTGATCACCAACAAAGCAAGCAATCTTTAATCATTTCCTGATCACCAACAAAGCAAGCAATCTTTAATCATCTTCCTGATCACCAACAAAGCAAGCATCTTTAATGGTCTTCCTGATCACCAACAAAGCAAGCAATCTTTAATGGTTTTCCTGATCACCAACAAAGCAAGCAATCTTTAATGGTCTTCCTGATCACCAACAAAGCATGCAATCTTTAATGGTCTTCCTGATCACCAACAAAGCAAGCAATCTTTAATGTTTCCTGATCACCAACAAAGCAAGCAATCTTTAATCTCTTCCTGATCACCAACAAAGCAAGCAATCTTTAATCATCTTCCTGATCACCAACAAAGCAAGCCAATCTTTAATCATCTTCCTGATCACCAACAAAGCAAGCAATCTTTAATCGATCTTCCTGATCACCAACAAAGCAAGCAATCTTTAATCATCTTTCCTGATCACCAACAAAGCAAGCAATCTTTAATGTCTTCCTGATCACCAACAAAGCAAGCAATCTTTAATCGTTTTCCTGATCACCAACAAACAAGCAATCTTTAATATTTTCCTGATCACCAACAAAGCAAGCAATCTTTAAATGGTCTTCCTGATCACCAACAAAGCAATCTTTAATGATTTTCCTGATCACCAACAAAGCAAGCAATCTTTAATGGTCTTCCTGATCACCAACAGCAATCTTAATTCTCCTGATCACCACAAGCAAGCAATCTTTAATGGTCTTCCTGATCACCAACAAAGCAAGGAATCTTTAATGATTTCCTGATCACAACAAAGCAAGCAATCTTTAATCGTCTTCCTAATCACCAACAGCAATCTTTAATGGTCTTCCTGATCACCAACAAAGCAAACAATCTTTAATGGTCTTCCTGATCACAACAAAGCAAGCAATCTTTAATCATCTTCCTGATCACCAACAAAGCAAGCAATCTTTAATGGTCTTCCTGATCACCAACAAAGCAAGCAATCTTTAATCATCTTCCTGATCACCAACAAAGCAAGCAATCTTTAATGGTCTTCCTGATCACCAACAAAGCAAGCAATCTTTTATCATCTTCCTGATCACCAACAAAGCAAGCAATCTTTAATCTCTTCCTGATCACCAACAAAGCAAGCAATCTTTAATCATCTTCCTGATCACCAACAAAGCAAGCAATCTTTAATGGTCTTCCTGATCACCAACAAAGCAAGCAATCTTTAATCATCTTCCTGATCACCAACAAAGCAAGCAATCTTTAATCATCTTCCTGATCACCAACAAAGCAAGCAATCTTTAATCGATCTTCCTGATCACCAACAAAGCAAGCAATCTTTAATGGTCTTCCTGATCACCAACAAAGCAAGCAATCTTTAATATCTTCCTGATCACCAACAAGCAAGCAATCTTTAATCATCTTCCTGATCACCAACAAAGCAAGCAATCTTTAATCATCTTCCTGATCACCAACAAAGCAAGCAATCTTTAATCATCTTCCTGATCACCAACAGCGCAATTTAAACGGACAGATGTATAAGTTTAGAATGACCAAAATTGATCGAATTACCTTCCCATACAACGGGGTTGTCCAGCGACCATTGAAAGGGATTGTCACCATCGATCATTGGGTTGTACAGGCCTACTGTCTTCTTCTCCCCTCCTGCACACACACACACACACACACACACACACACACACACAACATACATGCATACATACACACATACATACACATATACATACATACATACATACATACATAATACATACAATTATACATACATGCATACATACATACACACATACATGCATACATACATACATACATACATACGCACAAATTCACACACATTCACCCATACATATACACACATACTGATATTATCTTCATAAACTATCTATTGTTAGATTCACATAAACGTTGTTCTAAAATACTGAAACATACTTGGAATTGGTGAAAAGAAGCACACTATGAATAAAACTCAACGAATATGGTGAAATTTGTTTTAGAATGCAACGTCGAATCAGATACTCCAAAATGGTGAGAAGTCATGTAAACACACACACATACAGATACACACACACACAACCACACACACACACACACACACAACACACACACACACACAAACACACACACACAACAACACACCATAAACACACACACACATAAACACACACAATAAAACACACACACACAAACACACACACAAAACACACACACACACACAACACACACATAAACACACACACAACACAGAAAACAACACCTCACACAGACACACACCTTGAACACATACACACATAAACACACACACAGACACACACGCTCACACAGACACAAACATCACACACACAAACACAAACAAACAAACAAACACACACACACACACACACACACACACACACACACACACACACACACACACACACACACACACACACACACACACACATTCCAGCTTCTCTTCTGCCAAACAGCATCACATAACAGTAAATGTGAAATGGCCAGGAAAAAAACAACAACAATAAAACGCATACAGTCCTATCCTAAATTACATCCTGGCTCTAGCATCAAACTCGGAACATTTCCTGCTTTTCAAAAAGACTTAATGTTCTTCCATTGGATTTCCATCCAGCCAAAACTGATCTCATCGAACGGAAAACATGAGACAAAGGAGAGGAATGTCTAGAAGTAGTATTTCAAAGAGCGTGTAAATGCACCAGGGTAAAATTTCAAAGACGACGGACCATAGTGTACATAAAGCCACAGGCCACAAATCCCTTCGTTGTTTTTCAAACCGGACACGCCATTAGGACCAAAAAGCCCAGGGCCATCAAAACTCCAGCACATTAAACAACAGAGGACTAATGACAGACTCAAAGAGGACACAGGCGGGGGTGCCAGACGAGTCTATTGACCATGTATCAGCGCAAAGGAGCATTCAAGCACCAGCCGTGACTAATGGACTTATCGAATGAAATGACGAGCAGGAACGGTCGTCAGCTTTCTCCATCAAATGGAAAAAAACACTGATCCCAGTCTGTTCTGACTCAGCATTTGCATCAACCTATCAACCTTCATCGTATCAAACTACGTCAATCTACATCGCATCAAACTACATCACAACAAACTACATCAATCTACATCGTATCAAACTACATCAATCTACATCGCATCAAAACATCAATACATCATATCAAACTATCATCTACATCGTATCAACTACATCAATCTACATCGTATCAACTCTCAATCAATCGTACCAAACTACATCAATCTACATCGTATCAAACTACATCAATCTACATCGTATCAAACTACATCAATCTACATCGTATCAAACTACATCAATCTACATCGTATCAAACTACATCAATCTACATCAACCTTTTAACACACAGCTTCGATCTGGACACAAATTAGAAAAAAAATAAAAACAAACAAAAAAACATAAAACAAAACAAAACAAAACAAACAAAACCACGCCCATAAAAGAGAAACTTTCGTTTCGGATCGAAGCAAGTTGGTTCACCTTTCCGTTTCCGTTTTTCGAGTTCCTGTTCATCGAATTATATTTTGTCTTTTCCCCTGTTGCGTTAGCATGTCTCATTTGGAGTTTGGAAACGATTGGTGTCTTTTTATAAAGCATTGCGATGCGTGTATGCACGTTGTTTTGCCAACTGTGTACGCTGTATGTTGCTGCTTGATTTACATTTACTTCTTTTTTTAGTCTTCGATATCGCGGGACGCAGTTCAGTATCGTAACAGAGTGGTATTGTGGCTGGGGACTTTATCTCAGAAGAAACAGAATGTATAAGTTTACCTTATCGTGTTTTTTATTTACGTACAAGTGTTAACATTGGAAAGGACGGCTCAGTAGTTAGTGTGCAAACTTTCTGCACACCGCTATGATCCAAGGGATCCTGCGTTTCATTCTGGACTGGTGACTTCCCCTTTCAATCCCGCATTATTATTTTTTCAGCTCTTGAGTAAGGGGTGAAGGTTGATGTAAGTCTTTGGGACAAGGTGATAAACCAAGATGTTGCACGTAACATGTACATGTACTCTGTCCATGGCAAGAAAAGAACTGATCATCACTGCAAAATTATGATTAAACATCCCTTTAAATTGGTAAACAAACAATACAGCAGAAAACTTATATACACTGTATATGCACAAGCTCGAGCGCGTCCGTGCACACACACACACACACACACACACACACACACACACACACACACACACACACACACACAAAATCCTTCCACAAACATTCTTGCCTACACAAATACATACATACACACACATTGACATATACGTACACAAATACTCATAATACACATGCACAAACACACACACTCACACAGACATAGACAGACAGACACATACAAAAACATAAACATGTACACACAAACATACACACATATACACACACACGTATGCACCTTCACACACATAAAAACACACACATACACACACAGACACACATACATCACACACACAAACACACACGTACACACACACACACACACACACACACAAACACACACGTATACACACACACACACACACACACACACACACACGCACACACACACACACACACAGACGTACAGAGGGAAGGACAGCGAGGGAGAGAAAGACAGAAAGAAAGATAGATAGATAGATAGATAGATAGATAGAGAGAGAGAGAGAGAGAGAGAGAAGAGAGAGAGAGAGACGACAGACAGACAGACAGACAGACAGACAGACAGAGACAGACAGACAGAGAGAATCGGAGCACTATGAAAGTAAAGAAATAAGAGTCCCAAAGGAATAGACTATGGAGTTACACCGCTGAATGGGTGTCTCCTGGGCACAAGGTTAGGAAAAGTTGTATAAAGAACCGGTTGTTGCCCATGCATCAGCGGGCCTCAAATAGTTCAGCTGGCTAAGCGTCGGATTCACATGATAATGGTTGTGGGTTCGACTCCCGGGTCATCATCATCATGTGCCCTGTCGCATGGCGTTGGCGATCATGGCCCTCTATTTGTATCTATCCCTTGTTGCCGTGAGCACATCTTCCACCCTCTCTGTCCTCAGCCATCCTACAAGTCCGTCTAATATTTTCTCTCTGGGTCTACCTGCTGCTCTTTTTCCCTCCAGCTTTCCTGTTGTGACCAGGTGTTCTAATTCCCCTTTCCTCATAAAATGGCCCATAAATGTTGCCTGTTTTTTCCTTATCTTCCTTATCAATGATCTTCTTGTGTCTGCCTCCACTCCCGGGGTACGCTACATTAAAACTGGCCTTCTCACTGTCCCATCTTAACATCATTGTTGTTCTGGTGGTGTCAGTGTAGGATTAGATAGGTCTCCATTATCCCACTTCCCTGGGATGGTTATCCCCGTCGGCCATATTAACTGAGGTAGGCGTCGAACCAAATCAACTAATCAACCATGCATCAGGCTCTCCACCTTTCCCGTGACACCTTGAGCCCAAGGAGTTCAAGATCATACTGCTTATAGCCAGCCGACTACTAGAGCCATATCAGGATAACACCACGTTAAAACAACCAGGTTAGGATCAGTTCAAGTTCATATTGCTTATAGCCCAGCCGACTACTAGAGCCATATCAGGACTAACACCACGTAAAAACAACCAGGTTAGGATCAGTTCAAGATCATACTGCTTATAGCCAGCGACTACTAGAGCCATATCAGGACTACAACACATAAAACAACCAGGTTAGGATCAGTTCAAGTTCATATGCTTATAGCCCAGCGACTACTAGAGCCATATCAGGACTAACAACACATTAAAAACAACCAGGTTAGGATCAGTTCAGTTCATATTGCTTATAGCCCAGCCGACTACTAGAGCCATATCAGGACTAACACCACGTTAAAAACGACAACCCGGTTAAGATAAAAGACAACAGTTAAAAACCATGCTCACCGATAACCTTGCAAGTCTAAACTGTAATTAAAAAAACAACAACCGAAAAACGAGTCATCTTAAAGCTGATACATGGACTTGGATCCCCTTGCATCACACATTTATAAAACTCATGAAACGTTGTGAGGCGTGGACAGTCAACACGCACAGCCAGAACAAGATTGAGGCAGCCGAGATGTGGTTTCTAAGAAGAATGTTGAGAGTTCCATGGACAGCAAAGAAAACAAACGAGGCAGTCTTGATGGAGGCAGACACAAGAAGATCATTGATAAGGAAGATTAAGAAAAGACAGGCAACATTTATAGGCCATTTTATGAGGAAAGGGGAATTAGAGCACCTGGTCACGACAGGAAAGGTGGAGGGAAAGAAAGCACCAGGCAGACCTAGGGAAAAAATATTGGACGGACTTGCAGGGTGGCTGAGGACAGAGAGGGTGGAAGATGTGCTTGCGGCAACAAGGGATGCATATGGAGGACCATGATCGCCAACGCCATGCGACAGGGCAGATGATGATGATGATGATGATGATGATGATGATGATGATGATGATGATGATGATGAAACGTTCTGATAAAGAGTGGACCGTGACAATCCCCGTATGCGCTCACCCTGCACGCGGTCAATCTTGACGAGGCCGACAGGGTCACCGTTGGCATCAAAGGCGATGGGTCCCCGCATGCCCATGAAGGACACGTTGAGCAGACTGGAGTACAGCAGTGAAGACAGCTCTGTGTCGTTGTAGGCAAAATCTTCTAGTCCTTTACTGCTCCCTGCAAACATAACGACGAAGATGATGATGATAATGATAGCGCTGACGACGACGACGACGATGTCGATGATGATGATGATGATAATGATGATGACAATGATGAAGGTGATAATCATGACGATGAGCAATGATGACAATGATGACGATGACGTTGATGATGATGAGGAGGAGGATGGTGATAGCGCTGACGATGACAATTATGACGAAGAAGATGAAGATGACGACGATTATGATGATGACAATGATGATGATGATGATAAAGATGACGATGACAATGATGACAATAGTAATGACGCTACTGCTGCTGTTGATAATGACGACGATGATGGTGATGATGATGATGATGATATGATGATGATGACGACGATGACGTTGATGATGATGATCATGACGATGACAATGATAATGATGATGATATGAATATGATGATGACAGTACTAAGTAAATGAATACATAAATGAATACTATTAAGGCCCATAATAATGAAAATTTTGACAATAAATCATGATAATAACAGTAATGGGGAATTGATCACGATAATAACAGTAATGGCCGAAGTGGCAGTGACAGTAGAAGAAGTCATAAAAACTGTAGCTGCAACAATAGTAGTAGTAGTAGCAGCAGCAATAGTAGTATAAATAGTACCAATATTAATTAGCTATAGTAGTACCAGTAATAGCAGTAGTAGTAGCTATAGTGGTAGTACTAGTGGCAGCAGCAATAGTGGTAACAGAAGAATTACAAATAGTGGTAGAAGTGATAGCAGCAGCGACAGTAGTTGTAGCAGAAGAAGAAATAGCTGTAATAGCTGTAGCAATAGTAATGTGGTTGTATGAATTTTAATAATAGGGCCCTGGATTTCGTGATCATTGTGTAATGTTTATTAAGCTTATCGTTTCGTATGCTTGGTTATAGATCCAACTCATAAATCCATCACAGACAGGAATATTTACACACACGCGTGCACACATGCACACACACACACACGCACACAAACACACACACATGCAAACACACGCGCACAAACACATACATGTACACACATACACACACGCACACACTCACATGAAAACAAATGTACACACACATGTATACACACACACGTGTGTACATACACACACATATATATACACACACACACATATACATACATATATATATACATCTCTCTACATTCTACATATGTATATATACACATATATAAATATATACATATATATACACATACATGTGATGGTGGACTCAAAGTAATGCATCACTTATGCTGCAAGATATGGAAGACTTGTCAATGGCCTACAGACTGGAAGCTCCAAGAATTTGTCATGTTACATAAGAGTGGAAATGTCAAAGACTGCAACAATTATAGAACAATTGCACTGATCAGTCATGCCAGTAAAATACTGCTGATAATAATTTTAAACAGGTTAAAGCCAAAAGTAGAGGAAGAGCTATCCAACTGTCAGGCAGGCTATAGGAAAAACAGGGGAACAGTAGATATGCTGTTTGTACTCCAGATATTGATAGAAAAGATTAGAAACACAGACCAAGAGATGTTCATCGTTTTCATTGACTACAGCAAAGCGTTTGATAGCGTGATTCACCAAAGTCTTTTCCACTTCATGATCAAAATGGGTTTTCCAAGACATCTGGTTTCCCTCATAGCTTCATTATATAATGATCAAAAAGCAACAATCAGATGGAATAATCAAAACTGCAAATTTTTTAACATCACTAAAGGGGTAAGGCAAGGTTGCATCCTGTCTCCACATCTCTTCAGCATATACACTGAACATATCATGAGAGAAGCAGACATAGAAGACATGGGAGTAAATATTGGTGGTAGAAACCTGTCAAATTTACGCTACGCAGATGACACAGGATTACTGGCAGACAACATTACAGGCTCTAGGAGGATCCTAAGCAGGGTAGACCGGGTTGGAAAGGCAGCTGGGCTGGACTTAAATTCAAAGAAGACAAAGGTTATGCATGTTGCAGGCAAATATAACACTAGACAGGACCAGATCATGCTAAACCAAGTCCCTCTAGAAAATGTCAAGGACTTTAAATATTTAGGTTCAGTCAAGACACACGATGGAACATGCTCAAAAGACATAAAGATGAGAATTGGAATGGCCAAGAACAGTATGGTTCAATTGAACAATATTTGGAAAGACCACAGCATAACAGCAGACCTTAAGATAAAACTCTTAAAATGTCTTGTCTGGCCAGTGATGTTATACGGCTGCGAGG
>CM060311.1:29386048-29406048 GCA_030674185.1 Monoplex corrugatus | reverse complement strand
TCAACGAAGAAGAGAAAAACAAAATTCGACAAAATGAACAGCATAACCATCAAGCAGATAATAACTCAAGACAGAAGAAGAACAGAACCAAATCGAACAAAGAGCCCATAGCATAAGGAAGAATAACAGACAGACAGATAGAGACAGAAAGAGAGGGAGGGGGAGGAGAGAGAGAGAGAGAAAGAGAGCGAGAAGAGACCAAGAGAGAGAACTCACGATAGAAGCAACCAAATAGAAAGATACATCAAACAAAGATCTGGCACACTACAGCTGTGCATAATAATTCAACACGATAAAACAAACCCAAATACAAAAAAACAGAACAAAATCAACAAAATGACCATAGCATAACCCATCAAGCCCCTGTATAATAAACTCAACGACAGAAGAACAAACCCAAAATAATAAGGACATGAATGATATCACACGATCAGAACAGAGTCAGTGTGTGTAGCTAACCATAAGATTCTGCACTTGCAGAGAGGGGTCTTCACTGAAGATCTCCGATCTGAGCACCGTGAAACCTGCATCCTTCAGCTTCTTCACCAAGTCTTGTATGGTCTGTATGCACAGACAGAGAGACAGAGACAGACAGACAGACAGACAGACAGACAGACACACGCACATACACACACATTGTCAAATTTGCATCTTTCTTCTACTTCATTAGGCCATGTATAGTCCTCACACACACACGCACACACACGCACACACACACACACACACATACACACACACACGCAGGCAGGCAGGCACGCACACACACACACACACACACACACACCACGCACACACACACACACACACACACACACACACACTCACGAACACACACACATACACACACCCACATACATACATATTTACACGCACACATGCACACAATCACACACAGTCACACACACACAGAGTCACACACTTACACACACACACACACACACACACACACACACACACACACACACACACTTACTAGCACACACACTATGGAACCTCCATCTGTCATCATCATCGTCATCATCATCGTCATCCTCCTCCTCCACATTATCATCATCATCATCGCCGCGCCGCCGTTGTCGTCGTCGTCGTCGTCGCCGTCATCATCATCATCATCATCATCATCATCATTTATGTCCTGCTGGCCGTAAATTAAGAAACCCATGATAAGAGCCCTAACCTTGGAGAAGAGATCCATGCTCTGGTGTATGGTGGCGATGCGGGACCACCCGAAATGACGGAAGAGACTGACACGTGCGGGGTTGGTGACGGTATCCGGAGCTGCAACACGCGCAAATTTGGAAACTCCTTCTTGTCTGATAATGAAGGCGACACGGAGGCGTAGGAGAGCTGAAAAAAAACACACCCCAAAAAACAGAAAAACCAATTCAGACAAAATGAGATAATTTGCTTTATTTTTTAGGACCATCGCACATATGCAGATGTCCTTTGTACTCATTTTTTTTTCATATTGAAAGAATCCCTGTCATCCCCATAGGAGGGCCCATAATTATATATCATCGTTCGTTCTTTGATTTAACGTCTTTTCACTATATATATATATATATAAGAGAGAGAGAGAGAGAGATATATATATAACACATGATAAGAGCCCCAACATACACGTTCTTATTCTTCTTTCGTGTTTTTTTCTGGTTTCATTTGTTTGTTTGTTTTGTTTTGCTTTAATTTTCGTTTCCTTGTTGTTGTTTTTTGTTTGTTGATGGTATGATCTCATTTCGAGAGATTTCCATTGTGGTCATCTTTCCTCCCTCCCCCGCCCCCCCTCCCCCCCTCCTACTTCCGATTCTACGCCACTTTGTTGGCCACAGAAGCTGGCACAGTTTTTACAATGCGATGATGAATGTATCAATGAGGATGATAAACATGATGCTATGGAATTCCGTCTAGGATTGAGACTGCGTGACAGGGCTGTACTCTACGCTCTCTGTCATAATGTATCCTGGCGCTAACCAGGCCTGAGAGATACAGACACCTGCGTTGTTGGTCAGAAGATTTGAGTAACGCCTTTAATGACGCATCCGTGAAGTTAAACTTTAAATCAAGTTACTGTGACATAATAAGTTGCATAAATTAAAGGCTTTTTATTACACCATTTGCTGAACGGTATACGACCAAGTAACTTCCCAAGGCAAGAAATATAAAGGAGAAGAGTGGCAGAATGGTTCAGACGTTCGCCTGCCAGTAACAAAACTCGAGAATCCAGGGTTCGCTCCTTGTACATGTAGAGACCTCGACTTTTATCCTCAGTTTGACCGGAAAATCAAACTTAAGGTCTAGTCCTTCGGAAGAGGACAAAAAACGAGTCGTACCCGTGTGCCTTCTGCCTGCGTACGCTAAAGATCCCACGGCAGTTGAAAATCGGCTGCCTTGGTAAAAATCATTGGAGATATAGGTCGATTTTCCATGTCCCACCCCTTGAAGACCAATCAGCCTTCTTGGTCTAAAAAAAAATGAATATGAATTTGAAGCGAGAGAATGCGGATGGGCGCCGCCCTCGTGGTGTTGGCCCCGAGAAAGGTTGAGG
Organism: Monoplex corrugatus; assembly: GCA_030674185.1. Classification (NCBI taxonomy): domain Eukaryota; kingdom Metazoa; phylum Mollusca; class Gastropoda; order Littorinimorpha; family Ranellidae; genus Monoplex; species Monoplex corrugatus. Next base: position 29,403,503 of record CM060311.1, on the reverse strand, counting down.
TCTCTGCCACCTCACTTCCCTACGGCCTCAAGGTTAATGAACTATCTAAGTAGGACCTCATGGCCTGGCCAGCTCATGTGTTTATGTGAAGGCTTAAAGCTTGTGCCGTAATCATTCTGGATCTTATCCATCACATGGCACCTGTGACGTAAGCGCATATGGAATTCATTCCAAGCGCGGAGACGTCATTTTGACAACTTGAAACTGAATTGAAAAAGAAGTCTACTGAGTCTGAATTTACAAACTCCCATCATGCCACTGGCAAGATTGAGGCAGCCGAAATGTGGTTTCTAAGAAGAATGTTGAGAGGTCTATGGACAGCAAAGAAAACAAATGAGACAGTCTTGATGGAGGCAGACACAAGAAGATACTTGATAAAGAAGATTAGGAAAAGACAAGCAACATGTACAGGCCATCACACCAGGAAAGGGGAATTAGAGCACCTGGTCACAACAGGAAAACTGGAGGGAAAGAGAACACGAGGTAGACCCAAGCAGAAAATGTTGGACGGACTTGCAGAGTGGCTGAGGACAGAGATGGTGGGAGATGTACTTGCAGCAACAAGGGATAGATCCGGATGGTGGGCCATGATCGCCAACGCCATGTGGCAAGGCACATGATGATGATGATGATGATGATGATGATGATGATGATGATGATGATGATGATGGTGATGATGATGATGATGAAAGTTGTCGATGTTTTGCACACACTGGACTGTGTTGGATAGAAAATAACGATTTTGGTCAACTAACAAGAATACAAGTCAACCAGCCAGCCCTGCAAGTCTACAACACCAGGCACTCAGGCTTCAGAGCTAGAGGAAGACCACGCCAGTGGTGAACTGACGGAGTCTCAGACACACCCTACACCCACATGACGCTCCTCCAGGCCTTCAGTCTTACAACGAGTCGTCAGCTTCGTCTTCATACGACACCTCGCTGGACGATATAAAGAAGAAGCAGACAATACGATACAGTCCTATTCACCCATTCGATTGCCATCCAGGGGTGGATCAGAGAACCGAAAAAAGCATCGGTTTCTCGCAATGCTCAAAAAAATTTTAAGGCTTCTTCAAACAATTTTTTCGCTAGTCCTCATATACTCTGAGAGTGGTAGGACTTTAAAACTTACTAACTAACTAACTAACTAACTAACTAACTAACTAACTAACTAACTACAACAAACTAACTAACTAACTAACTAACTAACTATGATACAGTGAGAACTGACCTGCACAAGGTTCCAGTAATGTGACGCACGTGCTGTAGCCTCAGACACGATGGAGCAGGCCGCCCCCAGTATCATCAGCTTGGTAGGAGGGGTGTACAGCTGTTCAAATAGCACCTTGATTCCGTAACCCGGGTTGCACTGGAAAATAAATGTCAAAATACAACGATTACAACAACAATGTCAACGATGATAATGAGAACGAAAAAATAAACAACAACAACCAAATGTTAAAATGTAATTATTAAATCAAACAATGACGACGATGATGATGACAACGATAACCAGAACAATTCAAAGTTGCAATGACTTTTAGAAATTTACCAGAACACTGAACGTAAACAACAATGGTTTGAACAATAAAAAAAACGATGACGATGATTAGGGACTCTCCATGTCTGTTAGCACACTGGTACTCATCGACTGGTGTGGGCCGGCCTTCATCTGGGATACATGACCGATCCTGGAGATACATGTTCTTCCATAGGTATGGTAAGCAGTCCTGAGGACTTGGGTTCTGCTGCTAAGGTTCCCTTTTCGCCTGGACAGCAGCTCTTTTGCGCTGTTCAGAATGTGATTGTGAGCTACATACTCCGCAGTCGTCAGTTATTCTATTGTGGGCAATGGTTTCCGATACTGTGGTATTAATGCCACATCTCTACACATTGGAGACTACGACCTCAATACTGTCCACAAATTTCAGTACTTGGGGTCCACCATAAGTGACAACCTCTCTCTGGACGCTGAAATCAGCGCCAGAATTGCAAAGGCCTCATCTGTTATGGCTAAACTGAACAAGCGGGTCTGGTCCAACAGCAGTCTCACTGCGACACCAAAATGCAGGTGTACAGAGCATGTGTGTTGAGCACATTCTCTATCAAGTGAAGCCTGGACCACATACGCCAGCCAAGAAAAGAGGCTCAACATTTTCCACCTCCGCTGCTTGCGACGCATCCTCGGCATCTGATGGCAAGACAAGGTCACCAACACAGAGGTCCTCCGTCTGCGGGCCTACAGACCATCTTTGCCCTTCTAAGCCAACGCCGATTACGCTGGCTTGGCCATGTGCGTCGAATGGAGGATGGACGCATACCAAAAGACGTTCTCTACGGCGAACTGGCAAACCGGATGCGAAGTCCAGGACGCCCACAGCTACGCTTTGTAGACGCATGCAAAAGGGACTTTAGAAGCTCAGGGATTGACCCAGGCTCTTGGGAGACTCTGGCGGAAGACAGGGCAGCGTGGAGGACAGCCGTTCAGCAAGGCATTGTGAATGCAGAGAGGAGGAGAGCAGAAAGCGCAGATGAGAAAAGGGCTCTTTGCAAGCAACGTTCCAGAAATCAGACTACAGCGACTCAATTTGTATGTGGCAGAGGTGACAGAGATTGCACTCAAGAATCGGCCTGCACAGCCACAGCAGAAAGTGCACGTCATGACCACAACGCCTCCTGGTGCAGACTATCATCTCCTGAGATGTAAAGAGGCCGACAATGCCACATCTAATGAGGTTGTCAGCTTTGGGTTCTCCCAGACGTGAGCAGTAAGTCAACCTCAGGTTGCTGCAGTCATCCCAATGCGCTTGTTGATCTCAGCATCGAGGGACAGGTTGTTGCTGGTGATGGGCCCGAAGTACGTGAATTGGTAGACATCAAGTTCGTAGTTTTCGATGGTGGTGACAGGTGGAGTGTCCACGTCTTGGCTCAGCACGCTCGTCTTTTTTTCAGGCTCTTGATTAAACCAAAGTCCTGGCAGGCTTGGATAAAACTGTCTATGAGGCACTGGAGTTGTTGCTCAGTGTGTGAGATAACAGCAGCGTCATCAGCGAAGAACAGGTCATATGCGTCGGACGGAAAATGGACATATCCCAGAGGATATCATTTACGGTAAACTAGTCTCCCGCATGAGATCGGCTGGCCTTCCCCAGCTACGATACAAAGACGTCTGCGAGCGCATTATGAAAGCTCTGGACATCAAAACAGAGAGCCGGGAAGACACAGCAGCCGACCGCAACATATGGGGCCACTGTGCTCCAGAAACAACTCGGGTCGGGGAAAAAAGAAGATCCAGACCTTAGCTGAGGAAAAGAGAGTCAGGCGGAAAGCAAGCTCCTGTGAAGACAACCTCATGGCCTGCATCCATACATGCATCCAGTGTCGTAGAGACTGCCTTTCCAGCATCAGCCTTACCAGCCACAGCCGACGCTGCTCCAGAGGCGTCAACTCGACTCGATAAGACACTAGGACGCATCATCCATAGTCGACGCCGACTGAAGGAGACCTACTACTACAGATGAGGTTGACGTTGTATTGCTTTAGTGATCTTCCCTGGTCTTGGTGTCCTTGCTTCAGCTGTCCCTCGGGAGATTCTTCGAAACTTGACCGAAACAGCTTTCATGAAACCTGTAGTTTGATGTCTCGGATTCAATCCTTTAAAAACACAAACATAAAAACGAGTTGGAACCCGTGTGCTGTCTGGCCCGCGCGCGTTAAAGATCCCACGACAGAAGAAAATTGTGAAGTGAAGGGCATTCGTCCGGCTGCCCTGGTCTTAAAACTGGAGAGTTATGTTGATTTTCTGGAACCCTCCCCTTAAAGTCCAGTTAGCCTTTTTGCCTTTCTAAAGTCTTGGAATAAAAAAGATTGGGTGGCGCTGCACTGCGGCGACGCGACACGTTCTCAAAGAGAACAGCATCCCGAGTTTCACGTGGTAACTCCACTGTGAGAAACGAAATGAATATGAATTATGAATAATATGAATATGAATAGAAATGATTATGAATATGAATAATATAATTACGAATAATTTGTTCGCTGCCCATCTTAACGCTCCAGTCATTCCGGTGTTGTCAGTGTTTCATACGTCCCAGTCTAGCCCTTAACCCCTCCCAGTTTCAGAACCTTTCTGGCACATAGTGTTTTGTGCAGACTCGAGGAGTCTGCCTAATGATGACTGGCAGGTTTGGGTGGAAGGCATATATGATTGTCCGAGTACAATGAAGCCCTCTGGAGCAAATTCTAGACTTATGAAAGTGTCATTTTTTTTGAAGAAGCATAAAACACATGCGACATACACATGCACACGCATGCGCGCGTGCACACATCCACACACACACACACGCACACACATACACACACACATGTTAACTGGGAAGGTTGCACTCACTGGAAACTACACAGGGCGCACTTATAAACACACTCACACACGCAGGCACGCACACACACACACACGCACATACATACATACACACACACACACACACACACACACACACACATACATACACACACACACAACACACACAACACACACACACACACAACATACACACACACACACCACAACATACACTACCAAAGCTCAGGTTGGTATGCATTTTTAGTTGACAGATTTCATTTTCTCAAGATAGGCGTATCCACGCTCAACATATATTCCGTATACATAGAGGCCATGGACGCCATGAGATGGTAAGACCAAAAAAAATGATCATGACGAATCATCATCATCATCATCAGGTGCCCTGCCGCATGGCGTTGGCGATCATGGACTTCCATCATGTTCTATCTCTCGTTGCCCCCAGCATCTCCCCCACCCTCCTCGTCCCCAGCCACTCTGCAAGTCCGTCCAGCATTTTCTCCCTGGGTCTACCCGGTGCTCTCTTTCCCTCCACAGCTTTCCCGTTGTGACCAGGTGCTCCAAATCCCCCTTCCCATAAAATGGCTTAAATGTTGCCTGTCTTTTCTAATCTTCCTTATGAGTGATCTACTTGTGTCTGCCTCCATCAAGACTGTCTCGTTTGTTTTTTTTTTGCTGTCCATGGAACTCTCAACATTCTTCTCATGACGATACTCGTATTAAATTTTGACAGAAATATCCAACATAACAGCTCGCTTCATAACCTGCTGATCACTGGCTTCGAGTAATAAACCTTCTGGAGATCCCCAAAGTGACCAGCTAGCCAACTGACTGACGTCTGTATTTATAGGTAAATTGTGAGCAGAACCGCCACATCCCTCCCCCCCTCCACTTCAAATTATATCTAATGACTGTAACACTTTTTTTTGCAGGTGACATAAAGATTTTTTGTAATCTCGTATATAGTAGTAAGACAGACAGACAGACAGACAGAAGATAGATAGATAGATAGATAGATAGGTAGTAGTAGATAGTAGTAGAATAGTAGACAGTAGATAGATAGATAGACAGTAAATAGATAGATAGATAGATAGATAGATAGATAGACAGATAGATAGAAGATAGATAGATAGATATATAGATAGATATAGATAATAGATAGATAGATAGATAGAAGACAGATAGATAGATAGTCCCATAACCCGGGGTCGTAGAGGAGTGAAGGTAGAGAGACATCAACTTTTCTCGAGGCCAGCATTATGAGGGAGGTGCCCATGCCCATTCTCCCTCGATTTACATTTACACTCATATTCACGTTTTTTTTTAAACTAAGGCTTCAGGAAGGCAAGCAGGCTAATTGGTCTTCAAGTGGAGGACCTGGGAAATCAACCTATCTCTCCAAAAACCCCAGCTCGACTCTTGTGTATATCTGCACTGCGTTTCCTAGCTTCTCCACCTGCCGATTTTTGCGCGGGGTTTTATATCGTGAAAAAGACAGCTTTCACTTTTTCATCTGACGAGGCAGTTCCACAGCTGAAGTCACTGCTGCTGTGGAACTATGAGTAATAGTAGGCGAGAGAGTGAAGAAATGATTGCACACGCCACCACCACCACCTCTCTCACCCTCCCACTTCCCACTCTAAAACAATTCTCTGTACTGTGTGTGTGTGTGTGTGTGTGTGTGTGTGTGTGTGTGTGTGTGTGTGTGTGTGTGTGTGTGAGTGGGGGGGGGGGGGGCATACGACACCGCGCTAATTGACATGACTCATCAAGAAGCAAAACTCTTCGCAGACGAAATCAATAATGCAAGAAGTCAAAATAAATACCAAAAACTTAATGCTGAGAAAACAAAAGTGATGCACATCGTGGAAGGCGCTGTGAAACCCATAACATAGAAAGCCAAGGCCTGAAACAATCAATTCAAGTACCTGGGTTCATTCAAACTCAGACACTGGTAACTGCGCAGCCGATATAAATCACAAGGATAGTTATGTCGAATGAAGAATGGTGGCGCTATTGAATATCTGGAAAGATTACTTGTTTGGAAAAAAATTCACAGACGAAAATAATGTGTTGTCTAGTATGAACGGTTATGACTGGTGTTTTTTTCAATCACCTTATTTTTAATGAAACATCGACTGAAACAGAAGAGATGAGAAGAGAAGAGAAGGGAAGAGAAGAGAAGAGAACAGAACAGAAGAGAACAGAAGAGAACAGAAGAGAAGAGAACAGAAGAGAACAGAAGGGAAGAGAACAGAAGGGAAGAGAAGAGAAGAGAAGAGAACAGAACAGAAGAGAACAGAAGAGAACAGAAGGGAAGAGAGAGAAGAGAAGAGAAGAGAATGAAGAGAAGAGAACAGAGAGAACAGAAGGAAGGAAGAGAAGAGAAGGAATGAAGAGAAAGAACAGAAGAGAACAGAACGGAAGAGAAGAGAACAGAAGAGAAGAGAAGAGAACAGAAGGAAGAGACAGAAGAGAAGAGAACAGAAGGAAGAGAAAGAAGAGAACAGAAGAGAAGAGAAGAGAACAGAAGGGAAGAGAAACAAGAGAAGAGAAGAGAAGAGAAGAGAACAGAAGAGAAGAGAACAGAAGAGAAGAGAAGAGAACAGAACAGAAGAGAACAACAGAAGAGAAGAGAAGAGAACAGAAGAGAAGAGAACAGAAGAGAAGAGAACAGAAGAGAAGAGAACAGAAGGAAGAGAACAGAAGAGAAGAGAACAGAAGAGAAGAGAACAGAAGAGAAGAGAACAGAAGAGAACAGAAGAGAAGAGAACAGAAGAGAACAGAAGAGAACAGAAGGAAGAGAAGAGAAGAGAAGAGAAGAGAAGAGAAGAGAAGAGAAGAGAAGAGAACAGAAGAGAAGAGAAGAGAAGAGAAGAGAAGAGAAGAGAAGAGAAGAGAACAGAAGAGAAGAGAAGATAACAGAACAGAAAAGAACAGAAGAGAACAGAAGAGAAGAGAACAGAAGAGAACAGAACAGAAGAGAAGAGAACAGAAGAGAAGAGAACAGAAGAGAAGAGAAGAGAACAGAAGAGAAGAGAAGAGAACAGAAGAGAAGAGAAGAGAAGAGAAGAGAAGAGAAGGAGAAGAGAACAGAAGAGAACAGAACAGAAGAGAACAGAACAGAAGAGAACAGAAGAGAAGAGAAGAGAAGAGAACAGAAGAGAACAGAAGAAGAGAAGAGAGAACAGAAGAGAAGAGAACAGAAGAGAACAGAAGAGAAGAGAACAGAACAGAAGAGAACAGAACAGAAGAGAAGAGAACAGAAGAGAAGAGAACAGAACAGAAGAGAACAGAAGAGAACAGAACAGAAGAGAAGAGAAGAGAAGAGAAGAGAAGAGAAGAGAAGAGAAGAGAAGAGAAGCGAAGAGAACAGAACAGAAGGGAAGACAAGAGAACAGAAGATAACAGAACAGAAGAGAACAGAAGAGAAGAGAACAGAAGAGAAGAGAACAGAACAGAAGAGAAGAGAAGAGAAGAGAACAGAAGAGAAGAGAACAGAACAGAAGAGAACAGAAGAGAACAGAACAGAAGAGAAGAGAAGAGAAAAGAAGGGACGAGAACAGAACAGAAGAGAACAGAAGGGAAGAGAAGAGAACAGAAGGGAAGAGAAGAGAACAGAAGAGAACAGAAGAGAACAGAAGAGAAGAGAAGAGAAGAGAAGAGAAGAAGAAGAGAAGAGAACAGAAGAGAAGAGAAGAGAAGAGAAGAGAAGAGAACAGAACAGAAGAGAAGAGAACAGAAGAGAACAGAAGAGAAGAGAAGAGAACAGAAGAGAAGAGAACAGAACAGAAGAGAACAGAACAGAACAGAAGAGAACAGAAGAGAAGAGAAGAGAACAGAAGAGAACAGAAGAGAAGAGAAGAGAACAGAAGAGAAGAGAAGAGAACAGAAGAGAACAGAACAGAAGAGAACAGAACAGAAGAGAAGAGAACAGAACAGAAGAGAACAGAACAGAACAGAACAGAACAGAACAGAAGAGAACAGAACAGAAGAGAACAGAAGAGAAGAGAACAGAAGAGAAGAGAAGAGAAGAGAAGAGAAGAGAAGAGAAGAGAAGAGAAGAGAAGAGAAGAGAACAGAAGAGAAGAGAAGAGAAGAGAAGAGAAGAGAAGAGAACAGAACAGAAGGGAAGAGAACAGAAGAGAAGAGAAGAGAAAAGAAGGGACGAGAACAGAACAGAAGAGAACAGAAGGGAAGAGAAGAGAACAAAACAGAAGAGAACAGAACAGAAAAAGAACAGAAGACAAGAGAACAGAAAGAACAGAACAGAAAAAAAACAGAAGAGAAAGAACAGAAAAGAAGAGAAGAGAAGAGAAGAAAACAGAAGAGAAGACAAAGGAAGGGAAGTGAAGAGAAGAGAAGAGAAGAGAAGAGAAGAGAAGAGAAGAAGAAAGAGAGAAGAGAAGAGAAGAGAGAGAGAAGAGAAGAGAAGAGAGAAGAGAAGAGAAGAGAAGAGAAGAGAAGAGAAGAAGAAGAGAAGAGAAAGAACAGAAGAGAAGAGAAGAGAAGAGAAGAGAAGAGAAAACAAGAGAAGAAAAGAACAGCAGAGAAGAGAAGAGAAAACAAGAGAAGAAGAGAACAGCAGAGAAGAGAAGAGAAGAGAACAGAATAGAAGAGAAGAGAAGAGAAGAGAAGAGACGAGAGGAGGACTCAGAACACATTTATTTGCTTTAAGAACCCGAGACCAGGCTGTACTCCAGAGAAATGTGTGTCTATGTGTACATGTATATGTCTCTTTTTTTCACCATTGAGCCAAACTACATTGTCCTCGATTCACATCAAGTTTTATTTAATATGTCTGATGCTTCTTCCAGATCATAGTGACCTTGAGAAGTATAGGGCAGGCAACTTTCGTGTCACTCTATTGGAACTGTAACAATACACTATTCACTATATTTGTTCCTCCCGCCCCCCTCGTAGGGATGCTGGGGGCTCTTTCACTACAAATAGTATCCCCACCTTCTGGAAATTCTGTGCCAGAAATGTCTTCTTTCCTATCACTCTCTTTGTTTCTGCCTCATTCCTTTGCTTTGAGTCATTTCTTTTCACCATTTTTCTCCTTTGTTGGTCCATTCACTTGTAATGTGATCGATAAAGTCTTATATACAGGGGGGTGCAAAAGTAGGTATACAGTAAGTATCACATCATTATCATAATGCTTAATTCCGCTCTCGATTAGAGGAGTGTGTGAATACCGACGGCAAGCAGTTTGAGTATCTGAGGGATTAAGGCTGTGCTTGTTATTACATGTATATGCAATACTCATTTGTTTGTATAATAAATGCAATGAGTATTGTACGTGTTTTTTTTTTTTTCATAACTGTATACCTACTTTTGCACCCCCCTGTATTTTCTCTTTGGATTGATAATTGGGTACATGTATTAAGTGCATTTTTGGTTCTATGGGAATGTAATGTGCAGAAGCGATTTTAGCTAATTTAGGCCCATTTTTATAGGTGTATTTAGTGTCCTTAGTTATGCTTATATTTGTATTCAGGTACGTTTTGAAGTCCCCTGGTGATATATTGGACGGAGTGGTCAACACCAGGGGCATATCTGTGGATTATATGCGTGAATGCATTACTATGTGTACTTAATTTGCTTTTTCATTTCAGAAACAATCTTCTGTAAAGGTGTGGCGTACTTATTACAATGGTTATAACTCTGATATGGCTGTTCACAGTCGGCTGGGCTTGAAACAACACGAATAACTAAACATTACATTTGGCAATTCGTACCTGGCGGTAGTTCTCTTGTAATGTAATATCATACAACGTTATAGAAGCAACAAAATTAAAATTATAATAAAATGTTTATTTTCAAATGTCAATCAATCATGCAACGACCAAAACAAACAAAAACAAAACAAAAACAACAAAAAAACAACAAACAAAAAAAAACAAACAACAAAACAACAAAACAAACAAACAAACAAAAAAACAAAAACAACAACAACAAAAAGCAAATAAACAAACCACACAGCCTTCAAAAGTTCAAAAGCAATGAATTTCTTCTTCTCTCCCTTACACATCACAATACACACACACACATACACACACATACGCACACACACACACACACACACACACACACACCACACGCGCGCGCACGCGCACGCGAGCACACACACACACACACACACACACACACACGTTTGCACACGCATTCCCCCTAAAAAATAAAAACAATAACAACAATAAACGAATACACATATGTATGAACATATGCATAAACACTCACGCTTAAACACCCATTTACACACACATACACAACAGTCACGCGCACACACACACACACCACACACACACACACACACACACACACACTCACACACAAACACAAACACACAACACACACACACACACAACACACACACACACACACACAAACACACACACACACACAACACACACACACACACACACAACACACACACACACAGACACACACACAGACACACACACAGAAACACGCACACACACAAACACACACACACAGAGACTCCCTCCCAAAACAAAACAAAACAAAACAAAACAAAAAACACACAACCCCCCCCCCCCAACACACACACAAACCCCCTCCCTACACACACACCCAACACACTCAACACCCTCTCCAATACAGTCACATACATTTCACATGTTGCAGTTGATAAAGAATATGCTAGCAGATGGGATAATTTGGAATGCATGTGCATGAAAAAAAATATCGACAGCAATATGCTAATAATCAATCAATTGCATCAAAAAAGAAAATGTATCTAGATATGATCGCACCATCGCGCAAAGTAGATCGAAAATTCGTCAAGTGGACCTAGTCCTCCAGTGAGCCCATAACACATTAAATTCCAGGTAGCTGTCGATTGACGGATGAAAAATATATAATCCATGTTTTGTTAATGTAGCCTACCATTCTGTCGAAGCTTCCGTTGTCCTGTACGGTTGAGTGTGTGTATGCGTACCCGCGCGCGCACGTGTGTGTGTGTGTGTGTGAGAGAGGAGAGAGAGAGAGAGAGAGAGAGAGAGAGAGAGTGAGAGAGAGTGAGAGAGAGAGCGAGACAGACAGACAGACAGACAGACAGACAGACAGGCAGAGACTGAGACAGAAAGGGAGTGAGTGAGTGAGTGAGTGAGTGAGTGAGTGTGTGTGTGTGTGAGAGAGAGAGAGAGAGTGAGTGAGTGTGTGTGTGCATGTTGTGTGTGTTTGTGAGTATGTGTGTGTGCGTGTGTGCGCGCTTGCGCGCGCGTGTGTGTATGTGTGTGTGTGTGTGTGTGTGTGTGTTGTGTGTGTGTGTTCGTTCGTTGTTTTTGATTTAACGTTTTTCACTATGTGAATGCGTACGTGCGTGTGTATGTGTGTGTGTATGCGTGTATGTGTGTGTGCGTGCGTGTGTGTGTGCGTGTGTGTGTGTGTGTGTGGCGTGTGCGTGTGTGTGAATGTGCTGTGTGAATGTGTGTTTTCGTTCATTGGTTCTTTGATTTGACGTCTTTTCACTATGAGTGATATTAGGTGTGTGTGTGTGTGTGTGTGTGTGTGTGTGTGTGTGTGTGTGTGTGTGGTGTGTGTCATTTTTGATATGCCTTTCCTAATTCTGTAAGAGTGTTATGTATTGTGTGTGTGTGTGTGTGTGTGTGTGAGTGCGTACGTGCGTGTGTGCGTGCGTGCGTGCATGCGTGAAAGCGAGCGTGCGCGTGTTCCTTCGTGCGTGCGTGTGCGTGCGTGTGATGTTGTGTTGTGTTGTGTTTTTTGTGTGCACCTTCCACAAACAACGTAAGCAACCAAGACATAAAAGAAATCAATGTCACAGAAATCGGTTAATTAAGACCTGCCCTCACATAATATCTTGTTGATTGGGCGACCCCAATGGCATGTACCGTGCGTGTTTTCCCCTATACTTTCGTCGTTCCAACAGCTTATTAAGAACCATTAGTACACCACAGAGTAGGGTACTTTGTAGAGAGCATTTCTTGTTTCACGACCATCCTTTCCTAATGAAGCAGAAGGGTGAAGAGAGCAGAAAAACAGAATGGAAGGTACAAGGTTAGAGGTAATCGGGTACGAACAAGAAACCGAGTAGTACTGTCATCATCATCATCATCAGGTGCCTTGCCGCATGGCGTTGGCAATTACGGACTTCCATTTGTCTCTATCTCTTGTTGATTCAAGCATCTCTTCCACCCTCTTTGTCTTCAGCCACTCTGCAAGTCCGTTTAGTATCTTCTCCCTGGAGTCTACCCAGTGCTCTCCGTCCTTCCAGCTTTCCCGTTGTGACCAGGTGTTTCAATTCCCCTTTCCTCATAAAATGGCCTATGAATGTTGCCTGCCTTTTCCTAATCTTCCTTAAGAATGATCTACATGTGTCTGCCTCCATCAAGACTGTCTCGTTTGTTTTCTTTGCTGTCCATGGAACTCTCAACATCCTTCTTAGAAACCACATCTCGGCTGCCTCAATCTTGTTCTTGCTTTGCTTGTTGACTGTCCATGCCTCGCAACCGTACAACAGTATTGGTTCTATATAACATTCAAGAACTCTCCTCCTGATGTTACTGTGGGAAAAAAAGAACTTTTCCCTCCCTCTCACCCGGCCTGACTTCAGACACAAGAACCACAATAGCAACAAGAACAAGAACAAGAACAAGAACAAGAACAACAAACAAACAAACACACACACACACACACACACACACACACACACACACACACACACACACACCACACACACACACACACACACACACACACACTTGAAACGCATTGAAAACAAAATACTGTAAAAATGTCAAGTGTATTTGCGGCGAACAATTCACACTGTTTCACTGTCTATTTTACTGCAAAATGCTACGTTCTTTTTTACCAAAAATGTTTACACAAGAAAATTATTCTGAAACTCATTTTAAAGAAGTAACTTCCGATCAATTTTTGTCAGTTAAAATTTCAGAATCGTTGGTTCACAGTCCTGTTAATGCATTACTTTAAGCTTATGAAGTTTGTACTTTAGAGTTAAATTTTCCATACACATTGTTGATGTTAAATGTTAGTGTTAAGTTCTTGTTCCATTTTTCTATTTTCCCATCTACTTATGTCTATAACTATGTTTCCTCTATGCCCCAAAACCAACCCGCCCATCTCTCATCTCATACTTTTTTTTTTTTCTTTTTTTTTTTCGTCTAATATCACTCATAGTGAAAAGACGTTAAATCAAAGAACGAACACACACACACACACGCACACACACACACCACACACACACACACACACCACACACACACACACACACCACGCAATACACACGCTATTTACAAGAATGGACACAATTCATTTTCAGTTTCTCAAGATGACATCTCCACCCTCGGAATGCATTCCATATGACTAACATCACAGGTGCCATGTGAAGGAGAAGATCCAGAATGATCACGGCACAAGCCTTAACCCTGCACATGAACCCATGAGCTGGCCAGGTCCTGAGGTCCTACCTACATAGTTCCATAACCCTGGGATTGCAGGGGAATGAGGTGGCAGAGACCTCAATTTTTCCCGGGGCCAGCTCCACGAGGGCGGCGCCCAACCTTTCTCCTTCGCTTCAACTTCACATACATATACACATTTTTTTTAACCAAGACTTCACAAAGGCAAGAAGGCTAATTGTTCTTGAAGGGGTGAGATCTTTAGCGTGCGCAGCCAGAAGGCACACGGGTCCGACTCGTTTTCCGTCCCCTTCCGAAGGACTAGACGTTCACTTCGATTTTCCAAACAAACTGAGGAGAAAAGTGGAGGCCTCTACAGGGGAGGAACCCTGGAACCTCGAGTTTAGTTATTGGCAGGCGAACGTCTGAACCATTCTGCCACTCTTCTTTCTAGAGTGGACACAAGACAATCAACACAACAAAAACAACAAAAAACAAAACAAAAACAAAACCCCAAAACAAACAAACAAAAAAGGAACCAACATAGACACACACAGATGCATACACATATTAACAATAGCGATAACAAACACATCAACAACTACAACAACAACAGCTAACACAGTGACGTCACACTCATGCTCGTGTACGTACGTGTGCACACGCACACACATACACACCCATACACAAATACGTGCACACTCGCGAGTTCGCGCGTGCCCTACACACACACTAGTCAACACACACACATTTACACACGCACATGCCCGGGCGCACACACGCACGCACACACACACATACTCACGCACGAGAGCGCGCGCGCGCACACACACACACACACTTACTCACTCCACTCACTTATCCCCCTCGCCTTGAATCTCTTTCATACAAATCAGAAAGTTTCTCTTTGATCAAAACCTACATACACCCACAAAAAATATGATCGATCACATCATTGGTACTGCTGTTAGCACACACACAAATCAAGTCACTAGATTATCGGATGCTACTGAAATTAGTCACTGAAAAACGCTAACAAACTTAACAAGAAATGTTAGTAAAAATTATAGTCGTAGCCTGTGTCTTCGCAGTGCTTTGCAGGAAGTCCTAGATGCGCATTGCCGTCTGTTGTCTCTAAGCATAGATCCATAGCCACAGACTTTTGTTTTTAATCTATCAAAGTCAGAGAGGTCTATTATTAACAAAAATATTTTAGAACTCTGTTCTCATTTAAAACGGGGTCAGGTCTCCTTAAATGTATAAATCTGTACTTCCACATTGATTCTAATTAAGCAATTATAGTAAGCATTTACAATACTGGATCATGTGCGTCAACATATTTTCTGTTATTCCTTTTTTTCAAAAAAAAAAAAAGGAAGATTGGTTCATGTTGTCCAGAGAAAGGTGTGTGTCTGTTGCCTGTGTCGAAACATGTGTTAGCATGATCTTAAAAGTTATTTTTGAGATGGATCTTTACCAAATTCCTTTCAAAAGCTGTGAATCGCTTTGAACTCGCCAATGCGTAAGTCTGGAATTCATGGCATTTGGAGCAAAGTCACACGGACATAAAAAACAACAACAACAATAACAAAAAAAAAGTCTAGAATTAGCACTTTTCGAGGAAGGTGCACAGGGACTTTCTCAAGAACTTCTGACAGTATTTACATTCTACTCCCCCCCCCCCCCCCCGCTTCTTACTGTGACAGTCTAGTCTACGAGTGTCCGTGATACACGTCAAGTTTTATTTCAGTTGAGAATTCATTAAGGTAACACTGACCTTGAGAAGTATAAAAAAAAATCTGGATTTTCTGTAATAAGCTTTGTAATAAAAGATGATTTGTTAGAGTAATGAATTTTGAGTGAAAAGGTGAATTGTTCGGGTGGCTTGACCACTTTGGTTTCTGTTTGTTTTGTTTTATTACTAATAATGACGAAGCTTGATGTCGTTAATGGCGATAGTAGGTCTCTTCACACTTAAGAATGAACCCTTTGAAGTTGGGAACATACTGACTGCACCACATGTAAATATAATGAACAAGAAACCATGCTTATCATTTTCTTTGACATATTTTCGAAGATCATATCAATCTGCAAGTTTTTAAAAAAAAAATCAAACTGTTTAACATATTGTTCGATTCTTTCAAAATGAATAGTAGACCAAAGAACTTCAGGGGAGTTAAATCAAAACGCACTAGGGATGTCCACACCCTCCCCACCTGCTTTCCTCGAATTTTATTTTGACATGTTGTTCGAGTCTTTAAAATTGAAGAGCAGGTCAATGAACTTCAACACAATCGAAGAGCGAGAGTGTCGGTAGACGGTCACTGTGGCCAGAAGGTGCTGCTAAGGCAGGGAGTTCCCCAGGGAGGCGCCCTCTCACCCAGTTTGTTCATACTCTTCATCAACGACATTGTAGCAGAACTACCAAGAGGCGTCAACGCAGCGCTATACGCAGACGACCTGGTACTCTGGTGCAGCGAGGAGTATGCAACAACAGCAACATACAGGATGCAGATCGCCCTGGAGAATGTTGCAGCATGGGCTGAAAGCTGGTGCGTGACAGTCAACAGGGAGAAATCTACTGCCACTCTTTTCACGCTGTCATCAAAAGCCAAGCCTGGAAAACTCACCCTGGGAAACGCCACACTGAAGTACGAAGACCAACAGACGTACCTTGGTGTCACCTTTGACAAGCGAATGACCTGGAAACCACACATCAACCAGGCAGAAGGAAAAGCCAGAAGGAAGCTCAACATCCTAAGGAAACTGGCAGGAACAACGTGGGGCGCAACTGACAAGATCCTGAAGTCAGTGTACCAAGGTACCGTAAGACCACACCTTGAGTACGGGTCTAGCTCTTGGATGACAGCTGCCAAGACGCACCTCCAGACCCTGGACAAAGTCCAAAACCAGGCACTTCGAGTCATCACAGGTGCCATGAAAACAACACCCATAGTGAAGATGGAAGAAACATCCAGAATTCCACCACTTACCAAGAGAAGAGAGCAGAAGGCAATGCTTCAGGCCAACAAATTCAGATGCTCAGAGAATCATCCAATGAGAGAAAGGCTCCAAATGTTATCATCAGGCAGACTACAACGATCAAGTTTTGCTGTGGAGACCAGAGCTCTGAATAGGAAGCACCAAGAGACCCTCCCTAGCCAGGTCCTTCCCCTCTCCTTCTCCCTCGACGCTCCGCCTTGGGAAGACAGAGAAGAGACCATAACTGTCCAAACAACTATTCCCTATATCAGCAACAAAGGCGAACACAGCGACCAAGTCCTGAAGACACTGACATTGGCAACGCTTGAGGAAAGATACCCTGCAGAATCGTGGATCAGGGTGTACACAGACGGCTCGGCCACCAATGCCGTCAAGAGTGGAGCTGCTGGGGTCCACATCCAGTACCCCAGTGGAGAACGGGCAGAAGAGGCGCTACCGACCGGCCTTCATTGCACCAACTACAAGGCAGAGGTAGATGCGCTCACCCAGGCAGCACACACCATCGCTACGAGAGCAGACCGGACCACACAGGTCGTCTTTCTTACAGACGCGCTCTCTGTGCTGCAGGCATACAATAGCGACAGGCTACCCTCACTGAAGAAGGCCCTTAACAACATCAAGAGCCTTCGGACCGTGCTGCAGTGGATCCCCTCCCACTGCGGCATTGAGGGAAACGAGAAAGC
>CM060311.1:29363548-29381048 GCA_030674185.1 Monoplex corrugatus | reverse complement strand
AAAGAAAAAAATAGGAAGAAGGAAAGAAAGAAGGATAGAAAGAAAAACAGAAAGAAAAAAAAATTCCACATTTGTTAGACACCGATGGTGATGAATACCACCATTATCCAAATGATTCGTAAACAGTTTTGCAAACCCTCTGGCTTATGGCTGGAAGGCTTATTTGGTGACATCTTTACCGACCTCCAAATAGGCCTGCAGCAAATCAAGATGTTCTGATGGCAGCTCAAAGAGTTGTCCCTGGCAAAATCTTCAGACAAATAATTAACTTCCGTAGGTAAAGAGAAATACAGAATTGAAAAAAAAAAAAAGTGGGTGACGTTGTATTATCGTGACACGTTCTCCCAAAGAGAGAGCAGCCCGAATTTCACACGGTACCTGTAAATCCATCGGGAAGAAAAACAAATGAATACAAATTTATACAAACACAAATGATAACATTGAAAGCCGCGTTTTATTTACACAGAATTTTTTTCTTGCCGTTTCGTAAGCCAGAGAAAAGAATCAAAAGTTTCTCTGTTGATGAACTGAATTGTTTTCTCTGGTTGACGACTGAATTCTTTTCTCATGCTTGACGAATTGATTCTTTTCTCTTAGTGACGAACTCAATTCTTTTCTGGTTGACGAACTCAATTTTTTTCTGGTGACGAATTGAATTCTTTTCTCTGGTTGACGAATTGAATTCTTTTCTCTGGGTTGACGAATGAATTCTTTTCTCTGGGCTTACGACACAAAGTAATTCGTCTTTCTTGTTGTCTTGTTCCTTACGCAGCATTCTCTTATGTTTAGAGTAAATCTGTTCTTTTCTCTGTGTTGACGAACTGAATTCTTTTCTCTGGTTGACGTCAACTGAATTCTTTTCTCTGTGTTGACGAACTGAATTCTTTTCTCTGTGTTGACGAACAAATTCTTTTCTCTGGGTTGACGAACTGAATTCTTTTCTCTGGGTTGACGAATGACTTCTTTTCTCTGTGTTGACGAACTGAATTGTTTTCTCTGTGTTGATGAACTGAATTGTTTTCTCTGGGTTGACGAACTGAATTCTTTTCTCTGGCTTGACGAATTGAATTCTTTTCTCTGGGATGATGAACTCAATTCTTTTCTCTGGGTTGATGAACTGAATTCTTTTCTCTGGGTTGACGAATTGAATTCTTTTCTCTGGGTTGACGAACTCAATTCTTTTCTCTGGGTTGACGAACTGAATTCTTTTCTCTGGGTTGACGAATTGAATTCTTTTCTCTGGGTTGACGAACTCAATTCGTTTCTCTGGGTTGACGAACTGAATTCTTTTCTCTGGGTTGACGAATTCAATTCTTTTCTCTGGGTTGACGAATTGAATTCTTTTCTCTGGGTTGACGAACTCAATTCTTTTCTCTGGGTTGACGAACTGAATTCTTTTCTCTGGGTTGACGAATTGAATTCTTTTCTCTGGGTTGACGAACTCAATTCGTTTCTCTGGGTTGACGAACTGAATTCTTTTCTCTGGGTTGACGAATTCAATTCTTTCTCTAGGTTGACGAACTGAATTCTTTTCTCTGGGTTGACGAACTGAATTCTTTTCTCTGGATTGACGAATTGAATTCTTTTCTCTGGGTTGACGAATTGAATCTTTTCTCTGGGTTGACGAACTGAATTCTTTTCTCTGGGTTGACGAACTCAATTGTTTTCTCTGGGTTTATGGACTCAATTCTTTTCTCTGGGTTGACGAACTCAATTCTTTTCTCTGGGTTGACGAACTCAATTGTTTTCTCTGGATTGACGAACTCAATTGTTTTCTCTGGGTTGACGAACTCAATTCTTTTCTCTGGGTTGACGAATTGAATTCTTTTCTCTGGGTTGACGAACTGAATTCTTTTCTCTGGGTTGACGAACTGAATTCTTTTCTCTGGGTTGACAAATTGAATTCTTTTTTCTGGGTTGACGAATTGAATTCTTTTCTGTGGGATGACGAACTGAATTCTTTTCTCTGAGTTGACGAACTGAATTCTTTTCTCTGGGATGACGAACTCAATTGTTTTCTCTGGGTTGATGAACTCAATTCTTTTCTCTGGGTTGACGAATTGAATTCTTTTCTCTGGGTTGACGAACTGAATTCTTTTCTCTGGGTTGACGAACTGAATTCTTTTCTCTGGGTTGACGAATTGAATTGTCTCAAGCTGTTAACGAACCTACTTTTCCTAGCAGTGGTCATATTTTAGACCTTGTAATTTTTCGTGACAATGATAATCTTTTACAATCTGCAAAGTGTAGTAATTATCTTATGTCTGACCATATTTGTATTGTCTGTCATCTTAGTGTTCTAAAACAAAAATCAACACCCCAATTCAAATATATTCGTGCCATTCGCCAGATAGATCAGGCAGCATTTTCTCAAGATTTAAAAAGTGTCATTACTCATGATGTTTCTCTTTCTGATCTCAGTCTCGGTTTGCGAACAGTTTTGGATAAGCACGCGCCCTTACGTCAGCACAGGGTGCAGCAACGTCGCTCTGCCCCGTGGTACAGCTCCGTGGCACATGATCTTTTGCAACTTAAGCGTGAGCGCCGTAAAGCTGAGCGTCGCTGGGCATCGTCTCGCCTGACGGTACATAAGCAGATTTATGAAACCGCAAAACAGAAAATTGTCGATCTCGTCCATGATGCTAAAACTAAATTCTATTCTTCTAAAGTTGTTTCAGCAGTATCATGCAAAGATCTTTTTAGAACTGTCACAGGCATGCTGGGAAAGGTTTCCGATGTTACTCTGCCGTCCACACATGAATTATCTCAGTTACCAAAATTGTTTTCCGACTTTTTTACCCAGAAAATTCTGACCATCCGTGATGGGTTTCTGTCATCCTCTGACACAACTGACCAGTCCGTTATTTATAAAGGTACACCACTCTGTCAGTTTACTCCTGTTTCTGAATCATTTGTACGGAAGCTGATTACTGCGTCCCCCAAAGTCTCTTGTATTCTCGACCCCATCCCCACCCCTCTTCTCTATGACCACCTCGACACCCTTCTCCCCACTATCACTCGCATTCTTAATGAATCACTATCTTCAGCTTCTGTTCCCTCTGATTTTAAGACTGCTCTTGTTAAGCCTCTCCTGAAAAAGTCTTCCCTTGACCCCAACGTGTTGAAAAATTACCGCCCCATTTCCAACCTCCCCTTTCTGTCCAAAATTCTCGAGAAAATTGTCCTCCACCAGCTTTCAGCTCATTTGACTGCCAACAACCTTCTATCTCCCCATCAGTCAGCATATCGTCCAGAGCACAGCACAGAGACTGCCATCCTTCGTATCCTTAATGATATTCTCAATTCGTTAGATAAAAATAAAATTTCTGTCCTCCTCTTGTTAGATCTTTCAGCTGCTTTCGACACCATAGACCATGAAATTCTTCTCTCCCGTTTGGAACATACATTTGGTATTAGAGACTTAGCTCTTAATTGGTTTCACTCTTATCTTTCAGACAGGAAACAGTTTGTGTTAGTGGATAGTCACCGTTCAAATGAAACCTCCCTCGATTTTGGTGTGCCTCAGGGCTCCGTGCTCGGTCCTGTTTTATTCATTCTGTATACTACCCCTCTTTCTGATGTCATCCGCGGCCATTCCATTTCGCATGAAATGTTTGCGGATGACACTCAGCTCCTTCATTCAGCTTCTGTTGATGACTATCCTGATGCAATTTCTTCTCTCCAAAACTGTACCTCTGACATTGATCTCTGGATGTCATCAAATAAACTGAAACTTAACTGTGACAAGACGGAGGCTATACGTTTCTCACATCATGATATCAACACACTTTCTTCTTCTCTCCCTATAGGTTCTAGTTCCATTGAATTTTCTGACTGTGTCCGGGATTTAGGAGTTCTTTTAGATCATGATCTTTCTATGCAAAAACATGTCACTAAGATATGCCAGCTTTCTTATATGGAACTAAGACGTATTGCTTCTATCCGCCCCTTTCTTACTGAGGAAGCCACTAAAACTCTTATTTCCTCTTATATTCTTTCACGCTTGGACTACTGTAATTCTATTCTAATCGGCTGCCCTTCAGTTGTCATTCAATCTCTCCAACGTGTTCAGAATTCAGCAGCTAGGCTTGTTTGTAAAGCCCCTAGATCCCAGTCATGTTCTCCTCTTCTGAAAAAGTTGCATTGGCTTCCAGTTGAACAAAGAATCAAATACAAATGTTGCTGTCTCTGTTACAAAATTCTTACTTGCTCTGCTCCCTCTTATCTGTCTGAACTTCTTCAAGTGTATGTACCATCCAGAACTCTCCGATCCTCTACCGACACAAGAACTTTCTGTGTTCCCCGTTTCAACCGGAAACTGCATGGTCAGAGAGCTTTCTCCCACTCTGCTGCCATGACCTGGAACTCCCTTCCCTATCATATTCGCCATAAGCAATGTCTTCCTTCTTTCAAGTCTAGTCTGAAGACCTATCTTTTCACTCAATACTTTCATTGATTTTCTCTTTCTCTTCTCTCTCAGCCCTGATCATCGTTCCTACATATATATGTGTGTGTGTGTGTGTGTGTGTGTGTGTGTGTGTGTGTGTGTGTGTGTGTGTGTGTGTGTGTGTGTGTGTGTGAAGCATGTTTATGCGAGCAAGAGAGAGGGAGAGAGAGGGAGAGAGGAAAAGAGAGAGAGAGAGAGTGAGCAAGGAATATCGGGAGCACGGTAGAGAGCGAGAGTATGGTTGGGGTGGGGAAAGAGAGTGAGAGTATGAGTAAGAGTATGTGTAAGCATGATAGAATTTGATAGTAGAGAAACTGAGTGGTTGAGAGAGGGAGTGTGTTTGGGTCTGTGTGTGTGTGTGTGTGTGTGTGTGTGTGTGTGTGTGTGTGTGTGTGTGTGTGTGTGTGTGTGTGAAGAGAAAGAGAGAGAAAATATTTTTGTATGATTGTCACTATTTTTAGTAATATTTGAATTTACTATGTTAATATGTCTTGTTGAACGTAAATTTTATGTTTTATGTTATATAGTGTTAGCAGCGGTATGTTTAAATTTTATGTTGGTGTATCTATTTGTATTTAGTTATATACTGATTTATGTGAAGCGCTTTGTGCTCTGGAAAGCGCTATATAAATTGTCTTTATTATTATTATTATTATTAATTCTTTTCTCTGGGTTGACGAACTCAATTCGTTTCTCTGGGTTGACGAATTGAATTCTTTTCTCTGGGTTGACGAACTCAATTCTTTTCTCTAGGTTGACGAACTCAATTCTTTTCTCTGGGTTGACGAATTGAATTCTTTTCTCTGGATTGACGAATTGAATTCTTTTCTCTGGGTTGACGAATTGAATCTTTTCTCTGGGTTGACGAACTGAATTCTTTTCTCTGGGTTGACGAATTGAATTCTTTTCTCTGGGTTGACGAACTGAATTCTTTTCTCTTAGTTGACGAACTCAATTCTTTTCTCTGGGTTGACGAACTCAATTCTTTTCTCTGGGTTGACGAATTGAATTCTTTTCTCGATTGACGAACTGAATTCTTTTCTCTGGGTGACGAACTAATTTTTTCTCTGGTTGAGAATAATTTTTTTGTTCTCTGATTTAACTGATTTTTTCTCTGGGTGACGAACTAATTCTTTTTCGGGTTGACGAATTATTTTTTCTGGGTTGACTTTGATTCTATCTCGGGTTGCGACTGAATTTTTTCTCTTGGTTGAAACGACTGAATTCTTTTCTCTGGTTACGATGAATCTTTTTCTGGTTGACTACTGATCTTTTCTTTTTGATTGAACTTCTGGGAATTGAATTCTTTCTGGGTTGACGAACTGAATTCTTTTCCTATTTTTGACGAACTCAATTCTTTTCTCTGGTTGACGAATCAATTCTTTTCTTGGGTTGAGAATTGAATTCTTTTCTCTGGGTTACGAACTGACATCTTTTCTCGGTTGACGAACTAATTCTTTTCATTGAGTTACGATAATCAATTCTTTTCTCTGGGGATATCGGTGACGAATAATTCTTTTCCTGGTTGACGATGAATTCTTTTCTCTGGTTACGAACTAATTCTTTTCTCTGGTTGACGAATAATTCTTTTCTCTGGTTGAGAACAATTTTTCTCTGTTACGAACTCAATTTTTTTTGGGTACGAACTAATTCTTTTCTGGGTTGACGAATGAATCTTTTCTCTGGGTTGACGATGAATTCTTTCTCTGGTTGACGAACTATTCTTTCTCGTTGACAATGAATTCTTTTTCTGGTTGACGAATAATCTTTTCTTGTGACAACTATTCTTTTCTTGGTTGACGAACTGAATTCTTTCTCTGATACGATAATTTTTTCTCTGGTTGACAATAATCTTTCTGGTTGACGAATGAATTCTTTCTCTGGTTGACGAACTGAATTCTTTCTCTGGTTGACGAACTGAATTCTTTCTCTGGGTTGACGATAATTCTTTCTCTGTTGACGAACTCAATCTTTCTCTGGTTGACGAATGAATTCTTTTTCTGGTTACGAACTGAATTCTTTTCTCGGTTGACGAATATTCTTTCTCTGTTGACGACGAATTCTTTCTCTGGTTGACGAATGAATCTTCTCGGTTGACGATGAATTTTCTCTGGTGACGAACTAATTCTTTTCTCTGGTTGACGAACTAATTCTTTTCTCTGTGAGAATAATTTTTCTCGGTTGAGAACTAATTCTTTTCTCTGGGTTACGAATTGAATTCTTTCTGTTACGAATGAATTCTTTCTCTGGTTGACGAATGAATTCTTTTCTCGGTTGACGACTAATCTTTTCTCTGGTTGACGAATTTTCTCTGGTGACGATAATTCTTTCTTGGGTTACGAATAATTCTTCTTGGGTTGACGAATAATTCTTTTCTCTGGTTGACGACATTCTTGACGACTCATTTTTCTGGGTTGCGAACTAATTCTTTCTGGTTGAGAATGAAATTTTTCTTGTTGACGTGATTTTTCTTGGTTAATATTCTTTTCTCTGACACTGAATTTTTCTCGTTGGAAGATTTTTTCTTATTGGAACTAATTTTCTTGTTGAGATTCTCCTGTTACGAAAATTTTCGGGGAAAGAACGGACGAATTCTTTTCTTTGACAACTGAATCTTTTCTCTTACAACTTTCTTTTCTTTCTGGTTGACGAATGAATTCTTTTCTTTGTACGAACTAATTCTTTCTCTGGTGACGAATGAATTCTTTTCTCTGGTTACGAACTAATTCTTTCTCTGGTGACGAACTCAATTTTCTCTGGGTTGACGATGAATCTTCCTGGGTTGACATAATTTTTCTCTGGTTGACGAATAATTTTCCTGGGTTGACGAACTATTCTTCCTGGGTTGACGATTGAATTCTTTCTCTGGTTGACGAATGAATTCTTTCTGGTTGACGAACTCAATTTTCTCGGGTTGACGAACTAATTCTTTTCTCTGGGTTGACGAATGATTCTTTTTCTGGTTACGAACTGAAATCTTTTCTCTGGGTTGACAAATGATTCTTTCGTGTTTGACGAACGAATTTTTCTCTGTTGAGAATGATTTTTTTGTTGACGAACTAATTCTTTTCTCTGTTGGATGATTCTTTTTTGTTGACGAATAATTCTTTTCTGGGTTGACAACTGAATTCTTCTCTGGTTGACGAACTGAATCTTTCTTGGGTTGACGAATTGAATTTTCTCTGGTTGAGAATTGAATCTTTTCTCTGGGTTGACGAATGAATTCTTTTCTGGTTGACGAACTGAATTCTTTTCTTGTTACGAACTCAATTCTTTTCTCTGGTTGACGAATGAATTTTTTCCTGGTTGACGAATAATTTTCTCTGGGTTGACGATAATTTTTCTTGGGTTACAACTAATCTTTCTCTGTTGACGAATAATCTTTTCTCTGGGTTACGAATGAATTCTTTTCTGGGTTACGAATGAATTCTTTTCTCTGGTTACAATGATCTTTTCTGGTGACGAATAATTCTTTTCTTGGTTGACGAATGAATTCTTCTTGGTTGACGAATAATTCTTTCTCGGGTTGACGAACTCAATTCTTTTCTCTGGTTGACGAACTATTTTTCTCTGGTTGCGAATAATCTTTCTCTGGTTGAGAATGAATTCTTTTCTCTGGTTGAGAACTGAATTCTTTTCTCTGGGTGACGAATGAATTCTTTTCTCTGGTTGACGAATAATTTCCGTAAATGAATTCTTTCTTGGTTGACGACTAATTCTTTCTCTGGTTGACGAATCTTTCTCTTGAGATGATTGGACGAATAATTCTTTTCTCTGGGTTGACGAATCTTTTCTGGTTGCGAACAATTTTCTCTGGTTGACAACGTTCTTTCCGAGTTCAAATCTTCTTGGTTAGAAATTCTTTTCTTGGGTTGATGTCTTTTTTGGTTGTAATTTTTCTCGGTTGAGTATTCTTTCTTGTTGTTTCTTTTTGAATATTCCTTACAATTTTTCTTGACGAACTAATTCTTTCTCTGGGTTGACGAAAGTGAATTCTTTATCTCTGGTTGACGAACTAATTCTTTTCTCTGGGTTGACGAATCAATTTTTTCTCTGGGTTGCGAATGAATTCTTTTCTCTGGTTGACGAACTGAATCTTTTCTCTGGTTACGAATTGAATTCTTTTCTCTGGGTTGACGAATTGAATTCTTTTCTCTGGGTTGACGAACTGAATTCTTTTCTCTGGGTTGACTAACAGTGTCCAAGTTTCACAGACGTTTCTAAAAAGAGCTATCTGTCAGGTTAGAAAAATATAATCTAACTTTCCTTGTCCCGACCTTTCCACGTGTTTGTACTGTTTGCTTTTTTTGTCGGTTGTGTTTATATTCTCATTTTCTCGACACGTTCTGAATGTGATTTCTTTCTTGTGAAGATGTGTGGTTTCCATATATATTGGAACATAATGTTTCCTTGACATTTGAGTTTATTGACTCACATGTATAACCCGGAAAATGTGTTAAACAGAAAAGAAGAAGGAAAGAAAAAGACAGAAAGAAGAAGAACAGAAATGATGGTCAAGCTATTCTAACAATCTCCCTTTTATGAACAAAATTCCTTTTAAGAAAATACAGATTTTGTGCTTCTCTCACTCCCACACTCCCTCTCTGTCTCTGTTTGTCTGTCTCTCTCAAACACACTCACACACACACACACATGCACACACACACACATACACACACACACACATACACACACCTCACTCACACACACACACACACACATACACACGCACACAAGTATGGGTCCACGCAGTTATGAAAACTGACCTTAGTGTCAGATGGAACGATGTTCAGCCGATATCCCGGCACGATCTGCATACTGTTGATTTGGTTGATTCCCATCGTGGTGGCCGCCAGCAAGCTATCCCCTCCATGCCAACCACCGCTATGAGGGTAAAAGCCCATCAGGTACAGATCCTTTACGCCACCGCCCGAGCTGGTCGCGTTGCTCGCTTCTGTAGTTAGACTCAAGACGGTGAAGAAAAAGGCGAAGGTCCACAGGGATACGGTTACCATTTTCTCTGCAAACAAACGTAATAAAAAATATCGTGCAATCTCCGTCCTTTGAATTTGAATGAAAGAAGAAAAAGGCAAGATGGTTTACCATCGAACGGAGTTGTACAGTATGTGGTGTGTGTGTGTGTGTGTGTGTGTGTGTGTGTGTGAGAGAGAGAGAGAGAGAGAGAGAGAGAGAGAGAGAGGGAGAGTGTGTGTGTGTGTGTTGTGTGTGTGTGCACGTGTATGTACGCGCGCGCGCGCGCGCGCGCGTGTGTGTGTGTGTGTGTGTGTGTGTGTGTGTGTGTGTGTGTGTGTGTGTGTGTGTGTGTGTGTCTGTGACAAAAAAAATATATGAACTTTGTTTTGGTCAATTTTTTATGGGTGGATCTTTACGAAACTATAGTCAAAGCTGGGGACTGTTAAGGAGTTGATAAAGCGTAATCTTTAAATGTAAGGCTCGTAGATCAAGATCAAGGTCATACGAACCAATATCAACTATAGTAATAATAACTACTACTACTATTACTCCTCCTCCACCTCCTCCTCCTACTACTACTACTACTAATCAGCTTAAATCAGCATTCTTTTAAGAAAGCGTGTGAACAGCACTTTCTCAGCAATTCTGACAATGCATAAAATATGTGTGCACTATAGTAACTGTCTACCATTGTCCTCGAAGCACGTCAAGGTTTATTTCAACAAAAGCTTCTTCTGGGTGAAATAACTCTGAGAAGTACAAAACTTTTTTCGTTTTTGCGATAGCTTTAGCGTAGAAAAGGACATTGTTAGAATGGCTTGATCGTCCTGCATTATTTCGTATTTTGTTTTCGTTAAGCGAGCTCTTTGTCCCAAAAGTTTTTACACCGTTTGGTTACATTATCTCAGACGGGCTCTCACGTAAAAAAACAACAACAACAACACACACACAGATACACATACAACACACAACACACACACACACACACACACACACACACACACAGAGAGAGAGAGAGAGAGAGAGAGAGAGAGAGAGAGAGAGAGAGAGACAGAGAGAGAGAGAGAGAGTTGATATAGATATAAATAATATCCGCGACCGAATGTGTTTATATAAACAAGCACGCACAGGGATTAAAGAGACATTCCTGTTGTTTATGGATGGATGTTTATCTAATTCAGATGGATATCACTGCATCAGAATGAAAGCGTTGAGACAACAGCGTCCTGTATGGAGATCTGAAGCAAGACACCATGACCAAGGAAGATCAACACAACCATACAAGGATATTCTGAAAGCCAGCCAATCAGCTACGGCATCAACACCACTGACCGGAAACACACTATCCGCAACAGGGCATGCTGGTAAGACAGCCCTGAAAATGGCGAGAATTTTTCTCGTCATGGTGGGCAGAAAAAATATTTGGCGATTAAAAATTAAAAACGTCGCTTGCCATTGAATGGCGAGTACGATTTGAATCTGTCGGCAGACCGCAATTTTTGTATGTCATGTATGTATGTATGTATGTATGTATGTATGTATGTATGTATGTATGTATGTATGTATTGTATGTATATATGTGTGTGTATGTATGTATGTATTGATGTATGTATGTAGTATGTATGTATGTATGCATGCATGTATGTATGTATGTATGTATGTGTGTGTTGTATGTATGTATGTATGTATTATTATGTATTGTATGTATATATGAATGTATGTCTGTCTGTATGTATGTATACATGTATGTATGTATGTATGCATGTATGTACTACGTACGTACGTATGTCTGTCTGTCTGTATGTCTGTATGTACATATGTATGTAATGTATGTATGCATGTATATGTACGTACGTATGTGTATGTATGTATGCATTGCATGAAATTAATGTCTGTCTGTTTTGTCTGTATACATGTGTTTATTTATTTATTTGTATGTTTATTCATGTATTTATTAATTTATTTATTCATTTATTTTACTAAGCTTACTCCGTTTCAGGAATTTTCCAGTCATCCGGCTTTACCGATTATTGGTAAACAGCAACACTGCGCCTCCTATCGTAAAACCTACACGCGTGTCAACGATGAAGCGCTCAAAAACTACAGACAGTCCCTTGGGTCAGAAATACTTACTGTGAAGAAAAGTAAGTCATCAGGGAGCCGACGAAGCTTTCTTCCCAAATGGAAGGAGTTGTTGCATGTTTACGATGAATAGCCATCGGTTGTGAGCGTGGACAGTCAACAACAAAGCCAGAACAAGATTGAGGCAGCCGAGATGTGGTTTCTAAGAAGAATGTTGAGAATTCTACGGACAGCAAAGAAAACAAACGAAACAGTCTTGATGGAGGCAGATACAAGTAGATCATTCATAAGGAAGATTAGGAAAAGACAGGCAACATTCATAGGCCATTTTATGTGGAAAGGGGAATTGAAACACCTGGTCACAACGGGAAAGCTGGAGGGAAGGAGAGCACCGGGTAGACCCAGGGAGAAGATACTAGACGGACTTGCAGAGTGGCTGAAGACAAGAGAGAGGGTGGAGGAGATGCTTGAGGCAACAAGAGATAGAGACAGATGGAAGTCCATAATCGCCAACGCCACGCGCAAGACACCTAATAATGATGATGATGATGATGAGCCAGATTTGATGACTTACATGCATAACGCCGACTGTGACATATGGAGCCGAAACATAGAACCTGACGAAAAGTCAGCTCCTAAAACTGCGAACCATGCAAAGGGCCCACGAACGGGTCATGATGGGAACCACCTGGAAGGACCGGAAAACGGCGGCATGGGTAAGAGGGAAAACGAAGGTCTAAGACATAATAGACACAGTCTGTGAACAAAAGTGGATGTGGGCTGGTCGTGTCATTAGGAGATCGGACATCAGATGGACCACCAAAATGACGCACTGGATCCCTCGAAGCCAAAAATGGAATAGAGGTCGCCGGAGAACCAGATGGCGAGACGATCTAGAAAAGTTCGACAAACAATGGACCAGAACCGCAGTTAATCGGCAACAGTGGCGTGCGATGAAGAAGGCTTATGTCCAACAACGGACCCAAACAAGCTGAAGTGAAGTGAAGGTCTAGGCGAGCCCAAGGAGAGTCTGGACCTGATTCATGAAAATGACCACTTATGAAACGAACTGTTAGTGTTACTGTTATTTTAGTTTTAAACCCAGCCAACTGAGCAGAGCTATATCAGGGCTATAATAATTTCAAAAACACACGCAATACTTCAACAGGAAAAAAAAAGGATAAAATTAATTACACATATCAATGCATTCGCGAACATAATCCAAGAGATGCCCTTGGTGTTGACCACTCCATCCAATTTATCACACAGGG
Source organism: Monoplex corrugatus (assembly GCA_030674185.1). Classification (NCBI taxonomy): domain Eukaryota; kingdom Metazoa; phylum Mollusca; class Gastropoda; order Littorinimorpha; family Ranellidae; genus Monoplex; species Monoplex corrugatus. The sequence continues at coordinate 29,368,274 of CM060311.1, read as the reverse complement.
GATTTAAAAACATGCCTGAATACACATTGAAATATAAGTAAGGACACCAAAACATATATAACAACAGCTTGAATTACCCAAAACTACTTCTGCATATCTCATTTCTCTAGGGCCAAAAATTGCACTTAGTGCACGTACCCAATTATCAGAAAGTTCGTAAGACTTCATCAAACACATACAGGTATATGGACCAGCAAGAAAGAAAATGATAGGAAGAAATGACAAAAAGCAAAAGAGGAAGAAAGAAACAGTGACAGAAAAGAGGAAATTTTTAGCACGTAATTTCCTGAAGATGGGGATACTGTTTATACTGAAAGAGCCCCCGGCATCCCCAAGGGGGTTATGAAACGAACAGGTTGTAATATGAGAGACTGTCTTGTGTTTTACATTGCTTATTTTCATCGCAGTTCTTCTTTTGGTTTTCTGTTACACTATACTTCTATCTTCATTGTAATATAAAATTTGGAGAAATCCTACTAGTTGTCCTTGTCCCCCCCCCCCCCCCCCCACGTACTAATCAGTCAATCTATAACAGATGCAAGTAAAATCTCTTAAGCCGTGTGGCCGGGCTTGTATTTTGATTGGTAAATTTTGCGATCTGGCTGGTAACATTTCTGATGCCCAAAGGCTACTTGGCAAAAATACCGACTTTCGGGGCTGCAAGGGCTGTGCGTGCAGCACAGTCACATTCGAACAGCAAGGACCAGTAACAGAAGAGGGAACAGCGAAACCAGAAACCCAAGGCCACAGGACTCATTCCCATACAGTGCCTGCAGAGGAAGATAGACTCCAGGACTGAACTTCTTTCCTACGTTATGGTGCAGTAAGATAGACTCCAGGACTGAACTTCTTTCCTATGTTATGGTGCAGGAAGATAGACTCCAGGACTGAACTTCATTTCCTAACGTTTTAGATGGTGCAGGAAGATAGACTCCAGGACTGAACTTCTTTCCTGAAAGACCAGTGTGCCATTCATCCATCAGATCGAGGGACAGTCCCTCCATCTCCAATGCAAAGCACTGCAGTTAGATACATTGCATGCATGATCATCATGCCCATGTAACACAACACAAAGCGATACTGTAAACCAACCAACCAACCAACCAACCAAAGCATACATATAACAAATCACACATCTCGGTATTCCAATATGTGAAAATATGGAACAAGATTACTGGTTGAAAAATCATATCCTCCAATTCTGAATATTCTGTTTTTTGTTTTGTTTTTGTTTTTGTTTTTTCCACTTTTGTCTTTTTGTGAGAAATCATTTCCCCATTTCTAAATAGACTGTTTTACTTGTTTTCTTTCTCTTTTTTTCTTTCCAATGCATCTTTGGCATACGATTTTCGTACTATTTTCAATAGAATTAGTTGTACGATATAGTCTGTCTTTGGAATGGAAGTTTTCCAATTTTCTCTTTGTTTTTCTCACTTTCTGTCTCCTCCCCACCCTGTTCTCTCTCTTTCACACGCACTCGCACTATTGCTTTCTGAGACTGACAATTTCATTGAGGTGGGAGAGGTTGTATATCTCTCTCTCCCTCCCCCCTTCCCATCCCATGACATACTTTCCATTGTCTTTCTTTCCACTTTAGTATCTTTGTTTTTTTCCACAAATGTCACGCATGGGACAAAATGTCAAAACTTGAGCGACAGAAAAAGAAGAAATCACTGACGACAAAGCCGTGTTGCCCGTGGCTGCTCGACATACTGAATGTTGCCAATGATCGACCGCTTCGGAAACACAGCCTTGTAGTGGTTGGGATGTTTCAGGGCCACAAAGTACCGTCAGGCACCCAGTTACGTAGGCTAGGTGGAAAGGAGAATTAGAGCATCTGGTCACAACAGGAAATCTGGAGGGAAAGAGAGCACCAGGTAGACCCAGGGAGAAAATATTGGACGGACTTGCAGGGTGACTGAGGACAAAGAGGGTGGAAGATGTGCTTGCGGCAACAAGGGATAGATATATATGGAGGGCCATGATCGCCAACGCCCTGCGGCAGGGCACATGATGATGATGAGGAGGAGGCAAAGGACCAGGTATCAATGGACCAGAACCGCAGTTAATCGGCAACAGTGGCGTGCGATGAAGAAGGCTTATGTCCATCAACGGACCCAAACAAGCTACGGATTTCTGAAGACCGTTTTTTTCTGTTTTTTTGTTTTGTTTTTTTAGTTAACCTGACATATGATTGTGGAATACCTGCTTCTTTGCAAGATGAAATCCCCTGGAATAAACTAAACAACACGTTTGACGGGGCTTGGGTGCGGTCTTATTATATCAAAAGTCATGATAGACCGTGAGCGACTATACCCCTTTGCGTATCCCCTTTCCCACGGGATTTTATGGGACATATATCTCTATAAGTCCTGACATCTAAGCTACATGTACTGATTACAAGTTGTTTGCCATTGATTTTTGCTGGATGTGGCAACAGCACACGTTTAACTCTTTTCCCGCCATGGTCGCAATCAAGCGACTTCCCGTATGACCGCCATGGTCGCATTTGTGCGACTTGGAAGGGTCATGCTAAACGATAACTTTTCACGCGGGTACAAAGCTTCTGTCAGCTCCACTGGTGAATGCAGGCAAGTGTGCTATTTTTAAACTTTACCCAGCGACCTAGTTTTTCAGCAGTAAGGCCGAAGTGTGGTTATTTGTTAACTGTCGGAATTTACGTCACGTTTTCTCCAAAGCATTTTCTCCAAAATGGCTGCAAATCGACACATATTGTCTACCACTCCCGAGTAGAACAAGCAGACAGCTGACTTTGTGTGTAGATTTTCCATTGCTTTTGCTCATTTATTGTAATGATATCTGGCGCACAACTCACGAAATAAGGTCAGTAGTACAACTGATAAACCGTATAAAAAAAAGATTGTTTGTTTTTCTTTATGATAAGATTATCTGTGGAATAATCAATCAAGCACATAAACATAAGCAAGCATTCATATATAAATACAACATCTGCCCTTTACATAGCAAAAAAAAAATTAAGTGAAAATCTTTAATAGTCTTTGAGATATAAGCTTTTAAAAATGCATACTGCGCTGCAAAATTGGCTGCTCAAAATATACTTGGCACTGAGGAGTGCCGTTTCTGGAGAAACTTGGCAGTGAAAGAGTTAAAGTAACTCACCGTCAAAAATCTGAATTGAGCACAAATCGATTTCAGAGACCAACAAATATTAATTCATTATCTACTTTTGGAAGACTTGTTATGTTTAGTGAAAGTTTTTCTCATAAATTAGGAACAGATATAATCATCATTAATGTGAGATCTCTGCACAGTGGGAGGAAAGGGTAAGACGGAGAAGGTAAGGTGAGCGAGTTAAATTTGCCTTTTTCACAAAATTGAAACCATACTGATTTTAATCATAAGAACAGTTAAAATGTAAAAACAAGTGTATTTCAAGGTGACAGTTTTTTTTTTTTCTCCAAAACGGACAACTTTAAAGAACTTTGACTGATAAGTCCATAAGAATCAATGCACCACTAAAAGAAAAACAAAAAACAACCCCTAAACCTGAAGGCTCTCGCCAGTGCTGTCAAATCGGCGGCAATGACGAGCCAGTCAAGAAAACAATGCAGATGACAGTAGAGTGAAACGTTTTTGATCAGCTTGTTGTTTTGGCAATCACTCATAATATCATCCTAGAGAGGTTTTTCAGCGTTCCTTGGGTATTCTCAACAGCTGATGAAAACCCTGCAAAATCTTTTTTTCCAGTTATTTAGAACTGAATAATCATTTTCAAATTTGAAAGCAGTTCCAGCACAAATATAGTACAGCAATCACTGCTTGTGATCACCTGAAATGTTAGTCTTGGTGGATATAAAGCAAGTATCATTTAATGGTCTTGCAACTCTAAAGCTCAGCTTCAAAGTTCATACATCGTCTGAGAAGATGACGTCTATTATGTTCTGCATTCTGGTTCATCATCCAATTGTGACTCGTCGGATAGCTCCTCAGTCTATGTAGCGTCTTATGTCTGTATAAGGGCGTCCACCAATTCCCTTGGCATCAAATTATCTTATGTCCATCTCCCATGGGAATTCCAGGGCCTCTTTCAATATAAATTGTTTCCCCACCTTCCGGAAATTCTGTGCTCTCTTCTGTCACCCTCTTTGTTTCTTTCTTACTCCTTCGTTTCAGGTAATCCCTTTCTGTCATCTTCTGCCTTACTGGTCTATTCACCGGTATGTGTTCTGTAAAGCCTTGCATCTCTCCATTAGAATTGATAATTGGCTACATGTAATAAGAGCATTTTTGGCTGTAGAGAAATGTGATGAGCAGAAGCAATTTTAGGTGATTTGCATCAGTTTTTACATATTTTATTGTACTTAGTTATATGTTTAACACTTCTGTACTGCTGTCAGGCTTTACAGAGATGCACACCCCATAAAATCCCCTTGTGGGGGGGGGGGGGGGAGGGAGTAGGGGCCATAGGGGGCCCATGGTCTAACGCACGCTTCTGTACTGCCATGACATACCAGCATCAAATAAAAAAAAAAAATGATGATGATGACGACGACGACGACGACGAAGAAGGAAGATGATGATGATGATAATACGCACACACAAACACACACACACACACACACACACAAAGACAGAACCCAATTGGAATAGCTGTTGATTTTGTCCAGATTGATGTTGTTTCACCCCGTGTTTCAGACGACATTCATTCAGATGAAGTCAAATGGAATTTGAACAGGGCTATCTG
>CM060311.1:29346048-29361048 GCA_030674185.1 Monoplex corrugatus | reverse complement strand
GACACACGACGGTCACGGCAGTTATACGGGTAAACGTCAGACTTCAAATCGGAAGATCCTGCGGGATTCAACCTGCCTGGATACCTCGGGCTCCATCTGAGGGGTGAAGGGTGGAGATTTTTCCGGTCTCCCCAGTCAATATGTGTACAAACGTGTCAGAGCTTAAACCCCCTTCTTGTGTACATGCATGCAAAATACCGAACAATGTAATCTCAAAGCTGAAGTGATCGCCCACATTTTGCTGAAAATGAATACAAATTATTTTAAAACAAACAAACAAACAAACACCACCACCAGCAGCTAAAATCTGAAACTATAAATAAAATGACTTTGTATTGCTTAATAAACATGTAACAGACTAGTAGATATGAGTATGTGTATGAGTTTTGTTCAATCCATTGTATATAAATCTTGTCCAGTTTTCTCAATGATGTCGTAATAATGTTCAGCAAACATTGTCTTTATTTGTGTTCTGTCAAAAAACGAATTAAAAATAAGTTTGAAAAAAGTGATCGCCCATGTTCAAACGAACAGGAACCTGGAAAACACTAAAATAGAATCAGAACGCGTATTCGATACAACCCACGTATTAAATATATCTTGTCCTTTTATATCAAATAAGGGTTCCGATTCTATTTTATGTGTTTCTGGATCAAACACACATGTTAAAGATTCTGTCAGTCTTGTCATCATCTTTAATGTGTCTGTCTGATGTCCTGGAAATCTACGATATTTTCGGCATCTTTTCACACAGAAATAGTATCGTCTAACATCAATATCTTGTGAATGACAAATGCTTAGAGAACCGTGATGTTAGTTTAGCATAAATCTCGTTGTCTGTGTTTGTTTTGGTTTCATCCTATTCCAGTTACCAGTTTTATAAGACGTAAACGCTGAAAGAGATGAGAAGATACAGCATGGCATCAATTTGGTGGCCTATGTGAAGGATTTGTTTTCTTTGCTTTCATGTTTTCTCGGCCATATTCAAGAAGGTTGAGTGGAGAAATCAGTTCGTATTGTGATGTCAGTTTACTGTTGCTTGTGCTATTCTTGTGGTTTTGTTTGCTCTGTTGTCCGTGTTTCACGATTTTAATAAACGAAACATAAATTGATTTTCAGCAAGTAACTGTTATAAATCGAGTTTTAGCACGGTTGTTGTTATAAATCGATTTTCAGCGCAGTAGCTGTTTCTTGTCTTCGTGTTTTTAGGATCCTTTGTGTTGTGAGCCCCCATATAGTGACACGATTTATCGCCCCTTACACGGTTTCTCATCCGGGTGAGGAATCGTGTCAAGAGTGACAAACTTGGCCGGTAAAACGAAATACACTGAAGTCACTTTTGGACGATTGTGATAGTTAGACTCATCGACAGATCTACCTGATAGTTTCTGTTTTCCTAATTTTTTAGTCCCTTTTTATCCACTGGACGAGGCGGCATGGAAGTTTTTAGTCCTCTTTTTATTATCCTTGTTGGTTGTTTGTGGTCTGTTTGTGACCGTGCATTCGCGCTTGACAAGGCCGGTTGGTCGAAAATTTGCGCTTGTCTTGTCTTGTTGTGTTGAATACGCGCTTGCTTTGGTTTGCTTGTTCTTCTGGTTCCTGTTTGCTTGGGCGCGGGCAGTCGCACTTGTTTTGGATCTAATGAATGTAGGAAAGTTATTACACTCAGATGGTCATAAATTTGTCAGCGTAGAATCAGCTAAGCATCCGCCGATCCCATCCCCACCCTAACATTCACATACTCCCCTGAGATGGTTATTATTATCATCTCCCCATCGGCCATACCTCCCGAGGTGTGGGCTGATATAAAAACGGAATCAATTAAATCAACCATAAAGACGAACAGTACAGTAGGGTTCATTGTGACCCAACGCTTGGAAACCCACTGCCTACGACCAGAGGCTCCTAAAACTGAACGTGCACGGATGTAACCTGTCAGTGCTTACATCATTTTCATTCTGGCCCACATGATCTAAAACCCTGCCGCCATGGTAATATCCCAGCATCGTGACTGTGTGGCTTCATTAATTGTTTGACTCCCACACCCTGTCCACCAGCATCCTGCATTGCCAACCATGCCAGCAAAGCAAAAACTTACCCTTTGATTTTCTTACCCTTTCCACCAGCCTCCTGCAGAAAGCTGGTGGATAGGGTGAGGGAGTCAAAGGGTTAAGGTTTTGCAGTTGGTAGATAGGGTGCAGGAGTCAAAGGGTTAAAGCTTGGAAGACTTGTTACCAATGCTTTTATTCCGATCCATGTTTCCGATTGGTCGAGATGACTGAACTAAGAGTTCTGTGTACGTGTGCATTTCATATTTGGCTGCAATGGAATTGCTGTTGTTGGTGTTGTTGATGATGATGTTTTAGAACGTTCCGATGTTCTTGGATGCCAGTATGCACGTTGTTTTTGTCCACACAATACAGAGTAGTATGTTGCTGCCCTTCTGCACATTCCGTCTTTGGTGGGCGTGTGAGCTGAGTGTATTCCTGTTTCATTAACCTACGGTACACTGGATCTTACAGGATCTTTTAACGTGTCTCTTTGATGTTCTCCATGTGTGTAAGCACACGAAGAAGGTTTAGGCAGTAACAGGCCTGTACAGATGTTGACCTAGAAGACTGCAAAAAATATCCACCTTTAACCCCACACGGATCGTGCCCAGAGAGGATCAAACCCCACACCTTCCGAGTAGAAGTTCGACATTTGCCGGCTTGACTACAGGCCCATCTATCTATCTATCTATCTATCTATCTGTCCATCTTTCTATCTATCTGTCCATCCATCTATCTATCTATCTATCTGTCCGTTCGTCTGTCCGTCTATCTATCTATCTCTCTCTGTCTATCTGTCCATCTATCTCTATCTGTCTGTCTGTCTGTCTATCTATCTATCTATCTATCTATCTATCTTCATCTATCTATCTATCTATCTGTCTGTCTGTCTATCCGTCTATCTATCTATCCATCCATCTATCTATCTATCTAACTGTCTATCTGTCTGTCTGTCTATCATCTATCTACCCTATCTATCTATCTATCTATCTATCTATCTATTAGTAAGTTAGTCAGTTGTTCGTTTGATTGTTTATTTATTAATTTCTTTATTTATTTATTGTTTCTTTGTTTTTGCTTTTTTTGTTTTTGGGATAACGTTTGCTTACTCTTTCCAGAGTGGATACCTCCCACAGTGCAGTACCATTTATTTTCTTTTTTCATAAGTCACCTTTAAAAATGGAAGCACCCTCCCCTTCTAAAAGAATCAGCTATTCTAAATATCTTCCTTTTTATACGATGCTTATAAGTGCAAATCCAGACTGTGTACTTCTCAAGGTTACTGCGACCTTGCAGCTTGAAGAAGTTCACTGAAATAAACTAGACGTCATAAGGACAATGAAAGACGTCACAATTCACTGAATAAAACTAGACGTCATCAAGGACAATGGTAGACTGTCACAAAGCAGTGAAAACAAACTTAAAGGTATTGTGAGAAATTCCCGAGAAAGGTGCTGTTTAAAAACGCCTTTATGAAAAGTTGCTGATTTTATTCATTTTTGTTTTAGTCCCTGTAACACAGACATTAGAGGATTTTTACCTTCCAAACTTATGCTTGTATGAATCCAGAGCAGTTTCTAGCTATGACCAAAATACGGTAAAGAACAATCAATCGAGGGCAGAGAAAGTCTCATTCCACATTTTGGTCACAGACAGACCAATAGACACAGACAGGCAGACATCATACATACATACAGACAGACAGACAGACAGGTAGACAGGCAGGCAGACAGACAAACAGACGCACGTACACACACACACAGAGATAGATACATAGATAGATAGATAGACAGACAGACAGAGATAGATATATAGATAGATAGACAGATAGATAGACAGACAAATAGATAGATAGATAGATAGATAGATAGATAGATAGATAGATAGATAGATAGATAGATAGATAGATAATCGCAAACAGACGGCCGCTTTTCCGCGGAAGTCAAAGAGTTCTCCCCCCTAAAAAAGCCTTCCACAAACGACATTAAAAAATGATAAACGCAATTCAGTTCAATACGCATTTATAAATACACATTTGAAAATCAAAATGGGCACACGCTGGATTCGCGTAACACCTACATTTCTCACTTGTACTTGAAACACAAACACAACTTTACCATAAAATACACAAACATGAAAACACCTGGACAGATCAAAACGAACGTCAACAATATCAGAAAACAAACGTACAAAAACGATTAAAGATAACGTAAATAAAATTAATAAATCAACAAAAGTGTTAATACTCACAGGTAATTCGAACTCCGGGACTTAAAAGTTAAAAATCTGTCAAGAGAAACGCAAAGCGACACCAATGAAAATGTCACCCATCAAATGGAATGAAACCAGACAACTCGGTAGCAGACGACGGATGCAGAAGCAGACGACAACGCAGACATCACATCTCTGTATCAGTCAAGAGCGCGCAGACGACGTACGGCATTTTATATTAAAAGTGTCAAAACCTGAACTGCGTGGTGAGCGTGCCGGCTCCACATTTGCAGTACTGTGTCGTTATTTTCCAGTATTACCAATAAGTAGGGCGCGCGTTCGTAGCGCGGACGGCGTGAGAAAGCATTGGTTGTTTGTGTCGAAGGTGAAGCTAACGCTACGATTGTAATCAGTGGGGCGGGAGTGGGGTAGGTGGGGAGTGGTGGGGGGCTGGGAGATTTCGTATGATAGTACCGCTGCATCGTAAGTAATTATTGTTGTTATTGTTGTTTAAAGCCCAGCCGACTGCGTAGAGCCATATCAGGGCTATAACCGCTTCAAAACATACAAAACTTCAACAACAACAGCAACGACAACAACAACAACAACAACAACAAAGAAAATTAAGTACACATGTCAATGTTCCGCGCATATGATCTAAGGACATGCCCCCGGCGTTGAACACTCCGTCCAATTTATCGCACAGGGGAGATTTAAAAAACAAATCTGAATACAAGTATAAGCATACATAAGGACACCAAAACATATGCAAAAAACAGGCATCAATTACCTAAAAGTGCTTCCGTATATCTCACCTCCCTAGAGCCAAAAATGCACTTAATATATGTACCCAATTATCAGTCCTAAGAAAAAGTACATAAGACTTTATCGAACACATACAGGTGAATGGACCATTAAGGCAGAAAATGATACGTAGAAATGACAGAAAGCAAAGTAACAAGGCAGAAACAAAGAGAGTGACAGAATAGAGGAAAGATACTATTCATACTGAAAGGTGGGGGGGGGGGGGGGGGGCGTAAATAATTAAGTAAATACAAAATAAATAAATAATAAATAAATAAATAATAAATAAATAAATAAATAAATGTGATCTCCCACCACGAAATCAGTCTTAACTAGCATTTTGGGCATTTTGAGATATACATATCACTGGAAAGTGTACATTCTGCTGATCATTTTGGTACTTGAATAAAGCTTGTACTCATAAAAATGTAGAAGTTATGTATGTTTAAAGTTATTAAGTTGTATGATGGCCATTTTGAGAAAACGGCCTCTAAAGTTTTTGTGTGCTCTCCTACACATTTTCCTTGAATTTCTTTATTTGGTGGCTTTGACCCAGTTTGTTTCTAATTTTCGCTGTCATTATCTGAATAGTGCACCAAAGAGCTTTCCATCAGTATATTACACGTGCAGGTACTGTACAGGTTACGGTTCATAATAAGAGACAAAAATAGGTACTTTTGGTAGGAAATTGCGTTCTTTCTGCTGCGATCAGCGCATTAAAATACCAATTTAAATTGATTAATAATATTTTTTCAAGAAAAAAATTCTAAGGGGGATAGATTATAGTCTGCACAAATCAATTTTGAGAAAAAATCAAAATACCCCAGATAGACCCTCAGTCACCTTTTCAGCTCCTAGTGCTGTTCGACTGACTGCGAGTTAAGACTGATTTCGTGGTGGGGGGTCACAAATGAATAAATAAATAAAGTGGGGGAGGGAAGGATGTGAGGTGAGGGGGTTCACTGATTGTGCATTGTGTTCGTGCTTCTCCAGACAGACTGATTACATTCGGCAATAATATTCGAAGACATTGTTAAAGTTTACTGGTTTCGGTTGGTGATTGTTTGTTTTTAGTGATCATTGTTTCAAATGAATCAGAGAAGGGCGTGTCTCTGTGTATCTCTGACAAATATTTTTTTTTAGCAAGGTTTTCCTATTTCTGGACTGATCTTTACTAAATTTGAATCAAAGTGTGGATCGTTGAAGCGTCACAGGCACATACATTTGGAAGTCTTGACACTAAGGTCAGAGACACACGGATCATCATCATCATCATCATCGTCATCATCATCATCATCATCATCATCATGTGCCCTGCTAAATGGCGATGGCGATCATGGCCCTCCACATTAATTTATCCTTTGTCGCTGCTAGTACACCTCACCCTGCCTGTCTTCATTCACTGCAATCCGTCCAATATTTTTCCCCTGTGTCTACCTGGTGCTCTCTTTCCCTCCAGCTTTCCCGTTGTGACCAGGTACTCTAATTTCTCTTTCCTCATAAGATGTTTTATTAATGTTGCTTGCCTTTCCTAACCTTCTTCATTAATGTCCTTCTTGTGTTTGCCTCCCTCGAGACTGCCTCATTTATTTTCTTTGTTGTCCATGTAACCACCACCCCGACCGGAACTGAGCTTGTGACCCAGACGCAAACAACTCACAGGCTCTGAGTATAGTCAGAGACTTGACCGCTGACCGGTAAATCGGTTGACACAAGAAATGGCCACTTGATGACAGCAGGGCAATCAGTCATTCTTCTTAGAAACCATATCTTGGCTGCCTCAATCTTGTTCTCGCTTTGCGTGTTGACTGTCCACACTTCGCATCCGTACAACAGTATCGGTTCTATATAACACTGAAGAATTCCCTTCCAGATGTTAATTGATAGGCATGTGTTGGTAAGAATGTTTTTCATCTTCTTGAATGCTGTTTTGGCTTGGCAGATTCTGCTGGCTATTTCTGATGTGCATCTGCCGTCTGCTGAAATAGTCATTCCCAGATATTCAAACTTATCAACCTTGTCAATACACGGACCATAATGTGCTTAAAATGAGCACTTTCTGAGGAAGGTACGTGAAAAGCACTATCTCAAAGACTTCTGAATATATCTCAGATCTGTTTTCACTGTTGTGACAGTTTGCTATTGTCCTAACTTCACGTCGTTGTTTTGGCCACACTGCGCAGGCAGTATGCTGCAACACAGTCTGCGTGCTCCGTCTACGATGAGTTTGCATCCCGCATGTTTTCATGTTTCTATTAACCACCGGACACTGACATGACTTAGAGGATCTTAAATGAACATAACTTGATGTCCAGCTTGTGTATATACACACGTAGGGGGTTTAGGCACAAACACATATGTTGACCTGGGAGATCAGAACATTTTTCATCCTTTACCCGTCAACAAGCAAAGCCAGAACAAGATTGAGGCAACTGAAAATCAATGTGGTTTCTAAGAAGAATGTTGAGAGTTCTACGGACAGCAAAGAAAACAAACGAGACAGTCTTGAAGGAGGCAGACACAAGAAGATCATTAAGAAAGAAGATTAGGAAAAGACAAGCAACATTTATGGGACATTTTATGAGGAAAGAGAAAGAAATTAGAGCACCAGGTCACAACTGGAAAACTGGAGGGAAAGACAGCACCAGGTTGACCCAGGGAGCAAAAATATTTGACGGACTTGCAGGGTGGCTGAGGACAGACAGGATGGGAGATATACTTGCAACAAGGGATAGATTCGTATGGAGGGCCCTGATCGCCAACGCAACGCGGCAGGACACATGATGATGACCCATCAGGCGGGAGTACCCAGGCAGGATCGAACCCCAGACCTTCCGATTGGAAACCTGATATGTTGCCGACCTGACTACTGTGTCCATCAACAATACGGGCGGCGAACGGTCAAGCATCAATACGGGCAGCGAACGGTCAGACATCGTCAATACGGGCAGCGAATGGTCAAACCTCGTCAATAGGGGCAGCGAACGGTCAAACAGCAGAACATGTTTCATAGTCTTAAAGTACTCTCTCCTTTTTCTGTTTTGCTCTCCCACCGGCCTTTCTGTCCACTGTAGACACAAAAGCACAGTGCTGTATTGTGTCATTGTCTTTACCGTTGGAAAACAAAGATTAATCACTCTCTGTCCATCCGTCCGTCTGTCTGTCTTTTTGTTTGTCTCTCTCTGTCTTTCTGTCTGTCTTCTCTGTCTGTCTGTCTGAATTCTGTCAATGTCTCAGTTTCTCTGTTCTGTCTCTCTCTGTGTCTCCCTGTCGGTCTGTCTGTCTCTCTCAATCTCTATCTCTATCTCTGAGGCTAGTCCTGGTTAAAGTGTCTGTAGCTGATTTTTCTAACCATCTAAGTTATTGCTGTTTATTTTGGAATCAGTCTCCTGCCTTGTTTGGGCTGAATGCTTTAACCCTCTGACTCCCGCACCTATCCACCAACTGCAAAAACTTAACATTTTTAACTCCCTCACCCTATCCACTAGCTTCCTGCAGGAAGGGATAAAGGTAATAAGTTCTGTTTTGCTATCAGGGTTGACAATAGCACGATGCTGAATGAATAAGAGTGCGGGAGTCAAAGGGTTAAAAAACAGTAAATCATCCCGTCCTTTCTCGCGCTCGCTTTCACTTTTGTGATCTGTTTTAATTATGCAGAGAAGCACGCGAAGATGAGGTTCGCTTAGTACTTTTGGGTCCAATGTTTCAAAAAGGCAAAAGATCCATTTATTACCAAAAAAGCGCTTTAGAAATCCTTGTTATGCTCAAGCGTCCCTTGTAGACGTCATTATCTTATAGACGTCATCTTATAGACGTCATTTATATTATAGACGTCATTATCTTTATAGACGTCATTATCTTATAGACGTCATTATATTATAGACTCATTATCTTATAGACGTCATTATCTTTTATGACGTCATCAATGAACGACGACATAAAATATTTTACGATTGACCTGCAAGGAGCGGCATGTTGTCTTAGCAGAGAATATGTAATTTTTGTGTTGCCGTGTGTTTCGTTGTATTTCGTTATACCTTTCCCTTCTCTTCCCTTCCCTTGCCCTTGCCCTTCCCTACCCAACTCATGAAGGGCCTGGCTTTTAAGAATACATCATGTGAAATCTGAAGTATGTCTACCGCTAATCTTTCTCTGGTTTTATCTGTCTTTCTCTCCGTCTGTCTGTCGTTGTTTTTCGTTATCCCCTTCCGTTCCCCCTCTCCCCCCCCCCCCACCCAACTCATAAGGGCCCATGGCTCTTATGAATACATCATATGAAATCTGAAATCTGTCTCTATCAATTTCTCTCTAGTTCTTTCTGTCTGTCTTTCTTTCCATCCGTCTGTCAAACCAAAATTTGATTATAGCAAATCTTCATGTACCGTTTTCTTGGGAAAACAGACACACAGACACACAAACACACACACACATATGCATACACACAGGCACACACACAACACGACACACACACACATACGCGCGCGCGCGCGCGCACACACACACACACACACACACACACATGTTGACCTAGGGTAGGAAAAAAATTCCGTTTTATTTTTTTTATGAATAACGAAGCTCAAGAAACGTGTTAGAGTCAAAGAAAAACCAAACGTAGCGAAGGAATCAAGGAATCCCGGGGCAGACAAGACACAGTGTGTTTTTCATGACATTACCTAACTCCTTGCGTCAACAAACCCATTGGTTTGTAACCACCACCCCGACCGGAACTGAGCTTGTGACCAAGACGCAAACAACTCACAGCTCTGAGTATAGTCAGAGACTTGACCGCTGACCGGTAAATCGGTTGACACAAGAAATGGCCACTTGATGACAGCAGGGCAATCAGTCAAATCAACGTATACGTGGCTGGTTGTCGGCTACAGGTGTTGTGCTGTCTCTCCTGATCTTTGGTTGAAGTTCAGGCAGAAGACTTTTCTCTTTGCATGTGTGTGTGTGTGTGTGTCTTTCTGGAGTTGATCTGAAGTTCAATCGAGGAGGATTGGTGATTTAATTTTAATTAATCATTATTTTTCCCGAAAACGCGACGACAGCATCGGTATCTCACAGTGCAACCAAAATGTTTTAAGGCTTCTCTGAGCAACATTTTTATAGCTAGTCCTCATCTACTCGGAGAGTGGTAGGACTCTAAACTTAACAAAATAAACGGAACTGGTGATTGGTGACTTGCTTGGAAAGGCCTTTTCGTCCGTCGTTCGTTTTTGTTTTTTGTGTTATCGTTTCATTCATCGAGATAACTTTACTCTCCCTCTCTTGGGGGTGGTAGCAGCGTACATGTGTTTAGTCTACTTGGCGATGTGATCTGCGGTAGTCATTTTCTCTTTACTTTATTTAACGTAAATACTGTGTGTACTTAGTCAAACATTCTGGTGATATGACGATGGTTTGAATAGCTTACGTGTTCATCTGTTATATATATCGTTTCTCTTTTGAATCCCACGCAGAAAGTCACTGCAAACTGAAATGATAAGTCTTATGATGAGTGGTCAATAGCAGTACTTTTACTTTTCCGAGGTTTTTATATTCCTCATATCTCATTGAAATATTTTATCGCTTTTTTTTGTTGTGCTTTAATCAGAAATTTTGTTTGATAACTTTTTTTTATTCATTATTGAAAATTTATTTCATTTGTATAAAATGATGTGATCATAATACAATATTAATATTAGTAGCTGCTTTGTATAAACTGTGATTTAAAAAAAAAAGATTCTTTCGGTCCTTTTTAATGGCCTGACCTTGTCGATAACATTAACCAAACAAAATTTATTGAAGACTATAAATGTATGAAAGATTTTGTAATAAGACTTGAATCTGACATGTTGAAATAGATATCATGCTAATTTTGCACGTGACTGTCATGGCGTAAGATAAGAAGCGCATGAATATGTCAAAGAGAGACAAAACTTGAGACTTACAATAAAAGCATTTGAAATATGTCATCGAGAGACAAAACATTGTAAATTACACTAACAGTATATGAAATATGTCATGGAGAGACAAAATATTGTGAATCACACTAAATGTATAAACAGTATATTATTGAATATGTCATGGAGAGGACACAATATTTGTTTGAATCACACTAAATGTATAAACAGTATATTATTGAATATGTCATGGAGAGACACAATACTGTCAGTCACTCTAAAGCATAGGAAATATGACACGAAGAGACAAAATGAATTAATGTAAAAGTTATGAAGAGACATCATATTGTAAATTATACTAAAAATATAGGAGATATGTCACAGAGAGACAAAATATTGTGAACCACACTAAAAACCGTAATAAAATGTATAATGAAGAGACAAAAATTGTGAATTACACTAAAATCAATGAAATATGTCATACAGACGAAATATTCTGAATTACAAAAGTATATGAACTATTTCATAGAGAGAAAGTGTTGTGAATTACGAATAAAGTATATAAGATACGCCATGGATAGACAAAATATTGGAAATTACGGTAAAAGTATATGCGAAATGTTATGGAGAGACAAAATATAAATTTCACTAAATGTTTATGAAAAATGTCACAGAAAGACAAAACATTGTAAATTACACTAAAAGTATATCAAACATATCATGGAAAGGGGACGTACATGTATATGAATTACACTAAATCATATGACATATATCATGAAGAGACAAACAGTATAAACGGATATGAAATATATCAAGGATAGCCAAAAATATTGTGAATTACACAAACGGGAATGTCACTTGACCAGACATTTAGTGAACATCAAGGTGGTTGGTTTTGCTCAGAACAGAACAAGGAGTGTTCGTTATCTTCAGGCGAAAAAGCGGCAGCAGTGGAACTGAGAAAGGACAAACTGAACTATGACGAAAAGGAATCAAAGATGAACGATATTTTCAAGTGATGCTTTGACTTGGTGTTGAAAGACTGGTGGAAAGAACACACACACACACACACACACACACACACACACACACACACACACACACACACACACACACACACACACACACACACACATTCACTCACATTCACACATATATACACTCACACGTACTTGCATCTTTCACCCTCCACCCCTACACACTATATCCCCATCTACCCCCCCCCCCACACACCACACATACACACACACTCACACACACCACACACTCACACAGACAGACAGACAGACAACAACACACACACACACACACACAAACACACACACACACACACACATTCTATACACACACCTCCACCACAGCCCCCACCCAATTTACACACCCACAACACTGCACAACCCAAAAACGATGTCGGTAGAAAAATTCGCCAGACGGTGGAAAGGGAAGAAACTTGTGACCCCTAAAGCACGCGTCAACCCCTCCCCTCTCTCCCTCCCCTCCCTAGCGCCGCCGCCGACGACGATGACAAAGACGACGACAAGGATAACGCAGATGACAACAAAGGCCAAAGGTCGGAGGGTCGGAGGAGGGCGGTGACCTCCGAGAGAGAAAGGAAGGGGGACAACCGATGGGAACCCAAGTTCACCAAAAGGATCAGGAGGAGCTTGCGAGTGTCGCTATGGTGGGGTGAGTAGCTTCTTGTTGTATTTGCCTTTGTAGTTCGTTTCTTTTGCAAAGGGAGAAGAGTGGCAGAATGGTTCAGACGTTCGCCTGCCAATAACTAAACTCGAGATTCCAGGTTTTGCTCCCTGTAGAGGCCTCGACTTTTCTGCTCAGTTTGACCGGATAATGAAACTGAACGTCTTGTCCTTCGTATGGAGACGAAAAACGAGTCGGACCCGTGTGTCTTCTGGCTGTGCACGCTAAAGAACCCACGGCGGTGGAAAATCGTGAAGAGCAGGGCATTGCCCGGCTTCCTTGGTATAAAACATTGGAGAGATAGGCTGATTTCCCAGGTCCCACCCCCTTGAAGACCAGTTAGCTTTCTTGCCTTTCTGGTTTAAAAAAAAAAGTGGATATGAACATGAATTTGAATGGAGGGAGAGGGGTTGGGCGCCGACCCCGTGGTGCTGGCCCCGGGAAAAGTTGAGGTCTCTGCCATCTCACTCCCCTACGACCCCAGGGTTATGGAACTATCTACGTAGGACCTCAGGACCTGGCCAGCTCATGGGTTTATGTACAGGCTTTAGGCTTGTGCTGTGACCATTCTGGTCTTCTGCATCACATGGCGCCTGTGAAATTACTGCTTCAGGAATTCATTCCGAGCGAGGAGACGTCATCTTGGGAAATTGAAACTGTGACTTTTGCTAAGAGGACTCATTTCACATAAGAACTAATGAAAGTGTACTGGAAGAAACCTGATACCACCAGAAAACTACTAGCAGGCATCAACAAGAGAAGACTAAAATACATTGGCCATGTGTGACGTGTAAGAACACGGACCTCATGGTAACCATCTTTCAAGGAAAATCAGTGGCGAAAAGGAAGAAAGGCAGACCTCCAATCTCATACATCGAGAACATAATCAACATAATCAGTGGCCTAAATGTTCAAGAAATTGTCCACAAAAGCCAAGACAGAGCGGCCTGGAGGGAGATGGTGATGACAAAGTGTGCAGCGGCCAACACCGAACCCGGTGACGCCAGCTGGTGAGACAGGTGAGAGCTCATTTCAGACCAGGCCGCTGGTCTCTTATGAGTAACCATGTAATCCCGATACTAAGTTAACAAGAAACATCTCCAGGGTGCGGATGGAGCCCAGAGCACCAATGCCTCCCCACTCTCAGGACAGTCACCTCCCAAGCTCCCGACGCCATTAGTCATTTCATGAAGCAACGGAGGGCTGTCCAAGCGTTGGATGACCCATTCGGATCCAATCATCAGTCCAAGCCACTAGTCTCCTTATCGGTAACCGTGTTATCCGATACTACATGTTTGTTCATAGAGAGGCAGCCGGCATCTAAATTAGCCCCCCTCCCCCCCCCCCCCCACACACACATATAAACACACGCTTTCTAAGTCGCTTTTTAAAAAAACAACAACAAAAGATCATAGTACTGGGGCAGTTTCCTTTTGCTCACTTTTTTCTTTTTTTTCTTTCTTTCTTTCTTTCTTTCTTCCTCTCTCTCTCACTCTCTCTTTTATATTTCTTTCTGTCTTTCTTTCTTCCTTCCTTTCTTTCATTCATGCATTAGTTCATTCATTCTTTCTTTTTTGTCCCTTTCTCTACGCCACCTTCATGGCACAGAACCTGGCACAGTTTTTTTTTTTTTACAATGTAGTGATGATAATGATGACGATGTGTTTGATAATCATGATGCTGTGGAATTCCATCGAGGATCGAGACTGCGTGACAAGGCCCTACTCTATGCTTACTGTCATGATACATCCTGGAGTTTGGAGTATGTTCATGAGGGATTCATCGCACTCGGACGATTCCTTATGCGCTCCACTCAAATCTGCCAGCAATTATCTGGCAAACTTCCTGATCATCATCATCAGTTGCCCTGCCGCGTGGCGTTGGCGACCATGGACTTCCAACCATCTCTATCTCTCGTTGCCCCTAGCATCTCGCCCACCCTCCTCATCTCCAGCCACTCTGCAAGTCCGCCCAGCATTCTCTCCCTGGGTCTACCTGGTGCTCTCTTTCCCTCCAGCTTTCCCGTTGTGACCAGGTGCTCCAAATCCCCCTTCCTCATAAAATGGCCTATAAATGTTGCTTGTCTTTTCCTAATCTTCCTTATGAGTGATCTACTTGTGTCTGCCTCCATCAGGACTGTCTCGTTTGTTTTCTTTGCTGTCCATGGAACTCTCAACATTCTTCTTAGAAACCACATCTCGGCTGCCTCAATCTCGCTCTGGCTTTGCTTGTTAACTGTCCATGCCTCGCATCCGTACAACAGTATTGGTTCTATATAACATTCAAGGACTCTCTTTATGATGTTAATTGATAGGCATTTGTTGGTAAGAATGCTTGTCATCTTCTTGAAT
>CM060311.1:29333548-29336048 GCA_030674185.1 Monoplex corrugatus | reverse complement strand
TTCTCTGTCCTCTGTTTGTCTGTCTATCTGTCCTCTATATTGTTTCTGTTCTCTGTTTGTCTATCTGTCTGGCTTACTGTCTATCTTGTTTCTCTGTTCTCTGTTTGTCTCTCTCTGTCCTCTTTCTTTGACTATCTGTCTCCTTGGCTGTCTTTCTTTCTCTGTTTGCCTGCTCTGTCGTCTCTGTCGTTTTTTTTGTCTGTCTGTCTTCTCTTTCCGTGCCTCTATCTTTCTCTGTATTCGGTCTGTCTGTCTCTCTGTGTTCCACTTTCGTTCTGTCTGTTCGTCTGTCTCTGTCTGTTTTTTCGGTATAGTTGTTTCTGTAGCGTCAACTTTCCTTCTGTTTGCCTTTATGTCTGGTTGTCTCTCTCTCTATCTGTCTCTGCATTTCTTTTTGATACGTATCATGTCAACCTAAGCAGCTGGAAAACGAGGTGAAGTGCAGTCTGTTGTGGCTCAGAACCCTTTCATTCCTCCATCCTTTGTTGGAGAAAGCTGGTGGATGGGGTGAGTAGGTGAAACCGTTTGTGCTTCTTTCTTGTTGTTGCTTTCTTTCTGCTTCTTTTTCTTGCTTCTTCTTTTTCTTCTTATTGTTCTTCTTCTTCTGCCTTCTTCTTCTTCTTCTTTTTCTTTCTTCGTCTTCTTCTTTTTCTGTTTTTTCTTGTACTTCTACTTTTCTTCTTTTTTCTTTTTCTTCTTCTTCTTCTCTTCTCTTCTCTTTTCGTCTTTTTTTTTTTCTTTTCTTCTTCGTCTTCATCTTGTTGCTGTTGTTGTTGTTGTTTTCTTCTTTTTTCTTCTTCTTCTTCTCCTCCTTTTTCTTCTTTTCTCTTCTCTGTTTGTGTTTTCTTTCTTTTTCTTTTCTTCATCTTGTTGCTGTTGTTGTTGTTGTTCTTTTTCTTCTTCTTCTCCTCCTCCTTCTCCGTATCCTCCTTTTTCTTCTTCTTCTTCTTTCTTCCCATTTTCTTTCTTCTTTGTCCTCCTCCCCTCTTACTACTGCTACCTCTTCCTCTTCTGCTTCTTAGTTGGAGCATGTTGTCTGGTGTACACATGCACATTGTTCTGGTTGTGCGGCCCCTGTCTGCTCCAACAATATATATCTACATTGTCACCATCCTCCGTCTGCAGGGGTTAATGATTTCAGTGATACTGAAGGCTGCTTTTCCTTCTGTTTGCTTCATGATGTTTGTGTGTTGTGTGTGTTGTATACGGATACGTAATGATGCAGATGACTTTTATTGACTCGTTACAGAGAATTGTTGTCACAGGTGTGATTTTAAAAGTTTTGTGACGAAGTTATAGGCATTCAAATGCCTATCAATTGACATCAGGAAGAGAGTTCTTGAGTGTTATAAAATAAAGAGCCGATACTGTTGTACGGTTGTGAGGCGTGGACAGTCAACACACAAAGTCAGAACAAGATTGCGGCAACTGAAATGTGGTTTCTGAGAAGAATGTAGAGAGTTCCATGGACAGCAAAGAAAACAAACGAGACGGTCTTGAAGGAGGCAGACACAAGAAGATCAATGATAAAGAAGATTAGAAAAAAACAAAAAACCAAGCAACATCTATAGGACATTTTATGAAGAAAGAGAAATTACAGCACCTGGTAACAGGAAAGGTGGAGGGAAAGAGAACACCAGGTATTCCCAGTGAAAAAATATTGGACGGATTTGCAGGGTGGCTGAGGACAGAGGGCTGGAGTTGTACCTGCAACAACAAGGTACAGATTCGTATGGTGGGACATGATCGCCAAGGCCACGCGGCAGGGCACATGATGATGATGATGATGATGAAGTATTTGGGTTTCGTGTTTGGGCTGTATTTTCACACACCTACCTGGGCACACTGTGAGACACGACGAAGAAGCAGGTAATGACGCCATGAACCGCCTCAGCCAAGCTAGAATCAATCACCTTCACAATGTTGAACAAAATGTGGATGTGTCCTCTTTCCATGCTTTCAGTACAGCACTAAGACCAAGCTGACACAGTTTCAGAGCTGTGTCCTTTCTGCCCAACTTTATGGTTCCAGGATGCTGGAGGAGGACAGAAAGCTATTGGAGTTATTTCAAGAGGGAGTCACCGCGATTTTCTTTCGGCTATGATGCCCATTGAAGGGCTGTCTGGATGTAGATATCCTGTTCTATGTGGATGAAGGAAACAATAATTATGGAACAGTAAACATCGAAAACATAAATGAAGTGTTTTTGGTTCTGATTTGGAAAAGAATGTCTTTCACTTAGGTTTCAAGGCCATTCTCCAAGAAGAAAAAGAAGGAGGAGGAGGAGAAGAAGAAGAAGAAGAAGAAAAAAGAAGAAGAAGAAGAAGAAGAAGAAGAAGAAGAAGAAGAAGAAGAAGAAGAAGAAGAGGAAGAAGAAGAAAAAGAAGAAAAAGGGCGAGGAAACAGACACTAAGCAACTTTTCTTTAAAGAAAACGAAATACAGAAAATTTCTTCATGCAGACATTAAAACGAAAACAGCTTCAATTTTCTCCACTTACT
>CM060311.1:29328548-29331048 GCA_030674185.1 Monoplex corrugatus | reverse complement strand
TTTTACTGTTTTGATAATAACTTGACTTCTACTAACTTACTGACTCCAAAAGGCAACCAAAACACCGAAGGAATTTAAAACCTACTTCTACAAGAAATCAAGGCATGGTGGGCCCCTGTTCAAGATGATGTAAACGGGATTATACATTTACTGTCGTAGACTTATGACTTGAACGTTTTAAAAGCTATAGAAAACCAGCATCAAAACAAATTTGAAACCTGTTCTACAAGAAATCCAAAACAAGTGTGACTGCCCACGTTCAAGCAAACAGGAAACCAGAAAAAGAAACACACGAAAAAAGAATAAGAACGCGTATCCAATACAGACAAGACAAGACAGGCGCAATTTTTCGGCCAACTGCCTTTGTCAAGCGTCAGATCACAAACTAACAAACAAACACCAGATCCAAAAATTAGGAAAGACTGAAACTTGCCTGCTGCTCTGTCCAGTGTGAGAAATCAAGGTGTTGTGGAAAAACAGCCACGGTAAATGTGATTATTGATCTGGACTTGGACTGACAGTCTGTGACGTGGATGACTCTGAAATACAGCCAGCAGTGCTTAGTACATGTAGATCTATAGGCTCAGTGTAGATCTACTGCCATCAGTGAAAGATGCGTCAAACAAGTGCCAGACTGAGCGAGAGCCCTGTCAACCGGAAGTCCACCTCCAGGAGCGATGTCTGGCAATCCACAGCCGGTAAATCTCGGAACAAAACCTCCTCTGTCAAACTGATTCTGGGGTGAGTTGACTGGTGAAGTGTAGAGTCTAAAGTCTAGATACACATATAGCTATATTGTTTCTTCTTTTGTTTTGTTCCGAGCAATGTTGTCTTCGGGTCGCATCCAGGTCATGACTCCTGGATTCCTCCTCTGCTGTGCCATTTTTTTTATCCAGAATACGGCCGGGCGCCCTTAGATTGATTGTAAGGAAGTTTATGGCCGAAACACTTGTTTGAGGAGGGAGCTAGGGGCGCCTTTGTTCTGAACTCTCCCAAGAATTTTTTGCTATTATGCACATAGTTTGGCCTACACTTTGCAGGAAATACCACAGGTTAACAGACCTAGAAAGTGGCTGAAGACAGAGAGGGTGGGAGATGTATTTCAGCAACATGGGGTAGATATAGATTGGTATGAAGGGCCATGATCGCCACCGCCATGTGGCAGGGCACATGATGATGATAATGATGATGAACGGAGGAGATGATCGAGTGACTAAGGTAGTCGTTTTCTAATCGGAAAGTCTGCTTTCGACTTTACTTCAGTACCACCAGGTTGGTATCATCATCATCATCATCATCATCATCATCATCATCATCATCATCATCATCATGTGCCCTGCCACATGGCGTTGACGATCATGGCCATCCATACGAATCTATCCCTTGTCACTGCAAGTACAACTCCCACCCTCTCTGTCCTCAGCCACTCTGCAAGTCCGTCCAATATTTCCTCCCTGGGTCTGCCTGGTGTTCTCTTTCTCCCTGGGTCTATCTGGTGTTCTCTTTCTCCATGGGTCTACCTGGTGTTCTCTTTCTCCCTGGGTCTACCTGGTGTTCTCTTTCTCCCTGGGTCTACCTAGTGTTCTCTTTCTCCCTGAGTCTACCTAGTGTTCTCTTTCTCCCTGGGTCTACCTGGTGCTCCCTTTCCCTCCAGTTTTACCATTGACGTGGGTGACTGAAATATACTAGCAGTGCTTATTATAGGCTAAGTGTGGATCTTCTGGTCGGTATAGCTTCTTCTCTCATGTGTCTGCAACGCACACAAAACATAGCTGCTCGTCTTGTCCTCAAAAAGAAAAAAAGTTTGATCAATCAGTACCTCTCCTTTGCTCTCTTCACTGGTTGCCTGTCTTAAAAAGAATTGAATATAAGCAGGATACCTCGTGTTACAAATCTATTCACCAGTCTGCTCCATCGTATCTTTGTGACAACATCAACATTTATACACCACCTCGCAGCTTGCGCTCAGCTGCAGACACTCTTTCCCTTCAGGTCCCTAGATTTAAACTATCAAGTGTTGGCCAGCGTTTTTTTTTTTTCCTGTCTCAAGACTGTCAACCTGTAATAGACTTCCGCTCTGCTTTCGCCTAACACCTACCCTTTCTGTTTTTAAATCCGATAAAAAAAAAAAAAAACACACCCCTTTTCCCAGCAATGAATTCTACAACTACTTCTTTCCCTCAGTCTGTTTATTGTATATTGTAAGGTAGTCTTTGTCGGTTGTTTGCGTATGCCTGGTGCGTGAAAGCGCTTTGATTTGAATTGTCAAGATTTCGTGCCGTATTAACACTGTAATCTTCTTCTTCTTCTTCTTCTTATTGTATGGTGGAGATTTTTTTTATTTCCCAGGTCAACATATATTGCAGATCTTGGGCCCGTTTTTCATGCACTAGAATGTTGGCGCGTCAGTGGCGACATAACGAGTCACGAAGGCGAGAAGAAAGCGTGCTATGCAACGAACGTCAGGCGAAATAACATTTAGGCCAAACGTTCAGCGGTT
>CM060311.1:29316048-29323548 GCA_030674185.1 Monoplex corrugatus | reverse complement strand
TCGACAAATCTGTAACAACATCTGGTGGAAATTTGTGATTTTCGACAGGATCATAATAACATCTGCTGGAAATTCGTTAGTTTTCGACAGGATTTATAATACCATCACAGGTCATTTTAGGGAAAATGTAATTTATAAAAGCAAACCGGAAAAAAATCCTCCAAGCACCACTTTCTTTACATAACATGTGTGGCCACAAAATACTCAAATAGAAATTAATGAAGAACTAAGAGTGAATTGCACGCTTTTAAAAAAAAACAGCGCCATAGCTATCCCTAGTTTATTTAAGTTTTGATATGACCCCTTGCTTC
The DNA here is from genome assembly GCA_030674185.1 of Monoplex corrugatus. Classification (NCBI taxonomy): domain Eukaryota; kingdom Metazoa; phylum Mollusca; class Gastropoda; order Littorinimorpha; family Ranellidae; genus Monoplex; species Monoplex corrugatus. The sequence continues at coordinate 29,323,237 of CM060311.1, read as the reverse complement.
TCTCTGACATGTATAATAAATTCTTTTTGACTTATTGTAATTATAGTTGTCTTATAAATACATTGTTGAATATCGAATGTAATTCATGTACATAACTCTTCGTTAAAGATGTGGATGTCTCACGTGTTTTCAACTTTAATCGGGTACAAAATGATTTTGCTTTGCTTATAATTAGTGCTTCTATTGCTTCTATCTCGCTAAAAGTAAATAAAAAGTAAAAAACAACAACAAAACAACAGTGTCATTGGAAATTCGTCACTTTTCGACATGATTGTGTTCAGGGCTCCTAATTTTTCTTTTTTTTTTCTCGGAAATCCGAGAAAAACCACATGCTACTTCCGAGAAAAAAAATCTTTCCGCGAAATACTACGAAATAGTCGGCTGTTTGTCAGTCTGTTGATCTCTCATAGCAGACGACGAAATTTCGGTGAGGGGGTAATTCCGGTATCATTTTCCGCTGAAGTCATTTCCGATGTTGTGTTTGTCAGGCGCGGCCTGTCTTCAGAGCTGATTACAAAACTTTTGAAGAGAGTGATCATGTCTCGAGCCGATATTCTGGAGAGAGGGTCTGCTACACCAAAAACGTTTGACAAAGACTGCAAAAATAAGAGGTGTTAAAAGTGGATTTTATGAAACATTGATGTGAACACACGGCTTTCAAAAAGAAATAGAGGCTGGCAAAGCCGACTGTGCCTTGTGCCGCTGTGAAGTCAATTAAATTGAGTATAATTGAGCAGGCATCCACAAACTTTCAGACCATTTCAAGTAAAACAAGCACCAGATGAGGCAGAAAACTGCAAAGAATCTTGAAGCTGTTCAATCCAGGCTGTGTGTTTGTTTGTTGGAGCATACGTTACCAGTATGTGTAAATTGTTTGCTTCAATACAAAGGATCATAAAACAAGCCTAAACGTGTGCCAAATAGCATCAGATTGCACTATTTTGCATATATGTTCAAAAACATTTTCTGGGGGAGCATGCTCCCGGACTCCCCTAGATTTTCAGAGATTTTGTTTCATTTGGCATTGGGACCCCTGAATAACATCTGGGAAATGTAGGGTGTTCATGCAAGAGAAAAACAAACAAACAAATAAAACAAACAAACAACAAACAAACAAACAAACAAACAAACAAACAAACAAACAAAACCAACCAAACGAACAAAACCAATATAGTTTATGCCGAGGAATTCGACAGCATACACTCAATAATAAAGACTGTAGACTAGAAAGGATCTTAGACTTGACCTTGTCAGCGCTTAGGGACTTATCTGCAGGCATTTGTGGCTTATGTCATGATAGTCTGGATCTTCTTCATCAAATGGCATCAGTGGCGTCAATGCATGATAGACTTATTCTACTTGAACCGCTAACCGCAGACATACTCTCTGTCTTGCAGAAATAAGGACTGACCTGAAGCTCGAGTCTTTTCATTGTCGTTTTCGAAACAGCTAAGGAATTTTTTTCTGCAAGCACGTCAATGTCATATCATGCTAAATATACATGCACGCGTGCGCGCGCGCGCACACACACACACACACACACACACACACACACACACGTACGAACACACACACACACACACACACACACACACACACACACACACACACACACACACACACACACACACACACACACACACACACACACACACACACACAGTACGAACACACACACACACACACAGTACGAACACACACACAGTACGAACACACACACATACACACACACACACACGCGCGCGCTTTTGATTGATTGATTTGCTATAGTGACAGTGGTGTGGTAATTGTATTGAATTAGTGACATTTGCGTGGCAATTCTACTGAAGGGATTTATTTCAAAGCATGTTAAGTTTCTGAAAACTGTTTCAAAAGTTATTGCAGACAATGAGAATTCTCCAGATATCAGCCCATTCTGTTTTTACGTCGACACCCAGCTCAGGTGATTTGGCCAATGGGGATAACCATCCCAGGGAAGTGGGGGAAGGGGGACTTATCTAATCCTACACTGACACCACCAGAACAACAATGATGTTAAGATGGGACAATGAGAAGGCCAGTTTTAATGTAGCACACCCCGGGAGTCGAACCCACAACCATTAGCATGTGAATCCGACACCAACTGAGCTACTGAGGCCCACACAATCACACCACACACACACACACACACACACACACACACACACACACACACACACACACGCACACACACACACACACATACGCACGCAGGCGCGCACGCACACACACACACACACACACACACACACACACACACACACACACACACACACACACACACGTATTTAAATAGACTCGCAAACACAGACACAGACAAACACAGACACAGACACTGACTGGTTCAACCTTTCGCTAGTTTAATTCATTTCAAGCAGTGAATCCTACTGCACGTTGTAAACGGTTACAAATCTTCCTCAATCTCGTCTCAAACATACGTACACACACACACACACACACACACACACACACACACACACACACACACACACACACACACACACACACACACACACACACACACACACACACACACACACACACACACGTATTTAAATAGACTCGCAAACACAGACACAGACAAACACAGACACAGACACTGACTGGTTCAACCTTTCACTAGTTTAATTCATTTCAAGCAGTGAATCCTACTGCACGTTGTAAACGGTTACAAATCTTCCTCAATCTCGTCTCAAACATACGTACACACACACACACACACACACACACACACACACACACACACACACACACCACGCACGCACGCACGCACGCACGCACGCACACACGCACACGCACTCAAAAAAAAAAAAGCAACCTTCCCAAATAATTGTTATTTTTGAAGGTACGTCCAACAATAGCACATAAATCTAATTAAAGATTCAAAATGATTGTGGCCACATTAACGAAAAGAAATGATTTTTTTTAACCGAATTATAAAGTTCTAATTTGTTAGACTGCTGATACATTGCTTTTGAAAATCTAATTCGATATTTCCATGATAGTTGTTAGACTACTGATACATTGCTTTGAAAATCTAATTCGATATTTCCATGATAGTTGTTAGACTACTGATACATTGCTTTGAAAATCTAATTCGATATTTCCATGATAGTTAAACTATTTGCTGCTCGCATTAGAGCTACATATTTGCATTTTGTTATAAATTTACCGTTTCCAGAAGGGCTAATATCTAGAGAATTGTCTTTATCCACAATAACTTTTGAAACAGTTTTCAGAAACTAAACATGCTTTGAATGAAATAAATCCCTTCAGTAGAATTGCCACGCAAATGCCACTAATTCAGTAAAATTGCCACGCAACTGCCACTAATTTAGTAAAATTGCCACGAAAATGCCACTAATCCAGCAGAATTGCCACGCAAATGACACTAATTCAGTAAAATTGCCACGCAAATGCCACCAATTCAGTAGAATTGCCACGCAAATGACACTAATCCAGCAGAATTGCCACGCAAATGACACTAATTCAGTAGAATTGCCACGCAAATGCCACTAATCCAGCAGAATTGCCACGCAAATGACACTAATTCAGTAGAATTGCCACGGAAATGACACTAATCCAGCAGAATTGCCACGCAAATACCACAAATTCAGTAGAATTGTCACGCAAATGCCACTAATCCAGCAGAATTGCCACGCAAATACCACTAATTCAGTAGAATTGCCACGGAAATGACACTAATTCAGTAGAATTGTCACGCAAATGACACTAAGTCAGTAGAATTGTCACGCAAATGACACTAATTCAGTAAAATTGCCACGCAAATGCCACTAATCCAGCAGAATTGCCACGCAAATACCACTAATTCAGTAGAATTGCCACGGAAATGACACTAATTCAGTAGAATTGTCACGCAAATGACACTAAGTCAGTAGAATTGTCACGCAAAAGACACTAATTCAGTAAAATTGCCACGCAAATGCCACTAATCCAGCAGAATTGCCACGCAAATACCACTAATTCAGTAGAATTGTCACGGAAATGACACTAATTCAATAGAATTACCTCGCCACTGTCACTTCAGCAATTGTTTGGGATAAGGAGCCTTACTTCCGTTTATCGGATCTCATTCCTAGAAACCGCTTAATCTAACAAATTACGTATTACGATAACGCTCAGATGATAGATAAGAGTCATACCGTTCGATCCCAGCTAAACCTGTTTCGAGAAACCTGCACACAATGAGAGCGTAAGTAAATATGTTAATCAGGATTAAGACGCGTGAGTGGTTGACCGATATCTGTCCTTTTTCTTATTATACCGATAATTCTGTTATACTGACTGTTTTGTATTGCTTTTATTTATTTGTATATTTTCCCATTATGCTGATAATTCTGTTATACTGATTGCTTTGTATTATTTATATATTTCTATCTTTTCCTATTATACCGATAATTCTATCATATTGATTGTTTTGTACTGCTATATATATTTCTATCTTTATTCAGTGGATTCCCCGTATGAAATTCAAGATGCTATGCAAAGGGAGAGCATGTTGTCAAAGTGTAACGCCACCCATATCTTTAGTTTATCTGCACGAATGTATTTTCTGTATCCTTGCACAAGTGAATTTCTACTAATGAATTTTGGCCTGGGACAAAATTTAGTTGTTGTTGTTATGGGATCTTTAACGTGCGCTGGGTGCGTGTTGCATTCGAGACTTTAATTTCATTATGTCATCTGAAAGTCTTTGCACCTACATCACAGACTTACAATCTGTTAGAAAGAGACGGGGTGGGGGGGGGGGGGGGAGGGAGAGAAATTCATGGGGTGGGTGGGAGCAGGGGCGGGGAGGGGAGAGAGAGAGAGAGAGAGAGAGAGAGAGAGAGAGAGAGAGAGAGAGGGAGGGAGAAGAAAAAAGAAAACCCTGTCCAAACCTTGATTTGAACCCGAATTCCTCGCGTCATAGGCAGATGCATGGACCGCATAGCCACACATTCAACTCTGCACACCGCCTGATCGGCAATGTTGTGGACAGTGGACTGAACCATTGCGATCGACAGACTCTTTATCCTTGAAGCAACAAAAAGAAAAAAAAAAAGATAAACATGAATAAATAAATAATAAATAAATAAATGAACAAATAAACAAATAAATAAATAAATAAATAAACAAATAGATAAATAAATAAATCAATAGATACATAAAACAAAAAGAGAACTTGGGAGGACCGTGCGCGTTCAACGGTAAGCATGAAGGGATCTTGGAAGAAGGTGACGGGCAGTCTGGTAGCGTCAGATGGCACCAAGTCGGAGAACAGAAGGAGCTCCACCAGTAAGGAATCCTCTACCTCCACTGCAGGCGACAGTACTGGCATCAACAATCTCAGCAAATTGCGTCAGACTGTGGCTGCAGCCCAAGCGGCGGTGAACACTTCATCGTGAGTTTGAATGCTGTGCTTTTTTTATATTTAATGTTTCACTTTTAGTAAGCTGTAGTCTGAAAGAAGAAGAAGAAGAAGAAGAAGAAGAAGAAGAAGAAGAAGAAGAAGAAGAAGAAGAAGAAAAAATCCGCACGCGCGATCACGTACATTTACAGACACACAAACACAGATAGACAAACGGATATTACACATACACAGATACAAATACATACGCTCGCTCACACACTCACATACGCACACACACTCACTCACACACACACACACACACACACACACACACACACACACACGCACATACACGCACATACACGCACACAAACACACACACAACACACACACACACACACACACACACACACACACACACCACACACACACACACAAACACACTCTCACATTACTCGCACAGACCCACACACTGACACAGACAGAGAAGCAGACACGCACACATACACACATACACATGCTATATCTTACACACACTACACACACACACACACACACACACACACACACACATTCACCATTCACACACTACACACACACATACACACACACACATACACGCTCACGCGCACACACATACACACACCACACATACACACGCACACATACAAACACACACACATACATGCACGCTCACACTCACACACACATACACACGCGTGCGCGCTCCACACTTTACACTCACACCCCCTCCAACACGCGCACACACACACACATACATGTACACATACATACACATACAGACACACACATACACACATATCCATATACTCACATACAGACACATACACACACAAACACACACACACATACACACATATCCATATACTCACGCACAGACACACACACACACACACACCACACACACACACACACACACACACACACACACACACATATATATAACAAACTGCACGAAAATAATTTGTGAACCTACATGACTTCTTCATCAACTTTAGTTGGTACCCATGCATTTTGAACAGAATTCCTGGACCAGGTTGTTCATAAACCTGTATGTCTTGATTATAATGTCGTGTATTTCTCTGTTCACTGCTGTCAGTGTCACTTACTTTATTTCCCTTAAATAGATCGGACGGATTGCTCGATCAGTATCGTCTAAGTGTTCGAATATCCAAGATCGCAGTACAAATCTATCCATGCATCTCATCAATCGATTGGTAGATCCATCTGGCCGTCTGGCCGTCCGTCCATCCATCCATCCATCCATCCGTCCGTCCATCCATCCATCCATCCATCCATTAGCAATGCCGCATGAAAAATTGAAATTGGGTTTTAAGTTAAAAAAGTTATATGGTTTTGAAGATATTGTTATTCTGAGTAAAAAGCAGTTTAAATTTTTCAAATCGGACTAATAGTTCATGAGATATTCCAATTTGAAGCGTCAAAAATTTCTTAAATTTTGGTACCACGTTTTAGTGGGACAAAGAAGGACAAGTGTCACAGAACAAACTCATCAAATGGCATGGTATGCTGATTTTGCTGGAAATGACATTTATTTTGTAATTGTGAGAGACAGACCAGATCAAAAGTCATGAAATTTTGGTTGTTGATGTATTTTGGCGTGACGAATTGAATAAAACCATTATTGGAACTCTGTGACGAGCCATTTTTGTCTTATTACAGGAAACATGTGATATTTTGGATGTTTTATCAGTGTTTCATTAATAATTGCCCATATTGTATTAATAACAGACAAAAATGAAGCTAGAAACAAAACAATCATTTCAAGAGATAGAT